>JBBPEB010000009.1:0-455000 GCA_039096225.1 Blastocystis sp. Blastoise
AATATTTTAAATATTATATAGTTTTTTCATTGAATATAATTTTTATATTAATTAATTATACTTTATTAAATTTTAAAAAAACAATATTTATTAATATAAAACATACTTTCTATTCTATCATTTGTTTTTTAAAATTTCTGATTTTATTTTAATCATAAAGAAAATAATTCACTCGATATTTACTAATTTTAAACCAAAATCTGTCAAATAAATATATGAAATAATAAAATTACATGAATAATCATAAACGATCATAAAAATGAATCGATGAAAATTAGCATATATATATATATATATATGAAAATAATAATAAATGAATTAATAATAAAGATAATATAAAAAAGAAATACACTGTTCAATATGAATTAGAATTTAAGATAAGCCACAGAATGTTGGTTTTCTTTTCATAAGTGATTGTTTTGTACAATTTGACCAAAATAAACCAATAGATGGTTTTTCGCTCATGTCCCAAGAAGGATTCGGAAGAGAAGCAGGTGAGAAATAGCTATCAAAAGATTCTTTACTGAATACCATTTGTTCTTGTTGTTGTTTATTAGGCTTCGTTTTATCATATACATAAACTCTATTTTTAAATGCATAATCATTATTTTCACCATTTAGTAATAAGCATAAATGATTATCATTACTGTGTATTAGTCTAATAGGTGCATTTAATACAATAGAAGCTTTATAATCACATTTACCAATAGCAGCAGTACCATCACCAGCATAACAACGAGCTACAAATGCATTATTTGAAGAAATACGATCGAAAATAAGTCTGTTATCTACAATAGCTTTATGAATAGCATGAGCAAGAGGTGTTTGATCATCAGGTAAGAATATAGAATCACTTAAGAAATATTCTATCCAATCACGTAATACTAATTTAGTTCTCCAATTCCATCTATAGAATATAGCCCAACCAGAAGGACGGAATAAACCTATATTAACAGCAGACATACCCATATCAGCATTACTTTTCTTAAACATATTCAAAAGATCTATAGGTGCCTTGGGATCACAGAATAAATTAAATGCATCGATAACTATTGTAACTTCAAAAGGAGTAGCACCAAAATATAAGGCACGTGTAAATAATTGTCGACGTGATGTATTGATATCAGAAATAGTATAGGTTTGAAAGAGGTGTTTTTCAGGTATAATAATAACATTTGAAAATAATGAGAGACTCTCTTCAGGTACAGGAAGAGGAGTAGCTATAGCACAATGTACCTATATATATACAGAAAAAATTGATGAATAATAATTAAGAAAAAATGATTTACTCATAAGTGAATGATATAGTTAAATAATATAGTATATGTAAAGTATATACATTTCGATTTAAAGTTTTGAGCATTTTAACAAAATTGATAGTTTCAGTTAATGATCTTTGATGTTCTTGTTCATTGCGACCATAAGAGATAAAATAATATCCTTTTCCTCTTTTCTTCGATTCATCAATTGTAGGACATCCATTTGGACAAAGATAAGAAGGCTGTGTACCATAATGTATACTTATAAGGCTGTTCCTACATAATAATAAAGATATTAATAGTAATAAAGATATTAATAATATTAATAATAATAATAATAATAATAATAATAATAATAATAATAATAATAATAATAATAATAATAAAAATAATAATATTAATTAATAAAGATATTAATAATAATAAAGATATTAATAATAATAATAATAATAATAATAATAATAATAATAATAATAAAAATAATAATAATAACTATATTAATAAAAAAAATCAACAGAAGATTCATAATAATGATAAAACCATACATATCTGTTGCTGTAACACTAGGGGGTACCATTGCTAAACATTCTTTTTGTACACAAATAGGACAATTCTTTTCATCCACTTGTGGACATTCTTTCTCTTCCACTTTTGGACATTCTTTCTCCTGTATAGTGACAGGAGGACATTCCTTTTGAGTTTCACAAATAGGACATTCCTTTTGAGCTTCACAAATAGGACACTCCTTTTGTGTTAAACAAGCAGGACATTCTTTTGTTTCAGATATTTGACATACTGGACAATCTTTGATACTATCATCAGGTAGAGTTGGGCATTCAACTGGTGGAATACATTCCAGATCTATTTACATAAAACAATATTATACACAAATCTTATAATTGAGCAACATACCTCCTGTACTAGCCCTTATGTAATAATTATTATTATCTGTGAACGTATGAACATAAGGAATCTAATAGATTTAAAAGAGATACACAAAATAAAATAATAAAACTAATTAAATGTTAAATACAGAAAATTCATCATTTTCTAATGTGAGTTGCCCCATTTCAGAAGCTTCGAGTATCTATATATTCAAGTTAAATATTAAATGAGTTGATATCTTAAAATACAATGACATACACGAAGATAACTCATAGAAACAAGGAAATAAAATATAGTGTAAAGAACAACGCAAAACACTATTTTTAAACTAAGGAATTCACCTTGACTTCTTTTCATTTGATTGAGTAGAAATAAAAATATATATGTACTTTTTTAAATTTGAAAGCTTTTTTTATATTTCGTGATTAGTTTTAAAAAGCCCTTGAAAATCTGTTGTTATTCGTAAATATGAAACATTTTTTCTTATTTGTATCTTTTTTCAAAAATGTATTATTTAAACATATATCGTTCAATTTAATATAATTGAACTATTTAAATAGTCACAGACATTTAATTTAGATAAAAAAAATACAAATGGAGTGAAAAGTTTTCATATATATAAAAGTATTTCAAAGAAATATGGTTCTGTATTTGCCATAATATTATTTACATATAATATTTATTTTCCTACCCTATTCATAATAAGTAATGTTAGATTTGATATCTTTAAGTAGTGAATACACCTTTATTTATGTAAATATGCTAACCTCTGTTTGTTTGTAAATAGAATTATAAGTTTTTATTGCAATCATATAACCAATTGTCCGTTTTAGTTATACATTTATTTCTTAATTGTCGTTTATTAATATACCATATATGCTACACAATTATTTATTAATTATTTAATTTGTTTAAAATGAGTATTATCAAATTTAAAATACAAAAAAAGTAATTTTAAAAATAGACTATATAAGAAAGTAATGATTTGTTTAAATTATTATTTTTTAATATACTACTTTTTAAAATAAAGGATGATGAATTTAGAAATTACATTATTTTTCTTGTAAATTTAAAATTCATTCAATTTTCAATTATTTTTTATAATAGGATAAAGGTGAATTTATGAGATCTTCAAAGGAATCTGTATAGAATAATAAATAATAAAAATATAGAAAAATCAATAATAAATATACGTTGTATATAGTTATCATCTAGTTTGGATTGAATTGAATTTTGTGTTACCTTATTAGCCGATTGTATGTTTTGATTATTGTTATCATAAAAATGTTGATTATTATAATTATTATTTTGATTATTATCATTATTATTTTGATTATTATCATTATTATTTTGATTATTATAATTATTATTTTGATTATTATCATTATTATTTTGATTATTATCATTATTATTTTGATTATTATCATAATTATTTTGATTATTATCATAATTATTTTGATTATTTTCATTATTATTTTGATTATTTTCATCATTATGTGACATAGAATATGAAACATATGTTTGAGAAGGAGTTATAAAAGCATTCGATTGAGTAGTATATTGATTATTGGATATATTTCTATGATGAAGATCTTCAATTTGACAATTATAAGGTAGTGGAGGATGAGGAAAAGGGCAATAGGATCGAGTATTAGGTGATAATAAAGGATAAGAAGAGATAGAAGTAGAAGGAGATGTTTCAGATTGTTTATTATCGGATGAATAGACTGAAAGATTTCCATTAGAAGATGCCTGATTCATACAACTATCATATTCATGATTATTGGAGGAATTAGGAATGGACAATGAAGAGATCTTATTACATATATTGTGTTTTTCATTTATTATTTCTATTGAAGAATCACGTTCATGTTTCATAGATATATTAGTTAATGAATTGTCATTTTTATTATCTATATCTATATCTCGATTTATATCTATATTTATATCAAGATCCATATTCGTTGTGTTTTTAGAAGAAATATATTCGTTATTATTATTATTATTATTTTCTTTATTATTTTCTTTATTGTCTCCATTATTCTCAATACTATTATTATTACTCTCAATATTATCTCTTTTATTTTCATTATTAACTCTTTTATTTTCATTATTAACTCCATTATTTTCATTATTATTATTTTCTTTATTAATAATTTCATTGCTATTTACATTTATATCTAGAGATATATACCTGCGAAGACCTTCTTTATCATAATCATTTAAAGAATATTTATTATTATATATATCTTTCAAAAGTTGTGACGGATTCATACAAAATAAATATGAGCCAATAGAAGCGAGAGAGAGATCTGGATTCTTTTTATATGTGATTAATACAGGCATATGGGAATATCTATACAATATATATATAGATCAGTATATAATGATTATGACTAAGTAACGAATAAAAATGAATATAAATAAAAGTTTACAAATCATATAAAAAAACATAATAAAATGTATAAATATATTAAAATAGGTTTACTTTACAATATTCAGTATCATATCCTCAAAGCAACTATAACCATAAGTCTTTGTATCATCATATCTAGAATAATATATAATAGTATATATCGTATTTATGATTTAAAAAAAAATATAATAATTATCATATATATATATATATACAGAATCCAGTAATTCTGTTGAGTATTAAGAATATAAACAATATAATGTCCCTTAACGAAACAGATAATACTGAATAATTGATAGACCACATGTTCTTGAACATGTGTGAGTTGAGAGGGTAACAGGAAGGGAGAGAGAAGAGACACAAATGAGGACAAAACATCATTAGGCAAACCAGATCGATCATGCATCTATATATATATATATTATATTATATTATATTATATTATATTATATTATATTATATTATTATTTATATAAAATAAAGAATCATAAGTTATTATGCATATATGTATATTGCAAGATATCATTTATTTATTTATATATAATATAAATAATCATACAAGTTATATTCTATATTTTTATTTAGATATTATTTATATATATATAACAAAAAAAGGAATTATACAAGTTATAATATACATATATATACAAAAGAGATAGTAAGATAGAGAGGAAGTTCATAAATTTGAAAAAGAGATCCACAAGTGATATTTCGAGATATACAGGAACAACTATTGATATAGAATAAACAATATATATATATATATATATATATATATATATATATATATATATATATATATATATAAATACAAGAATGAATTATTTTGATGACAATTATCACAAATAGGAGACTTTAATAGATGATGACATTTAGAGCACATCTATATATATATATATATATATATATATATATAATAAAATAATATATATATATATTATAATAAAAAAATAATATATATATATAATTTATAATAAAAAAATAATATATATATATAATTTATAATAAAAAATAATAATATATATATAATTTATAAAAAAAACTTCTAATACTATTGAAATACTTTAATATGTCGTTTATTAATATATAAATGAATTAATTGTTCAAAAGGTGAATAATCCATTAATACTAAATTATTCAAATATTCCTGAATAGCCTAAAAAATAAATAAGTTAAGAGTAATTATGAGTATATATAAATAGAAGAATCCTAATATATACCAATACATAAGGCATAAAGTCATGGATATTCAGTGAAATAGAAAACAGATGTGTTTCTTCATTATTTATAAATAAATTTCTATTTGTACTAAGAATTAATGGATCAAAATAACGATGAGCAACACAACAACAAGGAACACGATTCAATTCTTCTCGATTCATACAATATTGTCTATCATGATGATGAATCTCACTTAATATATCCGAAAATAATTCTGAAGAATCACCAATATCATCTATATCATCATAATTATAAATTTGAAAAAAATAAAATGAAAAAAATACTAAATGGATATTTGTTTTGAAATCTTTTAAAGATACATATACGAAGATAGGTTACTTTTGTCGAATTCATGTTGGTCATACTTATCAATAATCTACGTAGCTCACAAACAAGGCATTCACTATTGTGACATTGATTTTGTTGATTTTCATATCTAGAAGAAAAGCAGAACTCTTGTACAAATTGATCACAATGATATAAAAATTGTATGACTGCATTTACATAACAATTATTTTCACCATAATCATTTTCTAACACACATAAGTTATTCATACTATAACATATATTAATATTAATGTCATAAATAAAAAAAAATAATTTATATACGATACTTGCACAAATTTTATTAAATTAAAGAATAACAAATCTCAAAAACTAGAAAGAAATTCTTTCTTTCTTCTTTTTCTATTTTTCTTCAAAAAACTGTCTACTCGTCACTTTTTATCGTAAATTATAATTAAAAAACACATTAAAATCATTTGATGCAAAATATACGAAGATGAAATGAAATTTAAAAAGTCAATTCTATAACTTTAACACAAAAAAAAAATATAAGATTATTGTTAATCTGTTCTTTTTGGCTCATTCAAGCAAATCATTAAAGTGATGAACTATAATATAAATTAAATAAATAATTCAAATTCTTTAGAATCAACAACAAAAACCATTATTAAAGAAAAATTGTTTTGATTATACAGAGGATTATTCATTTATTGCATACCACACCAATAAAATAAACGTATAAACAAATACGAATACCAAAATAGTCATTAAACGATATTTTCAATAGCAAAAACATAAAATCCTATTCATTTTAGCGTTAATTCTCTTGAATCATTTTTAATCATTTACATATTATTCACACATCATAATATACAAAACATAGATAACAATGACAATAATTATAAAAACTTAACCATTCACAAATTAGAATCGATTTATCTTCTTTTGAGAATACTTGATGTGTTTATACAAATCTGAGTATTATTATATCAACACTATTTACTTTAACAGACAAAAGAAAACACTAAAAATACAATAAAATGAAAAAATAAAATATGTCTGGACAAAAGTAGATATTCATGGGAAAATACTAATCGGGTTTTATTTTTCTTAAAATAAACTCATAATAATACATTTTTATTGAATCTAGAATATGAATCATTTGATAATATTATTGCTATTGTTTTATTTCACTAAAACATGTATGTTTATAGCTCTATTTATAGAATAAGTAGATAATGATCTATTTTTTATATAGTCAGTATCACTTGTGAAGCTCCGTCTGTACCATTTAAGATAACTCGTGTTACTCAATATAATCCGTCTGAAGAAACAGTTCATTTATATAAAGGAACATCACAAACTACAGATAATCTTGTTTGGGAATTAATTTTAGAGGATGCAGATACATTAAAAACTCTTGTATATGAAGTCTGCTTGATACTTGGTAATCAATATACTATTGTGTTGGAAGATGAGTATTTTTTGTTTATTTATTATGAATAGTTTTTTTTTTGTTTGATTATTATGAATAATTTTTTTTTTGTTTGATTATTATGAATAATTTTTTTTGTTTGATTATTATGAATATATATATATATATATTTTAATTATTATGAATATATATATTTTATATATTTCCATCAATTGAATATATTCGTAATTCTAGTTACTTTGATGGATGGGATAGTGGTTCAAGTGTTAAAATCGAATATAATAATCATGTTTTCTTTGAAGGATCTGTGTCTGTTATACAAGAAGATAAATATGTTTCTACTTTCTATAGTATGTATTCTTATATATAAATTATATGAATTTACTATATATATATATTCTTATATATAAATTATATGAATTTACTATATATATATCTTATGTATTCTTATATATAAATTATATGAATTTACTATATATATATATTCTTATATATAAATTATATGAATTTATGATATATATATCTTATGTATTCTTATGTATAAATTATATGAATTTACGATTTATGTTTTTATCTATAAATAATATTAATCTATGATATATATATTTAGCTACACTTCCCTTATTGCCTACAAAGTTATGGAAATATAATACAGAAGGTCAATTAGATTTATTATGGGCACAACAAAATTATGAGGATCAAACATGGTCAACTTCTTCCATTGGCTCTTTTCCTAATTATAATTCTATTAGTCGTTATTATCGATATACAACAACTGTTCAAGACCCAAATGCATATGTAGTTCATTTTGATATTACTTCTAAAACTGGCTTCATTTTGTATCTTAATGGATATTTTGTTTATAAATGGGGATTACCAGAGTATATATATATATATATATATGATTAATAATATTCTATACTAATAATATATATATAGAAATAGTACTTGTACTACTCCTTCTGAAGAAACTCTTTCTTCTTCTATATCTATACCGTATCTATTTATCTATTATATATTTAATTTATATATTTATTTTTTTTTTTTGATTATTTTAATTATATATATATATAATACTATAGTCTTTACATTCCTCTGTCTCCTTATATATCTTCTTCTTCTTCTTCTCTTGTTATTTCAATTGAAGTTCATGTAACTGATGATTTATTATCGACTTCCGATGTATTTAATATTCAATCAGATCTTTTCAATGAAGCAGGTATATTTATTTATTTATTTATTTATTTATTTATTTATTTATTTATTATTATTATATTATTATTATTGTTTTTATAATATTTTATATAATGATAATTTTATAATATACTCTTATTCTATATATATATATATATATATATAGAAGGTATTCGTATTGATAAAAAGTCAGGGACAAAGGAATGTGTTCCTGATAATACAGAGAATATACTGAATTCATGTGAACAATTATTCGATGATTCCTTAAATAATAAATACTTAACTCCTAATGATATCAATACTCTAACAGTTACTTATCAATTCCCGAATCATGGGTATATATTATTATTCTATATTGAACTTATGCTTTTAGTATTCATATTCTGTATTACCATTATTACTATATATTATATCTATAATTATACCTATGCATCTTCTCCCTTCTATGTATTTCTTATCTTTCTTTATCTTCTAGTGCGTCTTGGTTCAATCGTTATTCTATTATAAGTGCTGATGATGTCCCTGAAAGAGACCCAAATGGATTTAAAGTCTATGGATCTATAGATAATGGAGCTACTTGGTTTCTTATCGATAACCAAATCTCTACAGACTGGACAATTCGTTATCATGAATATATATATACAATTCCTTCAAATAGAAAAGTCTATTCCCAAATCAAATTTTTCTTTGGTACATTTTTTTATTATTACTTTTTTTTTTTTATTTTTTTTAAATTTTATTATTATTTGTTTATTTATTATTATTATTTAATTAATATAATTATGATTACATTATACGCCTTTCTAGAATCTTCTAAATCAGACAGTCGGCTTCAGATTACAGATATTCGTTTTTATGCAACTAGTGATGCTATCCTTCCTTCTGGACTTCAGTATACTACGAATGTTATATTATTAGAAGGACAAAGTACTGTTTCTCTATCGCCTATTTCCACGGGAATGACTGATTTCTCAATATCCCCTTCTCTTCCTGAAGGTTTATTTTTAAATGTTAATACAGGTAATATATATGGTGATATCTCTCATATATATCAAACGAGTAACTTTACTATCTCTGCTTTTGATGGTAACACAAATACAGAAACTTCTTTTGAACTTACTTTTCAAATAGTTGGTATATACTATTATTTTAATCATTCTATTATTTTTATTCTACTTATTTGAGATATTAAAATTCTTATTTTTTATAGTTTTTTGAGATATTAAAATTCTTTTTTATTCTACTTATTTGAAACATTATAATTCTTATTTTATTCTACTTTTTTGAGATATTAAAATTATACTTATTTGAGAAATTAACATTTTTATTATTATTATTTCATCTACTATACTCTACATTATTATTATTTTCTCTACTATTCATTATCTATAGGATGTATTCAGCCATTAAATTCAGTTGTTATCTTCCGAAAAGTGAATAAATCAAAAGGATCTGAAGAAAGTTTTACTGTCTATTCTTCAAGTCATTCTCAACTATTTATATCTACGGGTATTGATAATGGTAATGATCAACTAATACAAGAATGTATATTATCAGATATATTAGAAATAGAATTACATGATGATAATAATAATGGATGGGATGCAGGCGCATATCTAGAAATATCTATTCAATATTCTACATCTCTATCTTTTGTTCTAAATCGTCTCTATTTACTTTCAGGTACAACTATTACTTATCATGTGAATACTCAATTAATTCTTCCTCCACTCTCTTCTTGGTCTTATTTCCCCGTGGAAACAGAAATACCCAATCAATGGGAACAACCCTCTTTCGATTTCTCTACTTGGAATACTATGAAATTCTCTCCTATTCCTTCTGTTAATAATAATATTATTCTCTTAAAGAAAACGATTCATATAGATTCTCTTACTAATTATCAAGGATATAAATTATTCCTTAAATCTAGAGCAGGTACTCTTGTCTATATTAATGGTCAAGAAATATATATGAATTATCTCTTATCTTCATCTCTTAATATTAATACAACACCTACAGGAAGTGATAATACATATATATGGAATACTATTACTGGTCCTATATCTCATTTCAATCATTCTTCTACAATTACTATATCTATTGCTCATATTGTTCTACCCTCATCATCATCATCATCATCTTCATATTCTCTTGATATGGAATGTGTATTAAATCTTATTACAGATTCATCTACTCCTCTCTATATTACAGGTACTTATTCTACTAATGATAATGAAGCAAATGCAAATTATCTTTTTGATGGAGATATCTCTACAAGATTTAGAACTTCTCAACATAATTCAATCGCTGAAAAATATATTTCTTTCTCTTTACTGAATCATAATTCATATTTTATTAATAAATATTGTGTTATTTCAAATTGGGATACTCCTGATTCTGATCCTTCTGATTGGTCTATTTATGGATCAGATGATGAACAAACTTATACTTTATTAACATCAGAATCAAATATATCTTGGGAAGAAAGACTTCAACGACAATGTTTCTATATACCTACAAATACAAAATTATATCATTCTTATAAATTTTCTATTACAAAAGCATCTACTATTAAAGATAATAATCGTTATATGCTTACAGAATTAGAATTCTATATGGAAGATTTTGAATCTCTTATAATCCCTCCATTATCATTTACACCTTCTAATCTTGTTGCTTATAAACATATTCAAATTCCTGCTTTATTAGTAAATTCTATATATTATTATAATTTCACAATTTCTCCTTCTCTTCCTTCACCTCTTTCTTTGGATTCTTCTAATGGTTATATTAATGGTATTCCTACTTCATCTCATCCAGATCAAATCTATACACTTTATGCTACAAATATATTTGGTATTACTTCTTCTTTTATTATTAATTTCTCAGTTATTGATTGTACTTTCCCTGATGCACTTTTCTCTCTTCAATTTACATTCTCTGGTAATGCTATTGAAGCTGGATGGGTTCTTAAAGATTATAATTCTATAATTGTTGATTCTCGTGTATCTTTAGTATCTTATTCTACTCAAACATTCAGTTATTGTCGTCCTTTATCTGTATATACATTAACACTTACAGATAGTGCAAATGATGGATGGGGAGATGGATCTCTTATTGTTACTTTAGAAGATGGTACATCTCTATATACAGGAACACTTATGTATGGTGAATCTCCTAAAGTCATTACATTTACAATTGGTCGATTATTAAATCCAGTCAATACTTCTTGGAAAATAAAAAATAATGTTATTTCTACAGAAACAGGATGGACTTCAATTTCTTTTAATGATAATAATTGGAATACTGCTACAACTAGTTCATTACTTATTCCTCAAGGTACTACTCAATATTATCGTACATCTTTTTCACTTACTACTATTAATTCTGCATTTGCAGGTATTCAAATTACTACAAATACTTATGCGGGTATGATTGTATATGTAAATGGTATTGAAGTAAGACGTATTAATATGCCTGAAGGAATTATTACTTATGATATGGAAGCTACAGATGAATTTGAATCTTATACATCTTTTACCTTCTCTATGTCTATTAATATTGTTCCTCTTTATATTGGTAAGAATGTAATTTCTATTGAACATCATAAACGAATGAATATACCTGCTTCAAATCAACTATCTCTTCAAGTTTCTTATGTATCTACTAATGAATATCGTGTTATAGATGGAACTGCTTTCTCAGATATACTTAAAGAAGGAGATGAAGGACATATCATGCTTTGGGATAATAATATTTATACTAAATTCTTATCGGGTCCTCGTTGTATTGGTGCTATTTTCCAATATACATATAATAATGAACGTCGTGAATATATTAATCATTATAAAGTAACTAATGCAAATGATTGTAATACGCGTCATCCCTCTGCTTGGAGACTTGAAGCTTCGAATGATCATGGTATTACATGGTCATTACTCCATGTATCACGTAATCAATATTGGACTTCCTATCGTCAAACTATGTCTTTTGATTTTTATAATGCACAAGCTTATAATTCTTATCGTATAGTTGTTACTGAATGTGATAATATAGCTCTTTCTTCAATGTCTTGTGGTGATGGTAATATTCAACTCTCTGAAATTGGTTTATATATAATGAATACTTTAGATGCTTGTCCTGCAGAAGGAGATTATAGTCCTGCTCCTGAAGGTGGTTATTCCTTTATTGATTGTCCAATAGGATATAGTGGATATAAACGTCGTCCTTGTACAAATCATGTACTTGGTAGTGAACAGAATTTTTGTATTCTTAATAGTCCTTCATCTATTGTATATCCTCATAATTATTATACATTATATACATATACACAAGTCAATCTTATTCCTACAATCATAGGATCTAGTTATGCAGTTACTATTACTCCTTCTCTTCCTAATGGACTTCATTTTAATAATGATAATGGTGAAATCTTTGGAGAATCTACTATTCCTTTATCTCTTACTATATTTAATATTACTGTAACAAACTCTCAAGGATCTATTTCTACATTATTATCTATTAATATTATTATTCCTACTTGTTCTCAAGAAGGATCTTGGTCTATGACAAATGCTGGTGAATCACTTATTTTACCTTGTGAAGATCCATTGAATTATGAAGGATTTAGAAGACGTAATTGTAGTATTGGATATCCTTCTATTTGGTCATCTATTGAATCAACTTGTCAACTTTATTTACCTACAATCTCTTATCCTTCCTCTTCTATATCAGGATATAAAAATGATCCTATTTCTAGTATTACTCCTATACTTTCTGGAGGTCTTCTTAATCCATTAACTATATCTCCTTCTCTACCTACAGGTCTTTTCTT
This sequence comes from Blastocystis sp. Blastoise, assembly GCA_039096225.1. Lineage (NCBI taxonomy): Eukaryota > Bigyra > Opalinata > Blastocystidae > Blastocystis > Blastocystis sp. Blastoise. The sequence continues at coordinate 13,530 of JBBPEB010000009.1, forward strand.
TGATGATATTACAGGTACTATTTCTGGTACTTCTATTATTTCTATTCATCAAGAATATAGAATAACATGTTCAAATTCTAGAAGTCAAAGTATATTTGAATTAATGATAGATATAGAAAATGTATATTGTGAAGAAGAGAATATATGGAATAAAACAGAACGATTCTTAACAGCTTATGCATTCTGTTCAGAAGAATTTAAAGGTGTTCAAACACGTGATTGTGTTAATAATAGTACAGGTTTAGCTTCTTGGATAGATATTAATGATTCAAATTGTTATACTTTAGAAGAAATTATTAATCCTCCACAATCTTATATATATATATATTATCCTATTCTTCTTTCTGGTTTAACTGATAATATATTTACAAATGCACGTACTTATGAATATTTCCGTTCAATATTTGTAGATTACTTACATGAATATCCTGTTAATTCTACTACTATACAAATAAGTAATATAGAATCAAAAGAATCTTCTATTAAGATAATGTTACGTATATATATAGATCAATCAAATCAAGATATCATAGCTCCTTTAGTTTCTACATTTATAACAAATCCTATTTCAGGTTTGACTTCTTATTGTCAAAATAATGATGATTCTCTATTAAAATCTGTTACTGGAACACGTTTAGATGAAGAAGGATATATAGTATATACACATCAAGAAGAACCAACAGTCAATATTATTCTTATTATAGTTATTATTATTGTTGTTATTGTCATTATTGTTATTATTACTGTTGTTATTATTCTTATGAAAAAAACATCTAAAAGTAATAATAATAATAATAATAAAATTGTTCCTCATGAGAAAATAAATATACAAGTAAACTCTAATGATATTCATAAAGATGTTAATAATAAAGATGTTAATAATAAAGATGTTAATAATAATAAAGATAATAATAAAGATGTTAATAATAATAATAATAATAATAATAATAATAATAAAGATATTAATAATAATAATAATAATAATAATAATAATAATAATAATAATAATAATTCAGTATCTATTTCAATACCCAATTCAAATAATTAATCTGTTTTTATGATTTCTCTTTATGTTACCAAATATGTTTTTAATTCTAGCATGATATACTTATGTATATATGCTCCAATTAAATTTTCTTAATATATATATATATATTTATTCTATTTTTCTTTTATATACATTATTTTCAAATATTTTTTTTATGAGTTTTCATTTACATTTTTTATACAGTACTATTTAGTAGGTAGTTTTTAAAATATTTATATATGTATTCACATTTTTTTTTTTGTATTATTATACTATGTTCCACCTACTATATTTTTTAAATTTGTATGATTTTTTCTTTCGTATTTCTACCTGATTATATTCATATTTTGTTTTTTTTTCTCACAAATCATTATATAAGGTTACAAAGTTATAAACTATAAAATAATTCCACTAGCAAAACATATTTTATATATATAAATAGTTTAATTCACAGTTTACAGGAATCATAAATTAAATACAGTAGAGTATTTTTTGAATTATATACATATAATAACCAAAACGTGGAAAACAAAATAAGATAATTGAAATAAAATCATGAAAATATAATAAAAACAATAACAAATAAACATAATAGAAACATAGAACCAATATATAAATAAAAGTCTATTTTCAACAATAAAAAGTTCATTTATGATACATATCATATATAAGAGAAGAAATCAATAAAAAAAACTTCAATAAAACATATAATTATGACTAGAAAAAAACAGTTGGAGAATATTATGTAATATATAAAATGGAATTGCAAAAAACATAGTGTAAGAATGATTTATAAATAATAAAGTATGATATATATGCATTAAAACCAATAATACTGGCAAATATTATTGTGAAAAAAAAGAACAAGAAAGATATAATAAAACTAATTTGATAAATTAATACATAGAACAGTGAATGAAGAAATATAAATATATTTATAAAGTGATAATACTCAATATCTCAAATAAATAAATGATTTAAAAAAAAACTAACGAGTTTTAAATATACATATATACATATAAATAATGATGAGGAAAGGCAAAATAAATGAATATAATTATGCGAATATATACAAATATAGCACATAAGACAGTAATATAAAAATGAATGAAATAAAATATAGATATTGAAAAAAGAAGATAAGATTATTAATGAAATCAAAATAATCATGGAAATTAGAGAGAGAATAGATCTTCTTGTTCTTCACACTCCATATCGCTATTACTTAATAGCTCGAAGAGAGACTTACGACAAGGAAACGATAACCCTATATCTATATATATATGTGTATTTATAATGAATAATATTTAAATATATATATGTAAATTTATAATGAATAATATTTAAATATATGTAGATTTATAATGAATAATATTTATATATGTATATATATATATATATATACTTGTAAGATTAATAGAGAAAAGATGAGGAAGATATTTTCTTTGAAAGCAAACACCAAAACATAAACATGTATCAAATTGAAAGGTATTATATATATATATATATATATATATATATATATATATATATATATATATATATATATATATATATATATATATATATAAGGTATAAATACGGCTAAGATTGACTTTCGAAAGCATTTTGCATTTTCGTTGTAGAGTAACATTACAGAAGGCATTTAATGAACCATCCGTTAATTGACAACCTTGTAAGTCTAGAATGCGTAGATTAGGAAGTGAGTCTGATTCAATAACTTGAAATAAATTAATTCCTAAGGAATCACCAAGATAGATATATTTAAGAGAGAGTGTAGTTAGTTTAACAAGATATTTATTAACAATAAGAGAGAGAAAGCAAAGAAGAGATTTCGAAGTAAACATATTATCTATAGAGATTATATTATATTATATTATATTATATTATATTATTATTATATTATATTATATTATATTATTATTATTATTATATATATACTTCCAAGATAGAGTCGTTTAAGAAATGGTAGCCTCTTTGCTTCAATAATTTGACATAAATACCCAAAACATGTATCATGAAGATTACAAGCTATATATATATATATATATATATATATATATATATATATATATATACATTCAAAATTGAGTTCTTCTAGATAAGGCATATTTCCTTCATTTAAGGATACACATATACTTAAAACTAATGGCTCATTGAGAGATATCTTGCTAAAATTAAGTGTTTGTAGACTATGAAGTGTTTTATTATCTGTGGCTTCTACCATTTCTATCAACTTATCTTTATCCACATTATATTTAGTAAGATTGAGTACTTTCACTTTATTAAAACACTTTGCTTGTACTAAACTACATATAAGAGAAAATTGAGCACTACAATCATCAGCATTCTCTATATATAATATAATAATAATAATAATAATAATAATAATAATAATAATAATAATAATAATAATAATAATAATAATAATAATAATAATAATAATAATAATAATAATAATAATAATAATAATAATAATAATAATAATAATAATAATAATAATAATAATAATAATAATAATAATAATAATAATAATAATAATAATAATAATAATAATAATAATAATAATAATAATAATAATAATAATAATAATAATAATAATATATACGAGCGAAAAGGAGAGCAGTAATGGAAGGAAGACATTTGTGTTTCAATATTTTAAAAAATACTTGCATATCAGTATCTTTAATGCGATTAGCTATAATAAATAATATAATAAACATATAATAAATAATTAATAAACATATATAAAACACATAATAAATTATATAATAATATACACATAATATTCAGAACTTCCAGTTTTTGTAGTTTTCCCAGTTCCATCACATTACAGAGCGTCAATAGTCCTTCAATAGTCATCAAATTATCTATATATATATATATATATAATATATCCATTTTATATATTTACCTTGGAGATAGAGTCTTCTTAAAGAAATAGTTTTATTATTTTTGAGAAGATCGGAAAGAGCAGTAATAGAATCATCATACAGTTGCATACCTAGAATATTTATATTATTATTTCCTAACTTTATTATTTATTGGTTTATATATATAATATTATATATATATATATATATACTAGAAAGATTGAGTTCTTCCAATTCTGACAGATCCTTCGTCATTAGAATTTCAATAACAGATAAAAACGCTGAGGATTGAAATGCATTCTTTGATAAATCTAAGCAAACAAGATCATTTAAATCATTTTCTTTCAGTGCAGTACATAACTCTATATGAGAATCACCGAGGGAACAACCTAATAAGAAGAATAATTATAATAGTATTCTAGAATATACATTTAAGATGTATATATTTGATATTAGGATATAAATTATTAGTAAATGCAGAGAGAAGAAGAAGCAGCTGGGAAGTATCCTTAGGGTCCTCTTCTATATATATATATATATATATATATATATATATATATTATATATTATATATATATATATATTATACTATATATTATTCTATATATTATTCTATATATTATATATATATTATTCTATATATTATTATATACTTATCATAACTTCTTGAACTTCATTGGCAAATGGATTATTCAACAAATACTCCGACAAAGTACTACTATTGACCTTACATATACTAAAGAATATATATACATATAATGATTATTATTATTATTATATATATATATATATATACTCCACTTGACGAATTAATGGATAATGAAATGTACGCATAAAACTAGAACCTATAGATTATTATTCTCATATAAACATAAATATAATAATATTATAAATATATATAAATAGAATAATAAAAAAATTATATACCTTTCTTCCAACGATGTGTAGAATTGTGTTCCGAGAAAGCCACTTTGATTCGTTCCAGTGGAGAATCTTGAGGGGAATAATTCGTAACTAGAAAGAAAAACATATATATAATATATATATAATATATATATAATATATATATATAATATAAATAGAACAAAAAATATACAAAAGATTTCTGAATATTTGAGATATGGAAACAGATTTGGTATTTTAGTACTAAATACTAAGTCATAATCTTGAACTGTCTGAAATTGTACTAAGATAATTGTTACATAAGATTATTCATAATAATATAAACATATATACATGAATAATGAATGACTTCCACTTTTAGAAAAGTCAATCGCTCAAATAATTTGGAAATTTCATCAAAACGACCCAAGAACATACATTCTATAGATAATAGTATACTTATAGAATTAATCATATATATTCATATAACAAATAATGAAAGTTAGAATAAATATATTAAAAAATCTAAAAAAAATAATAATAAATATATATATAAAAGAATAATATATATTTATTTATAATAAATATATAAAAAAAATATATATATATAAAAAAAATTAATATATATATATAAAATAAAAAATATATATAAAAAAATTAAAAAATATAATAAAAAATTAAAAAATATATATAAAAAAATAATAATAAACAAAATAAACAAAATAAGCAAAATAAACAAAACAAGCAAAACAAGCAAACATGGTTACCTTTCATATGATAAATATAACATAAAGATGTATCTATTGGATTATCCCTCGTAATATGTTTATAATTAAAATAGCGATTATCTTCAGGATCTAATTCACAGGAATATAGTTCGTCACCTGTATCATCACAATATGCAAATAATTGTTCTAATGAAACACATTTAAACTTGCAATCCACAAGTTTCTGAGTATTTATATTGTAAAATTTCAAGCTACGATATAATAGCAAAGCATCATCCTCAGATAAACTGGAAAATGACAAAGAATCATTCATATAACTAATAACTAAATTAAATTTATTAAAATCAACATCTATCTGAAAGAATTTCTGTGATAAATAAAGATCTATATCTTCACAATAAGAATTTAATGCACAATCTGGATATTTATCCAATAAATTCTTCTTTATTTCTATATATTTGCCATCACGAAACTTCAAATTAACTATAGGTTCATTAAAAATAGTTTAATATTCTTAAAAATAAACAAAAAAATATACGTTTATCACTTGCAGTTACACTAAGACTTGAATTCAATGGACTGTCCTCTTCAAGTTCAGCACGACTTAACGACATCAATTTCTATAAAAAGTATAAACTACTTACAATCATTACATACCAAAAACTATTGTACTTTTATATAACTTTATATTTTTATTGTAGACCTTCTTTAAATAAAGGTTAAATGAAGATAGACAAGATTTATAAAATGAGAATTATTGAGTATAAGCGGAATATAAATTTGAAATTGTTCTCTTTTTATTTTATTGTTTCTCTAACCGTTGAACTAACAAAGGAGTTTTGAAAGAAATCTTTTTTTCCCAGAGATTCTTCGAATATTCATGAATAATTAACACAGAATAAATCTATATTTTTATTTTTTTTAAAGAACGCATTCATATTTGATATAAGAAATGATTTTTGATAAGAAAACAAGTCAATGAAAGGAATATTGATATGAAAACAAAATTAAAAAGCTAAAAACATTTTTATTTCAGTAATGATACCTACTCATTGTATTCTTTTCCAAAAAATAACAGTTCAGCAATCAACCATAAAGCAAAACAAAAATTATAGCAGAATCCTAACATACAATTTTTAAATAATAATTATCATAGACTTTTATTCCAACAGTTTAAAAATGTATCATATTGTTTTTTACATGATTTCATATCTCCATCACTTTTATCAAGACATTTATATAATTTATCCAATTGTTTAGGACATCTTTGATTTGCTTCGGTGAGTACGTAATTAAAACATTCTCTCATTTGCTTATAAGTTCTCAAGCATTCTTCGGAATTACTTTGTTCTGGATGACTAAGGCACATTTGAATATTATAATTTTCTTTCTGGCAGTAAGTGGCTGTTAATGGAGTAAGTGCAATTCCTAAGATGCGATTCATTCGATCTGTATAATCTTCTTTTTCTTTATATTCCATTTATAGATATCTTCTTATTTAATGTAACAAACACTAAAATAATTTTATTTTAAATAAAAAGTTGATAATTAATGAATAGAATAACAAATAAATATTCTTTATGTTTTTCTAGAATTTAATGAAAATAACAATCAAACTGGAATCAATTCCTTTAATGAAAAAAGGAATTCATATCAAAATCAAATTTTTTTATTATTTTTTTCTATTCAACATTATAATGGATTTTTCATTATCTGTTGAAAATATAGAAGATAAATACTTATATTTAGAAAGTTCATTAGCTCAATATGAGAATTTACTGAAAACAATTCCTCAAAGTTATTTCTTATTGATGAAAGATTGTAAAAAGAATGAAATGATATGCCCAACGATTCAATCTGAAATGCAGAATTTTATTGATGAACAAAAGAAATATATAAATGTCTTAGAAGAACAGTCTAAAGTATTTAATAATACACTAGATGATGCTGTATGTGTATTCATGAAACAATTAGAGCCTTTTAAAACGAAGAGTCAAGAATTTATTCAATTGATGACTTCTGTTATTCAAGATATCAAAGATAATTTAGAATTGAAGAAGAAAGTGATCAAAGAAACTCAAGAAAATATTCAATGTATTCAGAAGCCATGCTTTGTATATCAAGGTTCAGAAAATAAGTATTTCATAGACGATTCTATTTTAGAAAACAATCCTGGTAGTTATTTTTCAACATTATATAATGATATTCAAAGTCATACGACTACAGGTGATATTTATATAGATACAGATGAATCTTATCTTCCTCAAGTTCTTACATATTTGAAAGGAGACTCTATTAGTATAAATAAATTGAAAGAAATTCAAAAGGTGGATTTAGCAGAGAAATTAGCTTTTTATAAAGTACCATTTCGTGTAGAGTTATTAGATTTACGTGAACCCTTAGAGAAGCATAAAATACGAATGATAACATCTAGTGGTCTTATTTGTTTGAATGGAGAGAATCTAAAGTGGTTTAATGATCTTATGAAGAAATATAGGAATAGAAATACAATTATTTCAAAGAATGTTCAATCTATACAATTCTCTGAAGAAAAGAATATGTATATGATTAATATAGATGTGAAGGATCTATCTGTTTTAGAATCTTATTGTGCTGGACATAAGATATATGTAGGTTTATATAATAGTTATACTTCTGAAGAATTCTTAGAGTTGCTGAATAATTTGTGTATTCCAATTACAAAGCAACTTATTCAAGAATATCATACATTTGATGGAAGTACACTTGTAACTACAGAGTATGACAAACAATTAACTACGTGGATTGGAGACACTCATCCTTGGACTCTTCTTTATAAGTATATAGAGTTTATTATATATATAATTGTATTTTTATAAAAATAGTTGAATATTATTTTTTTTAGTATTATTGATTGTTTAAGAATATATTGATTTTTAAATAATATATTGATTTTTAAATAATATATTGATTTTTTAATAATATATTGATTTTTTTTAATAATATATTGATTTTTAAATAATATATTGATTTTTAAATAATATATTGATTTTTTAATAATATATTGATTTTTTAATAATATATTGATTTTTAAATAATATATTGATTTTTTAATAATATATTGATTTTTTTACTATTATTGAATTTAAAATAATATTATTGTTTATTCTTTATTATTATTATTGAGTTTATTATCTATAAAAAATTAATATACTGTAATACTAAAATAATTATAAAAGTTCTTGAGGAACTCTATTTATCCTATATATTTCATAGACTATTTATCTATATACATTATTCTATAGAGCTTCTCGAGATGGTTTCTCTTCCTCCATATTTCATGATATATGTGATAATCATTTGAATGTAATTGTTCTTATAAAAGCTACTATTAACAACAAAGAATCCATTTTTGGAGGATTTACTTCTGTTGGATTCTCACTAGGAAATAATGGTATATATTTTTATTTATTGATCTATATTAAATAAATATATATTTGTTTTAATATCCAATTGTTATTTATATTTATATCACATAATACATTATATATATTGTGTATAGATGAAGATCTATCCTTCCAAGATTCACTTTCATATCTATTTACCTTAAAAACTCCTAATGAAAATCAACCCTTACAATATACAAATAAAAAACCTGAATCCTCCTCTCTTTATTGTAGCTATCATTGGGGACCTCTTTTTGTTGATGGATTTTATATTTGTAATGAAGCCAATCAAAGCAATTATAACTGTATCTATCACTCTGATAAAAAATCAACCTATAACGATGCTACACATATTTTTTATAATGCATTCTCAATCACTGATTCTCAAGATCCAATTTATTTTAAAGTTGATGACTATGAAATATTTGAAAAGAAAACATCATAATTTGCTTTTTTTAAAATATGTATTTATATTTTTTCAATTTATTCAATTTTTCTTTTTAAAATATTGATATATCTGAATACTAATCTATTTTGTTGCAAAAGTCATTCAACATTTTCTAAGTGTTCTACTTTATTCGTAAAATAATAATAATAATAATTCATTTGATTTCTTTCAATAATTTACATTTACAAAAAAATAGGCTAGATATGATCAAGCGTTACGGCTAACATTTAAGAAATGATTGACATAGAGAGAAACACTGCTTAAAACGATGATCAATTATTTAAATTATTTCTTGAATAAACAGAAAAAATGACCGTTCTTAAAACATATAATCACGATTATTTGTTTTGAAAACAAAGTTTTAAAGGAAAATCGTTATTTTTTTCATTTTTAGAATAGTCTCTTGTTTCTATCTATTTTAAATTATTTTATAGAAATCAGTGCAGTAACAAGATGAGGCTATCTTTTTATATATTATTCATTATTTTCTTTGTATACATTTTTAGTCATTGATTCCCATTCTTATTCTAATTATAGTTATTCACACGAGGAACATGCGAAACAAATAAGCACACATCTACGAGGTACAATATAAAAATAAATATATTTAAATAGTTTTTGTTGTATAGATTGCTACTGTTGGTGTTATCTTGTCCAGATCATACGGAGAAACGTTCATTATTGAGATCAACATGGATTCATGATATAGAGAATCTTGATTGTATATTATTATTGATTATATTCATTTTTGTTTGTTTTAATCTTATTCTATGATTATATATATATATATATATATTCTTTTTAGATATTAAGTATCGTTTTCTAATATTAAATGATAAAGCGTATTGTAATTCAACATTAGATAATTCACAAGATATAAAGAAACAACATTTTAATCAAGTATTCTTTTCTTTTTTTTCATTTTTTTTTTTACAATTATATATATGTTTTTTTTTGTTATCTTTTTATGTAACATATATGTTTTTAAATATATCTTTATGTAATATATATATATATATATATATATATCTTTAGAATGATATTTTGATGAAGACTTCATTATCTTCAGGATTAATTAGTCAAGTGATTACTGTATATATATATAATAATAATAATAATAATAATAACAATAATAATAATAATAATAATAATAATAATAATAATAATAATAAATATATTTATAAAGATAATTCATGCATATAATGGTATTGATTGGATCAGTTTTGTTTTTGATGATGTGTTTATTCGATATCTACAATTATATTCATTTATTAACTCCTTACAAAATACTATTGGATTGTATTACTCAGAAACCACGTATATTTTTTTATCTTATAATATATGCATATGAATTCTTATTCTTCAGGTTTTCAAATATTCCTCAAGATTTATGGAAATCTCCTTTTGTTCTTCAACATTATAGCTACTTTTGTATATATATATATTATTTTTTAATTATTATTATTATTTTAAATTTATAAACCCTTTTATTCTTTCATTCGTTTTCTGTATTCATTATTTACAAATAATTATAATAATCTATTCTAATAATCTATTCTAATAATCTTATTCTAATAATCTATATAATAATCTATTCTAATAAACTTATCATAATCTCCTTATAACTTTTTCTCTAGTGAATAAGAATATGTTTTTAAAATTATTTGATTCAAAAACGAAATATCATTCTTTAAATCAAGAATTTTCTACTTATTATATATCGAATCATTTTGCTACATTGCAAGATTCTGCTATTTCTATTGGCTGTTTTGACGACAATTGGGTTTTAGATCAATATCCATCAGATATAATACAAGCAAAATCTAAATATTCTTCTTATCATTCCACAGGAGTATATTATTGTTCTTCTTCTTCTTCTTCTTCTTCTTCTTCTCTTCTTCATCATAATTCAACTATATATATTCAGCCTTATTCCCCAAATATGAATCATACTACTTTATTTACAAATAAAAGTTATATCTCTCTACTTTTAATTTGGAGTGTATTATTACTTTCTATTTGTTGTACACTTAGTCGCCAATGTCATTGTCATAGACATCGTAAATGGATCTCCTCAAATACATTCAGAAGAACCAGAACTCCCCTAAGAACCGTAGGATTACCTCAAAAGAATGCAGATGGACTTGCTCCTGTTTTTACACCTATTAATAGTCATCGATATTATTAATATCATCTCTCTTTTATTACATCTATATAAATTTTTATTATTATTATTTCTTTTTAGTTTTTTATTTAATTGTTTTATTTCTATAATTTATTCCATTTCTATTTATGATTATCATTTGATATATATAAATATATTTCTATAACATGTTTTATTTCCTATAGTCAATTTTATTCATCTATCGTTATTTTGTTTATTTATAACTTACAACACTTTCATCTTTCTTTTATATTCGTTTCTCTTTATATACTGTTTTCTTTTTCTCAAAATACTCTATACAAATTATTTGTTTTTCAATATTTTTTTTTTCCACTTTTATTAGTATATACAATACGTTTATTTTTTAAAGAAAATTCTTCATCTCTATTTATTATATTTCTTATATATATATATATATATTATATTTTGGTTTTCATTTTTTTTTTGTCTTTGTTTTGTGTTTTTTTTTATATATAATTCGATAGTATCGTTGATTCGTTTTTGTTTATATATACTTCTAAAGCTAAAAAGAAAACAGCAAACTAACAAACACTTTTTAAAAAGTATACATAAATCAATCAATATCCTGTAATAATGTATTTGTATATAAAATTAAGCGAGAATGTTTAAAGGCTTGATTTATATTCAAAAAATTTCCTATATATAGAGTCATAAGAAATAAATATATATACAAAAGAAATAATTTTTAAAGATATAAAATACGTTCTACTCGAAAGACATATAATTGTGGATATTTATTATTGATATAGTCATTAAGAAAAACAGTGAAGATATCCTGATGAATATCATTCTCTATAATAATATAAATATAATATTATTGTTGTATATAATAATACGATTTGGGTAATATTTAAAAACTGATATATTATAACTATTTAAATACCATTTAGATTAATCTTTTGAAGTTGAGGACAAGAAACAGATTGACATAACTTCAATATAGTCAGAGATTTCTCATTATATAATTGGTTCATTGATAAATCAATTGATAGTAACTGTGGAAAATATAGTGAAGATAATAAGTGAATAAATGTTCGTTTTTGATCTTCTATATGTAGACTATCTACAAGAATTAATATATATATATATATATATAATACTTTGAATTGTTAATTTCATTAAGTACTTTGAAAATAATGATATCATTTTATAAATATATATATAACATTCCGAAGTTTCTAAATTACAATCTATACATAAAATATATAGAGTTTAAAGAATACTCTTTATATAACTAATAAAATATTTATATAGAGTATTTTAATTATACTATATAAACTTATAGTTATATATACCTTGTATAATAAACCCAGTGATATTATATTGTTCTGTTTCAGTAAATAAATCCACTACTATTTGAAGCATTGACACTTCTAAAGAGAGATCTATATATATAGATTTAGTTATTATTATAGTATATATGTATATAATGAATTAAAAAAATGTATACAAAATGAATCAAAAATGTATATAAATATGAATTAAAAATGTATATAATGAATTAAAAAATGTATATAAATATGAATCAAAAATGTATATAAAATGAATTAAACAATGTATATAACATGAATTAAAAATGTATATAAAATAAATTAAAAATGTATATAAATATGAATTAAAAATGTATATAAAAAATGAAAACACAATAAAACAAAATAAAATAAAAAATAACATATCAAATAAAATAAATAAATATAATGATATCAAATAACTCTATATATATTTACCTCGAAATAATAAATTTACATTCTTTGAGAAATAAAAAGATTCATCATCTTTTATTCGTTCATATTCATTATTATATATTATTCCTCCATTCTCATCGACGATCTTGAATAATTCTTTTGATTTCGTAAATGGAGAACACTGATTCCAAAATAAACTCAAGTTTATATTATAAAAACTCTCATTTTCTTTCATATGAACAATCTCATTATAAGAAAAAAGATTCTTATTATATTTAGAACCATTGCATAGACTTATAAATAGATCAAAATCATCAAAAGGATGATCTACATATATATTGTTATTTTCATTTATATCAGGATCTATAAACCATTCATACAATATACTAGACTTATGGAATTGTAGAAACGATAATGGAATTGAATATTCATTCTGATCTTGAAAGACAAACAAACAATTATTCATTTAGTTTTTTGTAATTATTTGTATTTTGCAACAGAAACAACCATTTACTACGGATTTTCTTTATTTAAAGAACAATCACACGATATGTAATGTTTTATTCTTAGATGAAGATGATTTAAAAAAAAATATTATTTTTTGTGTTTTTATAGAAGAAATCAAATAGATAATCATAAATGTTTAGTTTCTTGGAAATATTTGGAATTAAAGTAGTAAAAGCATTTTTTTCATAAATTTTACTATTTTATATTTTTGTTAATAAAGTGTTATTCTTATTTTAATTCTAACTATGGCTCAAATACGTATACCAGAAAAATTTATATGTTCTGTATCTACACGTTTTCGAATCATATAATCATGTATTAAATCATAGGAAACACCAGGTGATACTGTAAGTTCAATTAAGTTTAGTCCATGTAGTAATATGTTTGTCACAAGTTCTTGGGATGGAGAAATAAGACTTTATGATTTACAAGCAAATGGTAACACAATAAATGGTTGTTTTGGAAAATCACTTGTTCGACTAGAAACACCTGTCACATCTCTTGCTTGGTCAAATGTATTTATATATTTGTTTTTGTTTTTCAAGTTCATTATTCTCTTATTTTTTAGGATGGAAATTCTGTATATGCTGCATGTTGTGATGGATCCGTTAGATTATGGAATGTCGCTTCAGGTGCAACTACTTGTGATACTATTGGTTCTGTATGAATATATATATTGTTTTATCGTTTTCTTTATTAATATTTTTTAAAAAATACTTTTCTTTATTAATAATATTATTGTTTTTATACTTTTCTTTATAAATTTTTTTTAATACTTTTATATATTATTTTTATACTTTTCTTTTTATTAATTTTTTTTAATACTTTTATATATTAATAATATATTTTTTTATACTTTCTTTAATTATACTCTATTTCTTCTATAGCATACAGGGATCGTATCGAGTATAGTTCCTTTAGAAATGAATGGGTCTGCTGCTGTGTGTTCAGGATCTATTGATAAAACCATCAAATATTGGGATGTACGAAGCAAACAAACAATTGTATTTCCTTTCTATTCCATTTATATATATATATATATATATATATATATATATGTTTTAGGGTACAGTAACAACCTCCAATAAAGTCACAGCAATGGATTATCAGTATATATTTATTATCATTGTTTTTATTCTTTTTATTTATTAATCTATTTATTTATTTTTCTTTTTATTTATTATTATATTTATTTATCTATTTATTTATTTATCTATTTATTTATTATTCTTTTTATTTATTATTATATTTATTAATTTATTAATTTATTATTCTATTTATTTATTAATCTATTTATTTATTAATCTATTTATTTATTAATCTATTTATTTATTAATTTATTTATTTATTAATCTATTTATTTATTAATCTATTTATTTATTATATATATAAGTGGCACTTTAGTGGTTAGTAATTATAATAAATTATATTCATATAGTATTCAAAATCCTTCTGTACCTATTGATGTATATACTATTTATACTATTTTTCTATTATGATTTATTTTATAAAGAGAATTTATTATTATAATATTCTTTATTTGTTATTATTATATAGATTCCAAATCAGAAGAGTACTGAAGATTATATATTATGCTTAGCTTTTAGTAAAGATAAGGATGTGATTGCTAGTGGTACAAATACTGGTAGAGGAAGTGTCATGCTTTCTTCTCATAATGAGTATATAGTATTATACTTATGTTTATTACTATTATACTTATAATTCATTATCGTTCCTCTTTATAGACGTAATTTCTCGTGGAAGGCACATCGTATATCAACTTATTATTACGCTACAAATGCGTATATATATATATATAATTTATTCTATTATCTTTTTCAGTCCTCTGTTTTCATTGTCATTTCTCTCTCTATAAATACTTGTATACTTTATCTACATATATATATACTCTCTATAGTATTGCTATTCATCCTCAAACGAATGCTGTCGCTACAGGAGGTGCTGATGGATCTATTCAACTCTGGAATATCTACGGGGCTCAACCTCTAGCCAAAGTCCTAGATGTACCTTCCTCTACATATGGTCGTCCATCTACTAAAGATCCTGTCACTGCTCTTAGTTTCTCTACTCAAGGTGAATTCTTAGCTTATTCTACAGGATATGACTGGGCCTTTGTATATATATATATATATATATATATATATATATATTATATTATATATTATTATAATCATATTATATATATTATTATAATTATATTATATATATTATTATAATTATATTTTATTTAAAAATAAATATATAACAATATTTTATTTAAAAATAAAATTATAACTATATTCTATACCAATATAAATATATAACAATATTCTATACCAATATAAATATATAACTATATATATAGGGTGATCCAGAGAGATTATCGTCTAATATGGAAAAAGAGAAAATCAGAAAAATGAAAACATCTCTTGTTATTCAACCGATTTCACCAGATATGGTTCAATTCGATAGAACTAAACTCCGAAAAGTATAAACTATTGTTATGTTCCTACTCAAATAGAATTCTATAATTATAAGTCTATATAACTCTTCTTATATTATATGTATTCATTGACACATTTTTATTTTTGTTTGATTATATTAGCTCTTTTTATGTTTGTTTATATACATATACATATATATTTCTGTTTCATTTTATTATATTTGAAATTCTTCATCTTGAATATCTTTTTTCTTTTCATTATTTTTCTTTTTGTTTCTATATACTATTTTTTTTTTTGAAATTATGTTTTTGTTCTTTTTTTTCTTTGCTCTCCAACATTATTATTATATTAAAATATTCACCATTTTATCTATACACAATATAACTCTAAATTATTATTATTTCTCTTTCTTTTTAACAACAAAATATGTTCATCCGAAAAAATATGTCTTATAAAACAGTTCATATTATACAGAACTATCAGTAATGGGATTCCATTTTTTTCCTATATCATTAGCATCCACAATAAGTGAAAACAAAATAATGAACAAAAAAAATGATTAAAAAGTAAAAAATCTAAAAAATGACATGCTTTGTTGAATATCAACCAAATAATATAATATTAGTTCATGGTAAATTGATTATATACTTGAATTATAAATTTTATTATCTAGATAATGAGGAATGTTTGCAATCGTCTCCATCGGTCAAACGTATTCTAATAGAAGAATTGATGTTTTCATCTCTAAAAATTCTGAATGTTAATATACACTATCAAAATCATGTTTATATGGACTTTGTTCCATTTTTCTCACACATTACCTCTGAGAAACCCTATTTATTATATACATTTCCAGTATACTATTATTTAAGAAGTCAGAAATGGTAATTATGTTTTATTTAAAAAATGAATATTTTCATTTATAGGCATATTTCTTCTGGGCATAATACAGGAACTAATTTTCTTCTTTATCCTGGAGATCCAGATGACTATCATGCTCTATGTACAACTTATATTATTCAAGAAACAGAAAACAAAGGTATTTAGGTGTATTTTATTTCTTTATTATATTATTATGTTATTTATTGTGTTATTTATTATATTATTTATTATATTATTTATTATATGATTTATTATATGATTTATTATATGATTTATTATATTATTTATTATTTTATTTATTATATTATTTATTATATTATTTATTATTTTATTTATTATTTTATTTATTATTTTATTTATTATGTTATTTATTATTTTATTTATTATATTATTTATTATATTATTTATTATTAATTATAGATTTTTTTTTATTATATATATTCCATCACTTCTAGCAATGTATTCCTTAATACAAAGAAATAATGTATCTGAACTGATACATTCATTGATTCAAGATTGCTGTATAGAAGATTGTACTGTGTCTCAATCGTCATTATTTGAAGGTATCTGTCTTATAGAATATAAATCATAATTATAAACTACATATAATTATAAATATATAAATCATATTATAAACTACATATAATTATTAATATATATGAATCATAATTATACTATATATAAATTAATATATAAATCATATTATAAACTACATATAATGATTACTATATAATATATAATACCTGCATAACTTATAATTAATTATAATTCATAAAATATCCATTACAATGAATAAAGCCTATATATAATTCACACTATATAGAACCGTATACATTAAATAATGAAGATCAATTTGATATACAATTATTGAATGACCTCTATAAAGAACAAGATAGTCAACTACAGTCTGTATCTAATTCAAGTCCTTCTTTTCTCTTTATACAGAGAATCATTCGTATTTCTGAATCATTACATAAACCTCTATTACTTCTCTATTCAACATCGATCAATATAATGAAATATAAAACAAAAGAAGATATTTTGATCTATTTAGATTCTCTATCGATCACAGGCACATTTATTGAAGTATATACTTGATTTTTTTTAGTTATATATATATATATATATATATATATATATATATATATATATATATATATATATATATATATATATATATATATATATATATATATATATATATATATTAATGTTATAATTCTATAGAGATTTGATATAAAGCATCCAAATCAAACGAATCTAAAAGTTATAGAAAAGAAAAAATCAAAAAAAAGAATAATTGAATAGTTACTTTTATATTATTATTCTATATATATATATCTGTAAATTTTTATTGGGGAATTATGAATTTATAAAATCTATAAATAGTTATTTAAAGAAAAATAGATAAAAAAAATCAAATTTCTTTTTATATATATTAGGGAATCCTATAGTGTTTTAATAACACAACATAACGACTATAAAAAGAACAAGAAAACAATTTAAAATGAACAAAATCCATAATTTATTAAGAACAAGGAAATACATTTAATAACATGAAAACAAAGAAAAGAAGAAAACAAAAATAAACTAAAAGAATAATATCAAAATATAACTAAATAAATAAAATACAAAATATATATATATAAAATAAAATTGATAGATATAATCATTAGATAATTATAATCATTAGATAATTATAATCATTAGATAATTATATTCATTAGATAATTATATTCATTAGATAATTATATTCATTAGATAATTATATTCATTAGATAATTATATTAAATTATATAATTATATTAAATAATAAAAACAGAATAAATAATGCTAATTTTAACTTTAAAAAATTTAACTGTCTATATTATTAGAGTTTGTATATTTATCATAATATGTTTTTGATTGAATAGGAAGAACATATTCTTTATAGGATTCATATAGAGATTTATTCTTAGGAATATACGTAGTAAATAAATCAATAGAGGGATCCTTATGAAATAAAAAGAAGCGCGATAGATCATTTTTATTACTTATAAACTCATCTTCAGTATCTGAAGACTACAAAATAATGATTCTTAAAATAAAAATAATAAAAATATACTAAATAAACGTCATATTTGTACTCAATGGAAATAGGATCTGCAAATTGAACATGCCTTACAACATCTGGTCTTGAATACTATATTGAGAATAATAAATATATATATATATAAATAGTATAACCCATAAAGAAACTTACGAGTGATAACTGAGACGGTATACTTTTGATTGAAGGTTTTGTTTCATCATTATAATTATCTAGTTTTTTATTCTTTTTAAAAAGAAGATTATAGAAGAAGAATCCAAGGAATGTTCCAAAAGTAATTAATGCGATATCACGAAAAATTTCTTTATCATACATTTTTTATAATTTTTACATAAACCTAGTTTGTTATTTATTCATTAACCTATGTATAAATATATACAATTTCAGAATATATTTAAAAAATGATAATGAAACAATAAATGAGATTATGTTGTGTTTTTCTAGTTATGATTTTCAATTAATCATGATTCATATGTTTTTCTTTTGAACAATAAGAAAGTGTAGATAATCCATCATTATAACCCATTTATTTGTTTTTATATTTTTTAAGAAGTATTTAAAGAGTGTAGCTTATTAAATACATAAAATAATTGGGAAACGATATGGATCCTATTGAAATTGAATATGAAATAGATTCAGATGATAAAACTAAAGCGTTTTCTATTGATGTAGAAGTATGTGATCACTAGTAAAAGTATAGAACCTATTATTTATAGACTTTATTTGCTACAATTCCTGAAGATGTATATGATCCGTTTTCTACAACGAATTATTCTGAGAATAAAGAATGCAAGGAATTCATGAAATGGACATTAGAGAATAATATTGAAATTCGTCATGTTCGTTTACTTTCTAATGCTTCTGGCGTATATATATTGTTTTTATTGTTATGTTTTATGTTTTGTTTTATTTATATTGTTTTTATTGTTATGTTTTATGTTTTGTTTTATTTATATTGTTTTTATTGTTATGTTTTATGTTTTGTTTTATTTATTTATTGTTTTATATATATTAATTTATTTATTTATGATTTGATACATATGAAATTGTTTATTTATATATATATTAAAGTACATAATTTTTATTTCTAGTGTTAATGATATTATATTTATATATATTATTATTATAAAAATAGTTTTATAATCTCTTAAAAAATAAAATTAATTATAATTATATATATATATAGGATAGAGGTATATTTGCTATAGAAGATATACAGGATGGTGATATATTGATGAATATTCCAGAACCTATGATTATTACCGTGGAAATGGGAATGGAAACACCTATTGGACGTTCTGTATATATATAATATATAATATATATAGTATATATAATATATAATATATATACAATATGTATAATATATATTATATATAACATTTCAATATAGGTGAGTATGAATGAGTCTCTGTTTTCAAATATAAAACATGTTTATTTATCTCTCTTCTTACTTTATGATAAGTCTAATTTTAATTCTCTTTTCCATCATTATTATCGATGTCTTCCTCACGATCTCTCATTTATTCCTTTTAATTGGACACAAGAACAAGTCAATCTTCTAGAAGGAAGCAGTGTTGTATATATATATATATATATATATATATTAATATTATATTTTATGATATTCTTTTTGGAACTCTAAAAATATATATATTCATGTTTAATATAGAATATACTTATAATATATATATATATATATATATAGATATTAGAGAACGAAGAGCGCCGGAGAATGTATACTGATGATTATTCATTATTATGCCAATTAGACTCCACATTCAAACAATTCTCTTTATCTATATATATATGGTCTAGACTTATTGTCTCTAGGTATATAATATATAATATATATATATATATATATATATAGTCGTAATTTTGGTATTCATACTCCACAACGAGATTCTTCTTGTCTTGTATATATATATATATAATATTTATTATTATTATTAGTCAATAACAATAGAATCTCTAATTTTATTCTATATACTATATATATATATATAATATTTATTATTATTATTAGTCAATAACAATAGAATCTCTAATTTTATTCTCTATACTATATATATATATATAATATTTATTATTATTATTAGTATATAACAATAGAATCTCTAATTTTATTCTATATACTATATATATATATATAATATTTATTATTATTATTAGTCAATAACAATAGAATCTCTAATTTTATTCTATATACTATATATATATTATAGGTCCCTTTGGCAGATATGGTCAATCACAGTAATAATGCGAATTGTATATGGATATATCATCCTTTTTCAAATATTATAAAATCCTCTGTGAAAATACGAGATATTCACGGGAATCCATCTAGTTCAGATCATCCACTTTCTTGTTTTATTATGAAAGCTACCCAAAATATAAAAAAAGGAGATCAAATATATTCTATTATGAATTCTATTCATGATAATCAGTATTCCTATAATTACTTATTGTTTTCATTATTATATAAATATAGATATATTATTCGTATGGTGCAAAACCCAATCGTCGCTATTTTTTAAATTATGGGTTTACGTTAATCAATAATATTAGTGATGATCTGTATTTCAATTGTGTTCTCCACGTTGTTTTTTGTCTTCCAAATGAAGATGAGAATTATGAAGAGAAAAGAGATATTATGAAAGCAATTCCTTTCTGTATATATAATATATAATATATATAATATATATAATATATATATAATGATTATAGTATGTTCAACTCCAAGAGCATTTGTATTATCGATGAATTATGATGAGGATGAAACATTTAATGTGTTTCAATATATATCTTTTTATTTATATTCATTCCTCTTTTTTCATTTTTATCTCTATATAATATATAATATATAATATATAATATATAATATATAATATATTATATATAATATATAATATATAATATATAATATATAATATATAATATATAATATATAATATATAATATATAATATATAATATATAATATATCCTTCATATTCCCTGTTTACCTTCGTTATTGTTTAATGGATCCAGATGAATTTCAAGATTTCCTCTCTATACTCTCGGATTCATCAAATATAAAGAATAATAAAAATATAGATTACAATAAAAATAATATGAGTAATGATATTCATAAATCTTATACAAAAGAATGTTTACAATCAATATATGAACTTCTTTCTAATCCTATTTCTATTCTAAATGAACTTACCGTTCTAAGTGTTTTAGAACAATATTCTAGGTATATTAATATACTATTTATAGGATGTATACAAACTCAACTTTTATTTTTTATTCACTTTAAATAATATATATTTAATCCTGTTTATAGAATCATAATATATATATATATAATATATTCAATATAATAAATAAATGTATTCTTCTATAGACATCAACTTCGACAATATAAGACATCTTTTACTGAAGATCTTAATCGATTAACAAGTACAAAAACATTGTCAAATTCATTCTTAAAGAACTCTACTGTCATTGTATATATATGTTTTCTAAATATATATATATTATTATTATTACCATTATTATACATAGTTAAAAGATGAAAAACAAATCTGTTTATTTTATATTCTATTATATACCATTTGCAATGAACTTTATGATATGAATCAAAACGAAATAGAAGAAGTATTTATTATTCTATTTTTATTCTATATATTATTCTATTTTTTATTATTCTATTTTTATTATTCTATTTTTATTTATATATTATTCTATTTTTATTCTATTTTTATTATTCTATTTATATTCTATTTATATTCTATTAATTATTCTATTAATTATTATTAATTATTCTTTAATTATTCTTTAATTATTCTTTAATTATTCTATACATTATTCTATTTTTATTATTCAATTTTTATTATTCTATTTTTATTATTCTATTTTTATTATTCTATATATACTCTATTCTTTACACCTATTTATCTTTCTTTTTTTTTAATATTTTCTATGATCTACATTACAATATATGAATATTATATACATTATTATATTCTCTCTCCCTATCTCTATATATATAGACCATAGAATTTTATTCTAATTATAATGAACTTTATCTCTATTTGAAATCTATATTTTATCCTCTTCTTGTATATTCTAATCATTCTGAAACTAGTAGTTCAATCAGTTATGATAGTTCCAGCGATAGTAGTGTTTTATCATCATCAAGTGATATGTAATATTATATACATTTATATAGATCAACTTTCTTTTCCTTTTTTGTTTCTCTTTTTGTATGTTTTCTTTTGCTTCTATTATTCATTTTTCTTTTAAATCTAATTATATATATTGCATATGTAATATTATTTTTGTTGTTAAATTTAGTACGTTGTAAATTAATTTGAAAATAAGTTTTTTTTTCAATTTTTCTTTGTACATAATCCTTAAATCTTCTCTCTACTATAAAAATTGTATTTCTTATTCATTCTAACTTATCTATACTAAATTCATAAACAATATTTCACAACTTGTTCATAATCATCACGGTTCATTTCTTAATAAAACACAAAATTATATACAAAATATCCTAATATTTCTATCCAGTTTATAAAATATATACATTTTTCATTTAAATATCGTCATCTTTACAGAATAAAGTTTAAAAAAACATTTCATTAAAAAATAAAGATTTTCACTGTATCTTAAAAGATAACCGTCATTATTTAGAAAAATATAAAAAAAACAATATGTTCAATGATATCCAATTTATGAAAAATGTATTTGTTTATCAAATAATAAAATCACTGAACAGTTCAAAAAAAAAGAAAACTAAGAAAAACACTTTTTTTGTATTTATTGTATTTATTCAATTAGATATAGAAATATAAAGAGTTTCATTCCAAATGAGATCTTATTTTGTTCTTTTTGTTGCTATTATTGCTGTTACACAAGCAATTGAATGCACTTTTTCCAGAAGTGGTGTCACATATGATTTATCAAAGCTTACTTCTAAATCAGATTATAGAATAAAGGATACTGCTGTTGTTTCTAGCGAAAATAGAACGTATGATATACTTTATATCTGTTTTTAATTGATTATTTTTTAAAATTCCTTTTGTTTTATATATAATTTCTATTCTTTCTTTATAAATTTATACAAGTCATCAATAGACATATATATTTCACTCTTATAATTTTGTAAATATAGTGTTGTTTTCAATGTTTGTTCAAATACAGTTTATGTTCCTCGTGATGCTTTTGGCGGCAAAGGTTGTGAAACTACAGATCATCTTAAGAAACCTGATGGTAGTATTGAAACTACTTCAGATCCTTCTCCTGCTTATTCTGTTGATTCTCAAGATGGCTGCAAGAGATTAAGTATGGACATTAGTAATCCTGATAATATGGATATTTCTTTATATGGTATATATATATTAATTATTATTATATTTTATTATTATTTTTTATTTTATTATATTCTGTTTTATTATTATTATATATATATATATATATTTTGTTATTATTCTTATTAGTTTTATTATTATATATATATATATTTTTGTTATTATTATTATTGTTATATAAATAGTTACACTATTATATATATAGATAGAAGAGATTTTGCTGCTGGTGTTGTCTTAACTTATCAGAATGGTGATTATTGTTGTGTTGATTCCCAATGTACTAATACTGCTCTTAGTTCGTTAGTTATCAATTGGATTTGTACGGATAACTCTTTCAAAATGCCTTCTCAAGCTATTATTTCTGATAATGTCAATACTTGTGCTTCTACTCTTGTCATTGAATCTACTTATGCTTGTCCTACTGGTATAATTTTATTATTATTATTATTATTATTATTATTATTATTTTTATTTTTATTATTATTTTTTTATTATTATTATTTTTTTTATTGTTATTTTTTAAATTTTATTATTATTATTTTTTTAAATTTTTTTATTATTATTTTTATTATTATTATTTTATTATCTTTATTTTTTTTTATGCCATATTAAAAGTCCTAAATCACAAGTATATACATTTTTAGATTATATACAATATAAATTATAATTAATAATAACATGTATCTATAGAATGTCCTATTGTTAATGATCATTTATGTAATAACCACGGTTCTTGTGGTTATGATTTATCTAATGCTAATGCTCACTGTTATTGTAATAGCGGCTGGTATGGTGAATCTTGTAATATGATTATTGAAGTTGGTATGTATTCTTATTATACTTATTATTATATTATTTTCTTAATCTTATATTATTCATATTATTATATAGATTTAATGGATATCAATACTTGGGCAATTATTATTACCATTTTATTATCCCTTATTGTTATCATTACTGTGTATGTAGATTTATTATTTATTATATATTTTTATAACTTTCCAAATAACTCTCATTAATCATTTCTTTCTATAGTATTTCTGTATATCTTAAACTTCGTAAGATTAATGTTGATCCTGATGCTTTTGAAAACCTTGAAACTAAATTCAATGAATTAGGTCAAATGACTCAATTCTAAACATATATATACATATATACAATAACTGTTTTCTTTTATATGTATATGAGAACAATATACATATTCTCTATTTGCTCTGTATAATACTATTTAATTATTTGTTGTTTTATTATGATTGTTCTCTTCTTCATTTTTTTTTAAAACAAAAATTAAAAGTTTATAATTATTCTTATAAACTGTTAAAACAACAATATTCATCAACTATTTACTTTTAATACACTTAATAATTAGAATAAAATATATATATATATATATATATATAAAAGAATAAATTATTAAAATATATATATATTTAGAATACAGGATTCTCTATATAGGATAATATTTATTTACATTGGAATACTTCATATTCTTCAATTTTAAATTCATTACATTTATCATTTGCAGCAGTATTAGTGAATAGAGAAAATCCATAAATAGGATCAATACAAAAAGCAGGATCAGTTGTATTTGTAGTAAAATAACAACTAGAATTAACTTTATGACAAAATTGACATATAGAGATTCCTCCATTAAAACAAGGTCCCCATTGTGAACAATAAGATAGAGTATCTCTTTTATCTGTAGCCTTCAGTTTGATAGGTGAAGTATTATGTGGATTATTGAATGAAAATAAAAATGCATTCTTATCACGTGCATATATCCAAGTATCTATTATATATAGATATAGTTATAATATATACAGAATAATCAATTAAAAATCAAATATATTTATTATAACTGATTTAATATATATATATATATATACTTGGTTGGTATTTCTTAGGTTTAGTCCATCCTTTAGAAGTAAATCCTCCAAAACGATAAGTCAAATCATTCTTATCTTTATATGACACTAATACAAGAAGATTTGTCTTATTATCACAATATTCGTGAAATCTTTCACAACTAAACGCATTCTCTGAAGCTCTATATATATTATTATTATTAAATATATAAGTATTTTTAGTGTAGATACTATATATCATGAAAAATATATTATATAATAAAATGAGAATATATTTTTATTAGAATATAAATATAATACTATAATTTATTAAAAAATATATATATAAATATATATATAAATATTTATAATAATATAAAATATATAATATATATATATATCTATTCAAAATTATATTAAAAAAAATTATAATAACAATATATAGAAAGAAAACTATATAATAACAAAAAATATAGAAAGAAATAAAATATAAAACCTATATCTACATACCTGAAAAGTAATTTCCAATAATAATTTTTATTCTTCATATAGTCTTTCATAAATGAATTCAAGTAAGCGTCATGTATTTGCAGCATAATAGCAGATCCAACAAGTGTTTGAGACATCATTATTACTGTGGATAATTGACCTGTAGGTAGAATTCCAAACATATATAATTCTTTCATTAAAAGTTGACTGTCTACATGAGTACAATATATTTTATTAACTATATGTGTATCCTTCTTAATAATACCTTGTATAATATCTTCATATACTAATTCAAGATTATATTCAAAATAATTACTTTCTTTATTATATTGAATACGATTAAACGGAATACAATCCAAAAGAATATTCTGAAGATGGTTCAATATCAAATAATTATTTATTTCTGTATTGACTTTTCCATTAATAAGCAGTTGTTTACGATTTATCCATGCATCTTGAAGATTATAAGGAGATTTCGACATATACATACGACTCAACTCTGGTCGAATACCTATATTTAAGAAACATAATACATTAAAGAATTGAATCAATTCTTCAGAACTTAACAAGGCATAATCAATCGATTCTTTATATAAATATCTCTTTAAAAGATCAATATTAGAATAAGGAAAATCAATATAACCTGAATTCTCTTTATTCCGTTTTGAAAGATCTATATAAAATTCATATAAATGTGAATCTTTATAGTTTCGAAGTATCGATGTATCAATTATCATTTCTGATTCTGAACCTTGAAAAATAAACTTCATTTTCTTATTTTTATCTTCAACCTTTCCAGTATATTCTTTGAACTTCTCATCTTCTTCTATAAGATCATCTAATTTCTGTTCTATTTTTCGCTTTAAAGTACGATTCTTATGATCATTCTGATTCAAAGAATCTGAAAAATCATGCAAGAGGTCATATATCTGTTGTTTCAATGACAACGCCTCATTTTCTCTATCGGTATTTTTAAAACACTCGGAGATATCATTCAAAATAGTGTCAATTGCTTCATTTTCTTTGTCAATATTTTTTAAATATTTTGAAAAATCGTTCAGAAAGCTATCATATGCTCGTTCATCATCACTAGAAGAATCATCAATTGTCTTACTCACTAAATTGTAAACAAAATAATTATAAAATGAAGCATATATATATATTGTATTTAAATATATATAGAAAAGGGAATTTAGAATATATACATACTTTTTATAGAATTCTTAATTTGAAAGAATAATAAAATATGAAGAAGAAGAAATATTTATTTTTTTTAAATAACTATCAGGTAGTTATTGGATATTTTGAAAAGAAATCTGATTATTATTGGAAATTCCTTATAAGAATTGCGAGATAATTTATTCATTTTGCTAGCAATTGCTTTAATAACATTTCTTCATTTCTATTCTCCTATCTTTCTATATAAATGGCATTAAAACAAATTTAACGATTCTATTCTTTATGTAAATATAATCTATACCTTAAACAAAACAATATATATGCAAACTCTTAAATAGAAGCGACAAATTATTACATTAATTTTTAAAAATATAGTATAAAAAGAAAGATAAGCAACTGAAATAAGTAATATTTAAAAAAATAATAAATTCTAAATAGATGAATTCAATTATTTGTCGATAACTGTTGAATTTAATCACTTTTGGATCGAATATTATATTTTTGTCTAATTTGATCAGCTGTTTGTTTATATTCTTCTCTTCGTCGAAGTCCTTCTATAAGATTATTCAAAATAAAATAAATAATTATAATGTAAATAGATTTATTTATTTTATTTGTTTTTATTTTATATACCTTCTTCAGTTCTAGGACTAGATACTAATCCTGTGGAACTAGAGAGTTCTCCTTGTTCTTGATCATCACTCTATATATAGAAATAATAGTATATTTAGCTAATTTTATTAGAGTATAATCAATTAAGTTGTTTAGTAATGTAGTATAATATATAAATTTTGTTAATTGTTAATATAATATAGATAATAATATATATAAATAATATACATCTGCTTTACTAGAAGCTCTAAAGAAAGTTAATTTAATATTTGTTGATTCATAATTCAATTTTGCTTTTATAGATCTCTCTCTGAATACACTATGAACTGTAACACCTATATTCAGAAACAGTATAGTGATTCTTTATTATATTTATAATAATATGATAATATAAATATAATATATTTAAATAATATGATAAAATAATATATATATATAAAATAATAAAATAATAAAAACATCACAATAACAAAAACATAATAAAAATAAAACAATCACAATAACAAAAACAATATCCAATCTATACCTCCTAAAATAGCTAATAAACTGTATAATGATTGTAATAATGTTCCACATATTATTGAACATATAAATAAACCTATATATATTTATATAGAATACAATTTATAATCATTAATATATATAAACATTTTCTATATAAATAAAAGAAAATAATAAGAATAAGAATATAACAAATTACCTATAATTGTGACAGCAATTTTTTCCAAATCATTTAAGCGACGCTTATTAACAATAATAGGTCCAAAAGGCTCAAAAAACAAATATATAATCAAACCAGCTACAACAGCAACAGTGAGTAAAAAGCGAATATTAAATAAACATTGAATCAACAATAATCCTGAACAAAGATAGATATAATTCGTTCTATAAAAC
The DNA here is from genome assembly GCA_039096225.1 of Blastocystis sp. Blastoise. Lineage (NCBI taxonomy): Eukaryota > Bigyra > Opalinata > Blastocystidae > Blastocystis > Blastocystis sp. Blastoise. The sequence continues at coordinate 43,085 of JBBPEB010000009.1, forward strand.
AAGACATTTGTTTCAAATCTCTTTTCTATCTTCTCTAAATCCTTTTTAGGCATACTCATCTTTCCAAAGAAATCTTCCCAAGGTCGCTATACATTAATATTTAATTCATCTAAAAATATTTTAAGAAAAAAAGTATATTTCTGAAAATAATATAAAATTATCATAAAATACACAAATTGTAATACATAACATATAAAATTCAAAATAAATATACAAGATCTGCCCATCCAATCTGCTTCATTTCACGTTTAAACTGTCCAATGGCTAATAGTTGTTTAATATAATATATATAAATCTAAATACCTTTATCAGCTTCCATTCCTAATATGCTTAATAAGAAAATAAATTTGTATTTCTAGTTAAATCACTATGTAATTCTTTATAAAAAAAAATTCTTCAAAATTTTTTTGAAAAACTGGATGCTTCACTTCATGGTTTGTTGTTTCAAGTAAAAATGTGATTTTTGACGCATAAAATGAATACTTCCAAAACATGAATTTTTAAAGAAGAAACCAGTTTTTTTCTGAAATTTTCTGAAATTCCTTGTGAAAGAACTGATTTCTTTCTGAAAAAAGCAAAAAAAAAAAAAAAAAAAAAAAAAAAAAAAAAAAGCAAAAAAAAAAAAAAAAAAAAAAAAAAAAAAAAAAAAAAGAAAAAAACCATTCTTATTTTTTTCTTTCCTTATATACTTATATATGCAAAAACAACAGACATCGAATACTGTCCGAAGAGAAGTGTTTCCATCTCCTGCAGAATTAATGGCTACATCTGATCTTATTGAAACAAATTGTGAACATGCTGTTCTTTTATATAATAAATGTATCAGTGAAACCAAGAATAAGTCTCCAGAATCATGTAAGCAATACTCTCAAAACATATATTTTTGTGCTCAAACCCAGTATGTCAACAATTCATATACTTATTTTTTTATATTTCTATTTTTTCTTAATAAAGAAATCCTTTTGCTAATTTATAATTATAATAAACCTATTTCAAAATAATATATTACTATAGAATTGCAAATAGCGAAGAAAAATGTCCAGATTCCTTTTATAACTTAGTAGATTGTATTCAAACAAATCCTTCAAACTTAACAAAATGCAAGGATTTATATCAAGCGTTTTATACATGTATGGACAAGGAGTAAGATGAACATTAGCTTTTATTATCAAAACTTATTTACCTATTTTTTTTATATATTCTTTTCTTTATTTCTATTGTATACATATTTTTTGAATTAAGAGAACTATAAATATTTTTTTCTCTATATATGTATAAACTTATTTCATCTATCGATTATTCCAAAAACATTTTGATAATGGATCTCTTTTTTTATTATTTTCTCTTTTATCTTATTAATAAATTGTATTTATTATAACAAAGATTTACCCGTAATTGAATATTATTATTCTATATGCTATTTTCTGTTTTTTGTTAGGTTTTTATTATGATTTCATTATAATTTAAAAAATCACAGTTCTTTCAAAAAATACAGTTTAAACTCTAAAATAAACGTGTTTATTTTTATTTTAAATAATATTTTTTAATTACAATTTTTATAACTAAAAGATCATTTTTATTCATGTATAACTATCTCTCTATTTAATGAACTATAGTTTATTGATTATTTTCTATTTTTTATTGATTTATGTATATAGAATGAGTGATGATGAAAATAAAGATATAAGTGAAATAAATTCTGAGACTCCACGTGAAACGAGTGATTCTCCAAAAAATGAAGCAAGACAATTAAAAATCATTAAATGTTCTAAGTGTTTCAAACATAGAACAAGTTTAAAGTGTCCGGAGAAGGCTTGTATACATTGCTGCACTTTACAACCCTGTCCATATCATGAAGCACGAAAAAGAATATATAATCGTCAGTTTGGAAAACAGTTTAAATTATGTAAAATAGAAACATATCCTTTGAAAGTTTCTTCTCCAAAGAAATTTATGTATTTTTTTTTATTCTTTTTTTAATATTTTTATTCTTTTTTAAATTATTTATATATATATTTTTAATATCTTTATTATTTATAAAGTAGAAATAAGCCAAAATCTCCATCTGCTGATACAAAAACAAATTTTTCAAAAGAAGAATATAAAAATAAATGCATAGAATTAATGAAATATGAATCTATTAAAGATACAAATAAAAGAATTCCTGTATCTGCTGATCAATTCAAAGAAGACTCTTTTCAATATATTGGAGATACAGTAACCATTTTTTCTATTCATGAATTCTTTGGATCAAATTATTCTAAACTTGTAAAGAATAAAATCAAAAAGAATTATCATTCTATTTCTATAAAAAAAGTCGATAAACTAGCTCGATGGAATTCTATCAAAGAAAATCTATTGCATATATAGTATTTTTTTATTCGTATATATTATATATTTTTTGTAACATAGATTTCAATTTTATTAATATAAAATATATCTTTTATTTTTATGTTGTGTTTTTTTCTTATGCTTGTCATTCATTCAAAACTCAAATCATTACATATATATTCATTTAAATACAAAAAAAAAATATCTTATTGTGATATTCATATGCTAAAAAATATAAAATATATTTTTATCTGAATAATTTTAAGAACAAAACAAAATTAGAAAAAAACACCAGAATTTATTGACATTTATTTTCATTTTTAAAAATTTTTCATTTATTTTTCTTCAGTAAGATTACAATACAAATTCATTTTACTTATTAATATTAATCTTTAGATCTTCTTAGTATCTAGATCACGTATACCACAACTTCATACAAGAAAAATATATCAAAATTGTATGTATTTTTTCTATTCATTAAAAATCCATATAAAAGTGTATTTAAAATATTAAGATATATCTGTGAATAGTTTCTAAGTAATAATCATTTCTTTAGATAAAAGAGCCTTTCATTTTGTAAACATTTCCTTTAAGATTCATTGCTTCTTATGAACCCATTCTTTCCTCCAAATTTATATTACGATCCTGCTGTATATATTATACTAAATTGTTCATGCATGATAAAATATTATTTTTTTATTCTTGTTTTTTTATAATATAATACATTTTTCAGGAGCACCATACGGATCATCAGTCAGATCAAACAGAAAAAACTCAGAATGAAATGCAATTATCGAATTCTTCCTCTCAATTCCAGAATCCCAATACGTTTTCTGTTCTTTCTTCAAACTCGTCTCCAATCAATTATAATCATCCATTTAATCCCTTAAATGCATCAAAAATGAATGTCATTCAATATAGTCGTGTGAAACCACAAACTCCATTCCCTTATCCTACTCGATTTATTTCTTCATATTCATCTTTTATTCCTTCTTTACTCCATAATACTACTACTATGCAGAATGCTAATAATCAAGATACTATAAATGTTTTATCCAATAATAATAATATTCAGAATAATATAAATGTTTCTTCAAATAATAATATTCCGAATACTATAAATATTTCATCCAATAATAATATTCAGAATAATTTAAATATTTCATCCAATAATAGTATTCAGAATAATATAAATATTTCATCCAATAATAGTATTCCGAATACTATAAATATCTCTTCATCAAATAATAATAATATTCAGAATAATATAAATATTTCATCCAATAATAGTATTCCGAATACTATAAGTCTCTCTTCATCAAATAATACTCATTTACAGAGTAATAATACTATCAATAAAGAGAATACCATAACAGAAAAACCTTCAATAGTCTCTATGGACCAAGAAAAAACAATTCATGATATATTCTTGACTAAAGGTATATTTATATTTATAATTATTATTTGTTGAAATATTTATATTCTATTGGTTTTCATGATTGCTATTATTAAACTATATATCAAATAATTATATATATAGTATTATTAATATATATCATATTATATATTGAAATATCAAAAATAATCTTCTTTATATTATATATATATATATAGGTACCTATGGATATGGTCTGAATATTTCTGAAAATGATGGTCTTATATTTATTTCTTCACTTCGTAATAATCCTGATGGTACTCCTTCTCCTGCTACTCGTTGTAAATACCTAAATCAAGGAGATATACTTATCTCTATAGATCTAATCTCACTTAAAAATAAACATCTTCATGAAGTATATATATATATATATTATATATATACTATACTACTACTATATATATATATATAGGTAACTGATTTATTTCAAACACATGACACTATTCTTCTAAGGGTTTATACACCACCAACTTCTGTATATATATCTATATATATAAACATTATAACATTTTATCTATATATATAATTCTATATCTAGATACTTCCGACTCTTTTACAATCTAAACCCAAGGAACAACATGAAAAAACAAAGAAAAATAATTCTATTGATATGAATAATAAAAACAAAGACAAATCTGTTGATAAATCGAATAAAACTGTAAATAATATGTCAGTTTCTAAAGACATAAATACCATTCATAATACTAATGAAAATACTGAAATATCTACTCCTATTAAGGATACTTTAAGAACTACTAAAAATATAGATAAGCATCAACTCTTAACTGATTCTTTAAAGAACTCTTTTTGTATTCCTTCTAATAATAATTCTTTAAAGAACTCAAATAATTCTAATAATAGTTCTTTAACTAATTTAAATAATTCAAATAATAATTCTTTAACTAGTTCAAATAATTCAAATAATAGTTCTTTAACTAATTTAAATAATTCTAATAATAGTTCTTTAACTAATTTAAATAATTCTAATAATAATTCTTCTACTAATTTAAATAATTCAAATAATAGTTCTTTAACTAATTCAAATAATTCTAATAATAATTCTTCTACTACTTCTCTTCCTTCGTTATTACAAACAAAATCTCAATCTTCTCATTCTAAAGAAAACTTACAAACTCATAAATCAACTGTAAAACGTATAATTAAAGAGGACTCAACGAAAAATAAACCAAAAAGACTACGAACTGTATTTCACTATTCATATATCCTTCTCTTTCTATATATAATAGTTATTATTCAATATATTTTTATTCTTATTTCTCTATAGACTACAAAACAATTATCAAAATTTTCTGATTCAAATTCAGCTCTTACTTTTACTCCATTATCAATAAATAAACTCTATAAAACCAAGAAATATCTTTCTTTATTCAAGTTATTATCCAATCCGTTATCTCTTCAATTACGTGATGAGACTCTTTCAGAAGACGACGATCTTCTTCTTTTAGGAAAATGCATTCATTGTATTTGTGCAGCAAGATGGAGACAAGTATATTACTATTTTATATTCTATTTATTTCATATATCTATTCATTATATATTCTATAAATTATATATATATATATATTTATTATTTTATTTCTATATATATTTTTTAAAATCATTACTATAGTTTTTTTATCAATTTAAATATATATATTTTCATTATAAATCATTCATATTTCAATTCAAATATATATATTCATTATAAATCATTCATATTTCAATTTAAATATATATATTTTCATTATAAATCATTCATATTTCAATTCAAATATATATATTCATTATAAATCATTCATATTTCAATTTAAATATATATATTCATTATAAATTATTCATATTTCGATTCAAATATATATATATCTTAAATAATAAATAGTATATCTTTATTCCTATAGGACCAAGAAGACTCTACAGAGTACTTAGAATGTCTTATAAAATGGAAAGATCTCTCCTATACCACACTTTCCTGGATTCCAGCAACGTTTCTCGAATACTGTGGGCAAGGAGTATATATATATATATAGTTCAACTTTTTAAAATAAAATACATCCATGCTATTATACTTCATTTCCATTTATTATTAAATTCTTTCACAATATATTACCCTAGTATATTTATATATTCTATAGGCTATTGCTAGACTAAAACACTATATACAAAATAATCCTGAAATTGAACATTTGACACTTAAAGATAAAATCCCTTCAAATGAAGAATATTTCAATTCTGATTGGCTTTCAATTGATCGTATTCTTTATAATGCTATCTATGAATCATCAGCCTCAGCGTTTAGACCTAAATATTCGTGGGAATCTGATCGATCTTATTCAATACGAAAATTTCTTTCAAATCCTTTTTCTATATATATAAGTACTCCATTTGATATAATAAGAATGAAAAAGGAATTAAGAGATGAACTAAATAAAAACAATAACATAAATGATAATAGTATACAAAGTATTAAACATGATGTTCAACAATATATTTATTCAAAAGGTATTTCATCAAATTCTAAGGAACATACAAGAAATAAAGTATCTAAACCCTCTATAACGGGATCTATACAATCAGAACAAGGAGGAAAACTGAAAGATACTAGTATAATTGATATATCCAAATCTTCTAAAGATCAATTGATTGTGCAGTCCCAAGAGAATCCTGAATATGATAGTAGTAAAATGAATAATAATCATGATATAGATAAAAGTCAGAATAGTAATGATATTATTCATAATAATGACAATAATAATCATATTGTTAATAATATATCCGATAATAATGATATATTAGATAATAATGATATATTAGATAATAATGATATATTAGATAATAATGATATATCAGATAATAATGATATATTAGATAATAATGATATATCAGATAATATTAGTAACAATAACAATAATAATATCTCAAATAATAATTTTTTAGAAACTGTAAACACTTCGTCTTCAACTAATCATTCACAGAATTTAGTTCTAACAAATAATAATAATAATACTCCTAGTGATACATCTATTGATATTTCTTCTAATAAGGAAAATTGTAATAGTATTCAACTCATTAATACAAAAATAGTGAATGAATCTCTGAATACAAAGTGTCCATTAAATAGTAATGACTCTGATTGTAAAGAAATAGTGAATATAATTAATAGTAATACTAATCAATCTCCTTCTTCTCAAGAGAAACATACAAATATAATTATAGGTGATGTGATTCATAATGAAAAAACAGAAAATGATTTCATTATTGATACAGTAAAAAACGATAATAAGATGGATTCCAACAATGACAATAATAATAATAAAACCTTTGTTTCAAACGACAATGTAATGAATGATTCTAATAAGAATAATTCTAAGAATAGCAAATCTTCTTTAACTTCGCTATTTCACGATTCTCAATCCTCTCTACATACAGAACAGAATAAAGATATTTCTACTATTCAAGATCCTAAAAAAGATGCTATTTATGGTACAAACACATCAAATATAGATTCTATACCTATATCATTATCATTATCATCATCTTCTATTAATAATAATAAGGATTCTCAACGTATATCTACTCAAAACACTATAGAGAATTCAAATCAAAATTCTGTATCCATGGAGACATCTTTAGTATCTATTAAAAATGATATTTTGAAAGAAATATACCCAGATCAATCTAATATAGACTCATCAAAAAATAATAATCAAGATATAGATATAGATATAGAAATTAATCGTGGTGACTCTTCTGAATCTCCTGAATCTCCTTCTATTTCTCTTATATTACATACAAGTACGTCTGCTTCTCCTTCTCTTCCTTCTCCTACTCTTCCTTCTCCTTCTCTTCCTTCTCCTACTCTTCCTCCTTCAACTACTACAAAAACACATGTTACAACTTCCATTCATCAGCAATTAATTTTTAATTCAATAAAATCAGCAGAACTAGGAAGAGAGAATAAGCATGAGGTGAATAATTCTCATTGTTCATTAGAATCAATTCCTATTCAAAAGAAATATATTAGTAATTTGATTTTTGATAGTGAATCTGAGAATAGTGATAATAGCAATAGTGACATTAGTGAAGATAATAATAATCATGATGAGGTACTGAAATATTCAACAAATGATAATAATACTGATACCACAAGTAAATACAATACTTTAAATGGTAATAATAACAATAATAACAAAAGTAACAATAGAATAAAAAATAATAATATAAGTAATACCAGCTATACAACAGATAATAGAAATAATATTATTGTAATTGATACTAAGAATAATTCAAGTGAAAGTGAAGCTATTATTGATAATGAAAATCTATTTAGTGAAGATTTGTCTATTCATTCTATCTCAGATAATAATAATAATAATCATAATCAAAATAATAATAATATAATCACATCAGAATCTTCTCAATTATCGAATCCATCCACTTTTAATGATAAAGATATTATATCAGAACATGTTATTTTAGACTTTTCTTCTTTATTTCAATCTATACCCAAACCCAATGAAAATAATGATTCTTCTATTTCCTTCTCTCCTTCTCCATTATCATTCTTAAATATACCTATTTCTGAAGAAGATTCAAATGATTCAGAAGATAATCTATCTTCTAGTTCTTCCTCTTCAACTTCTACTTTATTATCATTAACATCAACATCATCATCATCTTCAACTAGCTTATCTTTTTCTTCTTCCTCTTCCTCTTCAGTTACATCTCTTATTTCACCCTCTCAATCTCATAATAATAATTCTATAACTTCTACTAACAATGTAATATCTCCTATACATAATATACTTCCTTCTTCTCCTCCTCCACTAGAACCAATTCCTATATCACGACCTAGTATAACTTATAATCATAAATCCACTTATAATACTCGATCTTCAACAAAACAAATATCAGCAACAAAAACAAATTTGAATAAAAAACAAAACCAAAAAAAATCAAAAAAAGTTCGTAAAACACCCCAAAAAAGAGTATCAAATAAATCCATAAAACAAGTAAAGAAAACAGTATCTTCATCATCTTCAACTTTATCTAAACCTAAAAATGAAAAATCTTCATCTATAATTATATTCTCTGATATATCGAGTGATTCTACTACAACTACTACTTCTTCTGATTATGTTTTCAACACAATTTCAGATCTATCATCAAATCATTATCATTTCCGTCATGTAACGTCTCCTTCTTCTTCTAGAAACAAAATTCCTAATGATAATCGTGATTATTCAACATATTCAAAATGTAAGAATTCAAAAAGTAACCAAAATAAATTAGAACTCTTATCTAATGCATATATATCGAGTGATTCAGATATTCCTTTTTCTTTAGATTCATCCTCTTCATCTTCTTCATCTTCTTCATCTTCATCTTCTTCATCTTCTTCTTTTAATATACAAATTGATGAACAACAAAGTCAAGAATCGATCTCAAAAAACAATGATATTAAAGAGATAGATACTATAAAATCTCTATATAAACCTATAAATACAGTATCTCCATTTGATCTTCTTAAAAATATGTCACAAGTAAATGTTCCAAATATATCATCAACTTTATCCATGTATTTAATAAAATGGGAATTAGGTAATTATTCCGAATTATCGTGGGAATCTTCTACTTTTATAAAGAATCATTCTGATTTCCTTAAGAAATTTATTAAAAATAGTAGTCTAGGAACAAGAGACGTTGAAAATATAAATTTGAAATATCATTATCCTTCAGTAAATCAATATACAACAACACCTTCAACTCTTCGTCATTATATATTAAGACCATATCAGATCGAAGGCTTAAATTGGCTGATTTCTAATTATAATGAACATCGAAACTGTATTCTAGCCGATGAAATGGGACTAGGAAAAACAATTCAAGTATATATATATATAAATATTATATGTATATAATGTATAAGTTATATATATAATGATATTTGCTATATATAATATTTATAATTAGGTAACTAATTATATATATAGACAATTGCATTTTTGAATCATTTATTTGTGAATAATTATACAAATGGTCCTATATTAATAATAGCACCTTTAACTACATTAAAACAATGGAAACAAATGATTGAATTATCAACGGATCTTTATTGTGTTACGTATATATAACTATATATATAACTATATATATATATAGTTATCATACTTCAGGTGGTTCGTCTGCACGTGCTCTGATTCGTCAATTAGAATTCGAATATACTTCCTTTTATTCAAAAATGGGAATATATAAAGCACAAATAGTATTAACAACTTATGATATTATTCAATCTGATTTCCTCTATTTATCTGTATATATATATATAAATAATTTACTTTGTTAGTCTATTATTCTATATATTACACTATATTGTCATTACTATTTTATTAATATATATTTATTCTTCTATTATAATAATTCAATATATATATATATATATATATATATATATATATATAGCGTATTCTATGGAGTTATATAGTTATCGATGAAGCACAGCGTATAAAGGGAGAATCGAGACAAACAGCCTATATTCACAGTCTTGATATTCCACATAAATTATTACTTACTGGAACACCTATTCAAGTATATATATATTGTATATATAGATATACTTTATATCTTCCATAGAACAATATAACAGAATTATATAATTTATTATCCTTTATTGAGCCGGATGTCTTTCATGATAAAGATGAATTTCTTAGGAAATATAATAATATGAATACTGACCAACAAGTATATTTATTCTTCTATATAATGAATACTAATTATATATATATATATATATATATATTATTATTATTATTATTATTATTATTATTATTATTATTATTATTATTATTATTATTATTATTATTATTATTATTATTATTATTATTATTATTATTATTATTATTATTATTATTATTATTATTATTATTATTATTATTATTATTATTATTATTATTATTATTATTATTATATTTCTGAAGGTAAATGAATTGAAAAACGTTATAAAACCGTACATTTTACGTCGAATCAAATCAGAAGTTGAAAATACTATTCCTGCCAAACATGAGATTATTATTAAAGTAGAATTAACATTACTACAAAAACAGTATTATAGAGCTATTTATGAAAGAAACCGCGAATATTTAGAGAATAAAGGAACACCCCTAGGTTGTCTTGTTAATGTTTTAGTATATATTTATATTGTATTAATAATTATATATATAATTATATATATATTATATATAGATGGAATTAAGAAAGTGTTGTAATCACCCGTTTATGATAAATGGTGTTGTAGAGAGAGAAACGAAGGGAGACTCTGACTTGTATGATCAGCTATTAATACAAGGAGCAGGCAAAGTATACTCTATATATATATATTATACTTTATATATATAGATGGTTTTATTAGATAAGTTATTACCAAAATTATATGAAGAGAAACATAGACTATTGATATTCTCTCAATTCTTATATACTCTTGATTTATTGGAGGATTTCTTAACAGTAAAAGGATATACTTTTGATCGATTGGATGGAAGTACAAATAGTGACGATCGTCAACGGAAAATAGATCAATATAATAATGGTGATACATTTGTGTTTCTACTGAGTACAAAAGCAGGTGGTGTAGGGATTAATTTAACAGGAGCAGATACTGTTATTATATATGACTCCGATTGGAACCCTCAAAATGATCTACAAGTATATATATATATATTATATATATATAATATATATATATAGGCTGAGTCTCGTGTACATCGAATAGGTCAACAAAAAGATGTATATATATATCGCCTTGTGACTCATGGTACTTATGAAGAAGAACTAGTAACTAAAGCAGGTAGGAAACTGGGATTACATCAAGTTGTATATATATATATATATATATATATATATATATATATATATATATATATATATATTATTATTATTATTATTATTTTTTTTTTTATTATTATTATTATTATTATTATTATTATTATTATTATTATTATTATTATTATTATTATTATTATTATTATTATTATTATTATTATTATATTTATTATTATTATTATTATTATTAATCAATTTCTTCTAGATCTTTGAGAATACAATGATTGCGTCAGAGTCGATGAGTTCGTTTTCATTGGACAAAAATGGTAAGAAGAATTCTAAAGAGAAGAGTATGATAGAAGGACTATTGAAATATGGATCTTTTATATTGAATGCTAATGAGGGATCTGAAACAACATTTAACGAAGATTCGATTGATGATATTCTAAAGAATAAAAGGTATTTTTTAACATACTCTCGTTTCTTTTAATATTATTGTTATTATTATTATAGTTATACTGTTACAAATGATATCACTAGTGAATCATCATCAACCAATGAAATAAAGTCTAATGAAACACAATCAGTTACTCCGATTTCATCGAAGAACACAAATCCTTCAATTAATAATCAAATAATACCTACTTCAAATGATAATAATAATAAAAACATAGATATTGATATAGATAATACATGTTCAACTATTATTAATAATATTATCTCTGAAATAATATCTAATGTTGTCACAAACTCAAATAATAATTTGATTCATAATAATAAACAAAATAATAATAAAAAAGAGTCTTCTTCTTCTATTACTACTGCTAGTTTTATTTCCCACGGGGATTCGTCTCCAATCGAATTATCCGATCCTCATTTCTGGGAGAAAGTATTAGGACCACGTCCTTTCGATCTTATACGTAATACCCTTGTTGTATATATATATATATATATATATATATATATATATATATATATATATATATATAGTATTATATATGACTATATATTCTTATATATAACTCTATAAATATATATATATATATATATATATATATATAATTTACATTATTAATAAATGACTTTATATACTTATATATTACTTATATGAATACACATATAGTATAAACTATATATGACTATATATACTTATATATATAGACAATATCATCTGATTTATGTATATCTAACGATGCTTATATAATATTTCAGAATAAATTGAAAGAAGCGATTGATCATTTAATTGAAATTCCATCTTACTGGACATATATACATTATGATACTAATATAGAATCTATTATAGATATATTACTATCTTTTAAGTCTCCTGTAAGTATATATTCTAAACAAGGAGTAACAGCTGTTGATCTTAAAGACTTAGGAAAACAAATGAAATTATATAAAGATACTATTAGCAAGTATATATATATATATATATATATATATTCTAATATAAATAAATAAATAAATAAGTCTATATATATATAAATATATATAGACGATCAAGTTCAAAGAATATCCAGAAACAGTATCAATCTCATTTATTTAATATAAAGAATATATCTGTTTCTCTTCCTTCAAAAAGGATTGAATATCCTATATATATAAATAAGAATGGCCATACTATAAAGCCCTCTAAAAGTGATATAAATAAAGAAGGTCCTATGAAGAATATATGTGGATATATAGTATGTATTCATGTAGAAAAGAAAGTGAATGTACTTGGAGAATGGAATACATTATATAAACTAGTTAAAACAAGGAAATATATTCGAAATAAAATGAATCAATTAGAAAATTGTACTGTTGTGTTTAAGCAGAATTCAGTTACTCCTGAAATTAAGGCTAAGAAATTGAAAGAAGAAAGAAAACGAAAAGAAGAGGAAAAGAATAAAGAGATAGAAGTGAAGAAACAGTTAAATCATTTATTATTACGACGTATTCATCAATTACAAAGTATATTATTATTCTATTAGTTATTATATATTCATCTTCTAATAGTATATATTTATATCATTTGAATGAATATTTATTATGTTTATTTATATGAAAAAAATATATATAGAAATGAACATTTATTATTATTTGTATATTTGCAAATATATAAATAATAAATATATTTTATAGATATACTTTTTGTTATAGATATTTATGTTTATATTGTATAGCCTTAACGCCTCCTTTTCCCACGGTTATTTATTACGATTTGCTTCAGGAAGAATCCCTCAAGTCCTATGTATCTCGTCCAATTAGAACGGGTCTAAATGAACTGAGTGATGAATGTATATATTGTTGTGTATGTTTTGAAAGAGAAGGAGAAGAAGATAATCCTATTGTTATATGTGAACGTTGTGGTATTGCCATGCATCAGGTATATATATATATATAGAATTGGTCTATTATATAGCATATTCTTTCTACATATATAGAATTATTCTATTATATATAATATTCTTTCTATATTTACATGATTCTTATTCTATCATATATATATTTTTTTCTACATATATAGAATTATTCTATTCTATATTATATTCTTTCTACATATATATAATTCTTATTCTATCATATAATATATTCCTTCTACATATATATAGTATTGTTATGGCATTCCTCAAGAAGTTGTGGATAGTTCTGAACCTTATTATTGCGATAAATGTCAAGTTATTAATGCACCCCATACTGTTGTTGTATATATATTATTATTCATAGTTATGATTACTATATACTATTCTTATAGTATATTCAACTCCTTTATAATATATTCATATTATTATTCAATATACTATTCTTATATATTTACTATTCTCTCTCTATATATTAATATAATCTATAGAAATGCTCATTATGTCATTTTACTGGAGGAGCTTATAAACGGACTGTCAATAATGAATGGGTGCACGTGATATGCGCATTATGGGCCAATGAAATACATTTTAAAGATGTAGTGCACATGACAGATATCGAAGGAATCGATAAAATTCAACCAATGACATTCAAGAAAAAATGTGTTATTTGTCATCAAAAAAATCACGGTTATTGTATTAAAGTATATATATACTATATAATTATTATGATAATAATATAATAATACTTATGAGTATTCATATATATATTAAATATATAGTGTTGTAATCCGTTGTGTTCTGTTTATTATCATCCCTTATGTGCTCGTTTAACGCATTTCTATATGACGATGAATTCAGAAGGAGTTCTTCTTACTTATTGTCCTTTACATAAGCCAGGATATAATCTCTCGGAAGCTCTTCAACTTGAAGCAGAGCTCATGAAAGAAGAACAAAATAAACAAGGGAATAATCAAGATAATAATAATCATAGCAATCAATCAAATAAAGTACCTACTACAAATGTTTCTTCTTCTTTGTCAGTATCCTTATCTTCTTCTTTAAAGAAAAATGATAGCAAGAATATCTCTTCAAAGAATACTGTTGAAACTGAGAATAAAGAATCTATAAAGACAATAAGAAAAAAGAGAGGACCCTATAAGAAACGAATTAATACCTCAATTTCACAAGAAACACAAATAAAGGAGAAACATACAAGAAGACGTAGTTTAAAATCTTCTCGTAATTCCCATGGTAATACATCTGAAGATATTTACCCTTCTAAACGGAAATATAATGTAAATAAGCATAGAATGTTAAATGATGATGATAATAATAATAATGATGATAATAATAATAATTCATTGTTAATTCCTTCATTAATAGAAATCAAATCTGTGTCATTATTAAAAGGGAAAGAAGATCCATATATAAATAAAAATAAAAATGAATCTTTGAATGATACTGCTATTGTTTTAAATACTGCTGTAGCTATTGATGATAATGATAATAATATTAATAGTGATAATAAAGATAATAGTGATAATAAAGATAATAATAATAATAATAATAAAGATAATAGTGATAATATCTCAGATAATAATAATAATAATAAAGATAATGATAATAATATCTCAGATAATAATAATAATAAAGATAATAAAGATAATGATAATAATATCTCAGATAATAATAATAAAGATAATAAAGATAATGATAATAATATCTCAGATAATAATAATAATAATAATAAAGATAATGATAATAATGATAATACTAATAATAATAATAATATCTCAGATAATAATAATAATAATAATAAAGATAATGATAATAATATCTCAAATAATAATAATATTTCAGATAATAACAATAATATCTCAGATAATAATAATAATTAAATTAGTTAACACTCAAACAACTATATACTATGCTCTTTCCTATAAATATAATCAAATTTTCTTCTTCTTCTCTTTTTTCAACAATTAAATAATGATACTAACATATATATATCTGTAAAACATTGAATAACGGTGGGAACAATAAAAAATGTTTTAAATCATAATATTTTTTTATAATATTATTATATATTATAAATATATTCTATAGTTATATATATTCTGTTCCACTTTTCCTATGTATCCATTTTTGTTTTTATCTTTTAATATATTATATGGTGATTAATTTGTTAGCTCTATACATTTTTAGTTTATTATATATACATTTGCTTCCTGAAAATATACAACTATGATTTTAAATAATAATTTTATGTTTAACATACTCATTTTTATTTAAAATCGTTAATTAATGAAATACAACAACAAGTTAACTATGAAAATAACATAAATTTGAACAATACATATATTTAAGAAAAACAACATATATACAGGTAAAATTATAAAAAATAACTAGAGAAACCACATAAAAAGAATATTACTTCATTTTCTTTGCTTTTTTCCCTTTATTCCCGTGATTATCAACAATAACACGTTTCTTAGGAGTTGAATTTTGTTTTTTATCTTTATTCTCGACGATTTCCGCGGGACTGGAGAGAATAGCCTGTTCTGTTTCCTTTTGCTTCCTTGCTTCTTCTTCTTTCTCTTTCTCATTATATTTATCCTTAGATTCATTATTTTGTACTGTTGTTATATCTATATCTTTATTCTTATCTTCTTTATCATATATATCAATATCTACTAGTTCAAGAATCATCTTCTTACGATAATTAGCCTGTTCTTTTATATATACATGTACTTTGACAGGTTTAAATGTTCTTAATTCATGATTGGGTTCTTTTGTGTTCTTCAATACCAAATCCTCTTCATCATATATATAATCATTCAAATTCATTAACGAATTTTTATTTCCTTTAGTAAAGTGAATAGGTCCTTCAATACCAAATTTAGGTATCCATACAACAATTCCATTCTTCCAGCATTTCATGCATATACCAACAGCTGTTTCATCTCTCTTATTAAAGTATATATATGTATATAACTGAACACTATCTCTACCAGCTAATTGAGCATTCAAATGACGAAGATTCATATTTTCACATGTTTCATGCATCCATTGTTTATCCATATATTCCCGCGGGAGTGGGGCTATATTTTGTGCTGCTGCCAAGAGTCGATGAACCATGACATCGGAATAACGACGAATAGGAGATGTAAAGTGCGTGTATATAGGGGCAGCAAGACCTTTAGAATAGGGGGTATATATATATAAAGAGTTATATATTTATACATATAGAATAATAATGATAATATATATATATATATATATACCATAATGAAGGAATTGATCTTCTGTTTGTTCTCCCGCGGGGAAATAGACAGCTTGTGTCATACATCTAGTAGTGAGTATTCTGACGAGGGTGTTGAAATAAGGATCCTGAGGGTCTATAGCCTTATCTAGTGATTCTTCTAAAGCCAACGAACTACTTGTATCAAACTCATACTATATATATATATATATATATATATATATATATATATATATATATATATATATATATATATATATATATATACTCCTGCTTGTTTAACAACTTTTGTCAAATTAGTAAATCGTTCACTATATATATATATATATAAATAACCGCGGTTATACATACGGAGGAGGTGTGGGATGTCTTCTAAGAATAGCGATGTTTCTATATACTTCAGTAATACGCTTAGCTACACTACAATTGGCTAATAACATGAATTCCTCTACTAAGCTATGAGTCTCTTTATGCTCATATTCAGCCATATTCAGCGGCTCCTGAGTTTCTGAATCCAGCATGAAATGCACTTCAGGCGATGCTAAGTTGAGGGCACCCTTCCTAAGTCGATTATCCTTCAAGATCTTAGATATATCTAATAATATATGTAAACCCTCTGTTAATATATCTGTTGAATTAGGTGTATCCAAGATCTCTTGAGCTTGAGCATAAGTCATAGCTCTTCTAGATCTGATAATAGATCTAAAATAGTCAGATTTAATAATATTCGCGTGATGGTCTATTTCCCATACAACACTAAATGCAAAACGATCTTCACCTCCTACAATAGAACATAGTTTCTCAGTTAATATTTTAGGTAACATATCTAAACGTCTATTTACTAAATAAGTAGATGTACTACGAGAAGCAGCCTATATATATATTATTATTATTATTATTATTATTATTATTATTATTATTATTATTATTATTATTATTATTATTATTATTATTCTATACTTCAATATCTAAGGGAGTACCACTTTTTATATAATAAGCAACATCTGCTATATGAACACCTATATATATATATATATATATATATATTATAATAATATATATATATATACCAATTTCATAGTTACCGTTTGGTAATTTACGTGCATGAAGTGCATCATCAATATCCTTACAACCTATATATATATATATATATATATATATATATATATATATACCTGGAGGATCAATAGAACAAACAAGTCGATCTCGAAGGTCCTATATATAATAATAATAATAATAATAATAATAATAATAATAATAATAATAATAATAATAATAATAATAATAATAATAATAATAATAATAATAATATATATATACAACTCTTCCTTTTGCATTATCCGCGGTAATCTTCCAGTTTGGAGGCGGTAGACAGTCCATAACGGCCTTAGTAAACGGCAAGAAGGGGATTCGACGTTCTAAAAGAATAACTTGAGATTCAACTTCTTTATCTCCTATTGGACCAATTGTAGATTGATAGTGACCCAGAGGGAAAATACTATTTGATGGCCAATCATCAATAGATAAAATAATTCTTTTATCAATGATTTCATTATACTGACGAGTTTTAAAACGAATTTTTGGAATACTTTTATTAACAGGAATAAAAAATACCTATATAATTAATAATATATATATATATATATATACATAAGAGCCAGGTATATATTGATATCCTTCTTTCAATTCTATAGATCCACAATAAGTCCCCCAATTACGTTTCAAAATCCCCACAATTCGACCACTCACTTGAATAGAATTCTTATTCTTTGGAACAGATATATTTGTCTATATATATATATATATATATATATATATATATATATATATATATATATATATATATATATATATATATATATATATATATATATATATATACATCATTAGTATCTTCAGTTTCATTATCTGCTAATACAGTAGAAGGAGCACTCCATTTCTCTTCAGGATATATATATATACATACACGATCTCCATCAACAGCTCTATTAATATTAGGTAATCCTTGAATAAGAACTCGAGTTTCTTCACCATTCTTACCATAAATAGTAACAATTCCTTCCTTCCAAAAGTTACTGTTTGCTCTATAAATACCAGCATATAATTCCATACCTTTCATTCCTTTGTCCATATCTTCTTGAGATAGATAATTTGGATATATACAGTCCTTATTAATATGTATAGGGTACTTCTCCTCCTTCTTCTTCTCTTCCTCAGACATACTTATATCACTCTGTATATATATATATATATATATATATATATATAATAGTATATATATATATATATATATATACCTGTATATTTGTATAATAATCTTGTAATTCAGGATATAATTCGATATATTTATCAATATACTATATAGTATATAATAGTATATAATAGTATATAATAGTATATATATATACCTGTTTTACAGTATAAGTAGTCAGTCCATCCTCTTTGGCTATTTCGCCACATTTACGATCATTTGTTAATAACCATATACTTATATCATATTTCTGAAAATGGTTTTCAAAGTATTTAGTAGCAACACGAATGGCTCTATCATTATAATCATTCATAGATTCCCCTGGTAATTTATCAATATAAGTATCTTTAAGATGTTCATTAGCGAATACAGTAAAGCGTTTATCAGGAGTATGAATAATAGAAAGAAGACGATTAAATAACGCCAAATTATTATGACGAACTTCACTCAACACTATATATATACATATAAAATAAACACATAATAAAAATATAAAATAAAACATGAATATAAAATAAAACATAATAAAAATATATAATAAAACATAAAAAAAAATAAATAAAACATAATATACAATAAAAAAAACATATGAATATAATAATAATTCAACATAAATATTAAAAAACATTTCCATACCAGTTTGTAAAATAATAAAATCTGTAAAAATAGGAGATGGTTTTTCAATCAAATCCATTTGATGTAAAAGTGTATTTGTATCAGGAATACAATATCTCATTTCATAAGGAGTAGCTGAAAGTAATATAGTCCCTGCATCAGGAGGATTACAAAATTCGCAAACTTGTGAATTACAACTAATGTTATCACGAAGGTAATGTTCCTAAATTAGATTATATAAAAAATAATCTCCATGTAAAACTATATTCATACTTGTATGATTTTGAAGATTTTACCCTTCTTTGTTTTCTTATTATACGCAAGTGATCTCCACATAGTACCTAGAAAAACAAATTTGTGATAATCCAAGATAATTATAATGTTGCAACATACTCAAAATACTAATAAATAATTATAATCTGAGTATTATGATAATTAAAAAATTATAAAGAAAAACAGCCCACACTCTGGTTTTCATATTATCGTGGGAATATATCGAATTCCGGTCACATTATTAAATTTTCAAATATTTTATATTTTTTTTATTTAATTGGGATAATATAGTATAATTGTTACTGTAAAGTGTTATGTTGTTTTCTAAATTATAATTGTATTTATGTAGTTGTGTTTTAACTGAATAAATAGTATATTTTCCTAAGATTCCTATCAACTATTGTTATTATTGGCAAAATTTTACTATAAAATACTCTTTAATTACTTACTCATTTCATATAAGATAAAAAGAGTAAGTCGATAAGTGATGAAATGTAAAACAAAAAATATTGATGTTTTTCTTTTATGATTTAAAATTCATTATAACGTTTATTATTAAAAACAAATATTAAAAACAAAATCAGAGTGAATATTAAAAGATTATACATGAAGAGAAAGATTTAAAAAAGTGAAAACAAATAATAAATAGGATTTCTAATGAAGATATCGATAAAAATTATGTTTTCAAAAAAAAAACAGAAATGAAAATAAATGAAATAATATATATAGTTCAAAAGTTAATATAAAAATATATTTATAGGTAGATGAATATGAAATGTTTACAAAGAACTTTGACTTCTTAGTTTTATATTAGATAAAGAGTTATTCCCGCGGATATGATGTTTATGATAATGTTTTGAATGATGCCTCCTTGAAATAGTATCTGTTGATATATCCATAGAAGGAGATAATATAGGGATACGAGAAGAAGAAGAAGAATGATGATGATGAGTATGATGAGAAGAAGAACGGGAATGAGAAGAATGGCGGGAATGATTGGAATGGCGGGAATGATTGGAATGATTAGAATGGCGAGAATGAGAAGAATGGCGGGAATGATTAGAATGATAATCAAAAGAATATTTATGAGTTTGAGTAGGAGAATATGATGAATGTGTATCTACTGTATTCTTTTCGTTTTCTCCTTTTTCTGTTCTTATTTCTTCAATCAATTGTTTTAAACGATCTATTCTATATTATTATTATTATTATTATTATTATTAATATTATTATTATTCTATTTATTATTATTATTATTATTATTATTATTATTATTATTATTATTATTATTATTATTATTATTATTTTATTTATTATTATTATTATTATTATTATTATTATTATTATTATTATTATTATTATTATTATTATTATTATTATTATTATTATTATTATTATTATTATTATTATTATTATTATTATTATTATTATTATTATTATTATTATTATTATTATTATTATTATTATTATACTTGGTAACTGTTTGAGGTTGTTCTTGAAAAAGTGGTTTAAACGTCACTAACGGATCTTCACGTATCTATATATAATATAATAATATAAAAAACAATATAAAACACTATAATAATATATAAAACACTATAATAATATATAAAACAATAACATAAAACATATCCTACCCTTCGTTCTTGTTCTTTGATTGGATTCCCAGTATGATAATATTTACATTCTTTATCTCCTGCACGATGACCATAACACTATATATATATATATAGACTAAAATTAGATTCATCAAATATATATATATATATAACAAAAGAATATTTTGTCAATACATATATATATATATACTTTACAAGCCCAGCATTGCATGACTTTTGCCTCTTTCCCTAAGGGTTGCCATAAACCATGTTTTGGCGCGTGTTTTAAGAACTCCCGGGCACCCTTATTCTCTTCTGTATCTGGAATGGATTCCTCAGGCTATATGAAATAAAATATAAATATTACTAAATATTATTATAAAAATTTATACATAAAATTATAAACAAAAAATATAATTATTATTAAATATTATTATTATTATCAAAATTAAACTAATTATTCGAGCTACTATAACTATATACATGGTTTTCTAACAAAAGTTTATATTCTTGTTGTTTTCTCTCTTCTTCAAGTGCTCTTTCTTCTTCAGAATCCATAGATTCTTCAGAATCTTCATGAATCCTGGGAATCTGAGGTATTTTAGGCTCTTCATATAAGAAATCAACACGATTTGAAGGACCTCTATAATAGTAAAAAATAATAATCATTGAATTCATAAGAAAAATCAGGAATAAGAATTTATATCCATTATGAACTAATCTTATATATATCATATAAACCAAATAATATAAAATTGAATAAAAATAATAGATACTTTGCCAAATTACTCATTAATTCATATCTTAAACGGTCTTCATGTTCATACTATATACATACAAACAATTATTTAATTTATGAATACTAATGAAATCATCATAAAATGAACTAAAACATACTTTTTGCTCAATTTGTCTTTTTTTCTCTTCAAGAATACTCTCGAATCTCTTATTGGACATCGTGTTCATTTTAAACTCATTCTTATGTATATCAGACTATAGAATAATTATCATAAATAAGATAAAATGAAAAACCTTTGAGATAATGGGTGACATTTTTTGGAATGAATTGAATACTTTTCTTTGTATTAATTAATGTGATATAAAATCTATATGATTTCCTTATTATTCCAATAGATTCATACGAAAAGAAAACGCACTCTTTTACTGTTCTCAAAAAGTCATACTCAGACTGTTTCAGATATCGATTTTTCATTCCCACGAAAATACCAACAATCTGCGTCATTTTTTATTATTTTATTATGGAAAATACAAATGGAGACAAAAATTCAGTAGACTCGATCATTTCCGAATTGTAATAATTAATTATTTGTATTATACTTACTATTCACTATTGATTTATTTCCAAGAATGGGTAAAAACAAGTCTAAGTCTCAAAATAAAAGTATATTCATACTAATTTTAATGTTCTAGTGTTTTTGTAGATACTCCGTATGTTGACCACTCTATTTTTTGGCATTCTCTAAATGATAAATTAATATTACCTATTCTATCTAATTGATTTTATATTTATTTCTTTAGAACTCCTACTTCTGAAACTCATCCTGACGAATCTCAAGTTCAACAACCTATAAAGTATTTTTTAAATGATTATATCATAGTACATTACTGTTTTATATTGCATATTATATTAATTTTTTATTCATTACTATTTATTTGTTTATTATTAAGTAATATATTATTATTTTTCTGGATTGATTCAATTTTATATACTATAAAAAGAAATAATGAATATAAATCAAATAATATTTCACTTGAACTATTTTATTTCTATATATATGTATTCATATTTATACTTCTATATATATTTATATTCTAGTGGTGATGCTGTCCTTTCTGAACTTCGTTCCAAAGTTGAAACTTTAGAGAAAGAGAATAGTACAGTAAAATCTGAATATGATTTATCTGTAAAGCGTTGTGCATGTGTTGAAGGAATGTTAAAAGTGCTTCGTGAGAAAGACGAGAAGAATCGTAAGACTATTTCATCCTTAGAAGATACTATTAAGAATTATGGTACTACTAATACTTCTAAAGATACTGCTTATGTCTCTGTTATTGAGAGTACATTTCAGGAGCAAGAGAATAAGTTAAATCAGACCATTGAGTCTTTAACTAATGAGAATAAGACATTAAAGCTAGTCAATCAACATTTAACAGAGACTATTCATGAACATGAAATTGATGATGCAACTAATCAAATCGCTTTAGATGAAAGTCGTAATGAATATGATAATGAAAAGGTTCTTCTTGAAATGAAAGTAAATGAATTGAAAGATACAGTTGCTAGTCAAAAAGAAAATATTGAAACTTTAGAATTTCATAATATAGAATTAACGAATGAGAAAAATGATATTATATCTTCTTATAGTTATGCTATTGAGCGTTATAATTCTATTTTTGAAGAATTATCGAAGAAAGAGAATGAAAATGATACTTTAATTAATGAATTAATCATTATGTCTGAATTAGATACAAAACAAAAAGAACTTGTTTCTTCTTTATCTGTTGCTATTGAGAAATATATACAGAAGATTCAATCCTTGAAAGAAGAGAAGAAGAAGATCGAATTAAGTTCTCAACAATGTGTTATGGCTTTTACAAAACAGATTACGGATATAACATCACAAAATAATGATTTCTTAATGAAGAGTAAAGAATTTGATGAAATACAAGCTATAAATAATGATCAAAAAGTAGATATAGAGAAGAAGATGAAAGATATTGAAATGTATAAGAAACAAATAGAAGAATTGAATGATACTATCGATAAATTGAAGAAATCATCTAAGAATAAGAAGAATAATAGTAATCCTACTTCTCCTGTTCCTTCAGAGAAAGAAACGCAACTTGAACATCAAGTAGAAGTCATTAATATTCAATGTGAAGAATTAAAGAAACAATTAGTACGTGCTGAAGAAGCTATTGAAGTGAGTAAAGAACAATTAATTTCTTTACAAGAAGAAAAGAATAATATTTCTATAAAGAATCAAGACTTAGTATCTCAATGTGATCTCTTAAAAACTAATGAATCTCAATTAAAGAATACAGTTACTGAAAAAGAGAGTTTATTAAATGAAAAAGAAACTTTATTAAATGAAAAGAATACTGTCATTGCTGAAAAGGATACTTTATTATCTGAAAAAGATACTTTATTATCTGAAAAAATAGCTTTATTAACTGAAAAAATAGCTTTATTATCTGAAAAAGAAAGTCAATCAAAGAAACATGAAGAAGAATATACTACTCTCTTAACTGAATTCAATACATTAAAATCTTCAAGTAGTAAGACTATTGAAGAATTAAAGAAGAATATCGAGAAGAATAAGAAAGATTTATTATTATTAGACACGAGTTCAATGGTACCTTCTCTTGTAAGTCAATATTATCAATTATATGAAGAGAATAATGTATATACTTCTATGATCAATCAATTAAAGAATACTATAGAAGAACAAAAGAAACAAATTCATGATTCTCATTCTAGTGTAGAAGAATTAGAAAAGAAAGTGTTATCTTTAGAATCTGTACCTGTTGTTGATTGTACTCCTTTGAAAGAAGAGATTGAAGAGAAGAAACAAAGTATTTGCTTATTAGAGAAAGAAGCTGATTCTTTACATTGCCAATTAAATGATTATGAAGATAAGATTCAACAAGTTGAAGAAGAAAAGAATAGTGTTGAAAATAACTTGAAAGAAATAGAAAATAAATGTAATACTGTTTCTATAGAGAAAGAGAAGAAAGAGAAGGAATGTGAAGACATACGTAAACAATATATGAGTCTTCAGAATGAATATACAAATCAACAAACTATTATTCGTCAACAATCCAATGATTTATGTATTCTTCCTCATATAATTACTTGTAATAGTGATTTATCCATGAATAATACTGTATTACAGAAAACTATTGATACTTATAAACAAGAAAAGAAAGAAATCGAGCAAATTAATCATTCTTTAGAATGTCAATTAAATGAATATAAGAACAAAAAGCCTATAGAACCTATTTGTACAGAAGAAGAATACCAATGTAAATGCAATGAGATACTTAATCAACAAGATAAAATACAAGTAATTGAGCATGAAAAAGAAAAGATAATTCATTCATTAAAAGACAAAGAAGAAGAGATTCAATCGTTAGAAGAAGAAGTAAAGCAATTATCTAAAGAAAGAGACCAAGTCAAAGCTACAAATAATGATTTGAAAATGAAATCAGAACAAAAGATCGAATCTTTAAATAGTATTATTAGTGAAATGTCAAAAGAAGCTGAACTTACAAAACAATCTATTAAAGAAAAAGAACTTGAAATTAATGAATTGAATAAGAAAGAAGAAGCAATTGAAATTGAAATGAATAAGAAAAATATACTATTAGAAGAGAAAGAAAAAAAGATTGAAGAAATTAATAATATGTATAAGAAAGAAATCGAAGAAATTAATAATAAGAATAAGAAAGAAATTGAAGAAATTAATAATAAGAATAAGAAAGAAATTGAAGATATTAATAATAAGAATAATAATAAGAAGAAATTAGAAGAAAAAGAGAAACAATCTCTTGAAATTCAACTTGATGATATAACAAAGAAATATAATGATATTTATGATAAATATATTTCTATGTGTAAAGAAAAGGATAATTTAGATAACGAAGAGAAACAATCGAATTCTAAGAATACAACATTATCTGAAGAATTATCGGTTTGTAAGAAGAATATTAAGGATATGAAGAAGAATATAGACGATAAAATGAGTCAAATTACTAAGATAGAAGAAGAGAAGAAGAAGATGAATAAAGAAATAGGTGAATTAAAGAGTTCTCTTCATAAGTTACAAGGAGAATCTAAGAATATGAATGAAACAAAGAAGAAGAATGAAGAAGAAAAGAAAGAATTAGAAATGAAAGTAAAACAACTTGAAAATGATATTAATCAATTAACAAAAGATATGAATAATAAACAAGAATCCAATCAAGTTATGTATATCAAATTAGAACATAAATATAAAGATGCTATGGATACACTCAAAGAATTAGAACCACTTAAAGAAACTGTCGCTGAATATAAAGAACAAACTGAAGTATATTTGTTTATAATTTAACTTTTTTTTTTTTATTAATATAATTATTTTTTTTTTATTAATATAATTATTTTTTTTTTTATTAATATAATTATTTTTTTTTTATTTATTCATTATTATTTTATTATTATGATTAACTTTCTTATTGTTTTATATTATTATTTATATATTTCTAGTCTTCTGAAAATTATAAAAAACAACTTGAGAATGAGAAGAAAATGTTAAAAGCTTCTCAAGAAAAATCGAAGAAAGATGTTGAAAAGATGAAAAAACAAATCGAAGAACAAAAACAACAACTTGATGATTTTAAAGTATTCTTTTCTATTTATTTATTATTATAAATATCTTTATTATAAATATCTTTATTATTATATTATTATCTTTATTATTATATTATTATCTTTATTATTATTTTTATTATAATTATAGAAAATAGAAGAAGAACGTAAAGCGGCTGTTGCTGATGCGAATAAGCCTGGATTTATTCAGTCAATTCAATATATTATCATTGTGATTGCTCTTCTTCTTGGAAATATTTTTCAGCTTTTTCGTGAATTCTTTTAAATATATGTTTACTTCTTTATTTAATATTTTTTATCTATATATTTCTTTTATAATACATTATTTATTCAATGTTATTTTCCGTATTTTATAAGAATTATTAATACTATGTTTACACTCTATATGATTATAATAATCATTGATTTGTTTACTGTATTCTCCGAATAAGGTATTAAAAGTTTTTAGTCATTCTTGTTTAATAATTATTTTTTTAAAAACTTTAAAAAATGTTATTCAAACTACAAGCCATCCTATTCATATAAAAATTAAAATATACATTCACAAGAAAATAAAACAAAATAAAAATGGAATTAATAAAGATGTTTTTTATTTAGATACATGATAGATTTTATAATACTCCCCATAATAGTCTTATTAAACACAATACAATTATATAATTCTTTATTAATTAGTAGATACACCCCATCTTCCTTTATTTCTACGATGTCCAAGAACTTTATTACCACTTTCTATATATAAATAAAATAATTATGTTAAGAGTTTACATAATTTCAATAATTAGCTATATTAAATCAATGGAAAAGTAGAAGAAACATACTGTCTTGAGATCTAGATAAAAATCCATGGCGTCGCTTACGAACAAGAACAGATGGTTGATATGTTCTTTTAATAAACATGAAAGGATCAAATAATAAAGAAGGCATAAGAATTGATGAAACGTGTTGAAGAGAATTACACATGGTAGAAGCCATTACTAAGAATTTGGATCCAAGTACTATAAGCAATGTTAATCATAGATTTACTGAAATACATACCAACACTAGCCATTCTAATCCACAATCACAAAAAATAATAAAGTGAACGAAAAACCTTGTGAATTTCGATAATTTTTTGTTTTTGCATATAAAGGTTAAGAAATTATTTTTCTTATTGTCTTTCAATGTTATTCGCGCTATATAAATATATGAAATGATATATATGAAGAAAGAAACGTTCAAAGGCAGTTAGTGGATGTGATTTGAAATAGTTTTGGTGAATTTCTAATTTATAATATTTTTTATGAATTTATATTTTATTGTAAAATGTTAAAAATAGTATAATAAGTTTATAGACTTTTCTTTTGTTGAATCATTCTTTAAAATCATAATATAAACAATTATATTGAGTTGAACTATATATATGAGATTATTGCTTGCTTTTTCTACATAATTTATTTTTGAAAAGAATGCTAAAAAGTAATTCTAAGTTATCATTTCTTCATTAGATAGAATAATTTATTATATTTTTTAAAATACTATTAAGTTATATAATTTAAATTATATATATAAATATTAAATTTTATCAAAATGAAATATAAAAAATATAAATAAAATAGTTAAAAATAAAAACTATTGTATACAAAGAATCTTATACAAAACACTAATTAAAAAAAAAATTAAAATAATAAGATGAAAAACAATGAAAAAAAAAAGAAGAAAAAGAAGTTACTTTTTAAAATTTTATTATTATATACATATGCATTGTTATATATAAATAAGAAATCAAAACATTCAAAAAAAAAGAGAAATAGATATTTAAATAATAAATAGTTTATAAAAAGCTATTATATATATATTAAATAGAGTATAGAATGACTATATATATATATAGACAACTTAGCATGTAGGCATTGATGTAGTATGTTCATATTGTAGTGACGTTCTTGCAAGAAACTTCTTCCACAACGCGTAGTGCGTCACCTCGTACTGATTCCTTGAAGACGCGTCATGCCAACGACTCTCATATATACTTCTACATGAGGAGATATATTAAAATAATATATAATAAAAATAGGGATATGTTAGTAAAGAATAGTTATATACAAAGAAATATAATACTATCCATTTAATATATATATATATATATATACGGATCATGATATACATTCATAGCATACCCGCCATTAAGAACATAAAACCAGTAGCCCGCCATTCGAAGGTGCGAAATCCACTGCTGTTTATTATATCCGTAATTAATAAACCGCTCATCAAATAATGGGAGAAACTGGCTCTTTTTCACAACTACATATCTATAGATAAGGTTATGTATATATATAGAATAGCATTCTTAATTATTATAGTATATTAAGAATTATTTTAATCTGTAAATCATGATTTATTATGTTTATTATTTATTATGTTTATTATGTTTATTATATGTTAGATTATTATTATATGTTAGATTATTATGCTTATTATGTTTATTATATTTATTATATTTATTATTCTATTTATTATATTAGTTATTCTCTTTATTATGATTATTATATATATACGGTTCTTGATAGTCATTGACCATGCATGCCAGGGGATAGACAGGAGGAAGATCCAACGAGTACCATTGAGGACGCATATAATTATGATTGCCCTTTTTATTGATAGGAATACATTCTTTTTTCTGAATACATGTTAATAATTCAGGCTTAGAAGAAGGGGCATTGATAAAGTTCCTATATATATAAATATATATATATAGAGAATAAATCATATAAACATATACACATTTAAAAAAAAAATTCTAATGTATATATATAAAAGAAGAATAATTCTAGAACATATATATATAATTGTTATATATATATCTATACTGTGCTGCACATGCTTCAAAGGAATGACACGTGATGTTTCTCTTCATTTGAAAGGCGGGAATAATAATGGCAGCATTTGTGTTTTGTAAATAACTGTTAGAAAGCGATAATAAGATTTCATATAAATCACCTATATAATCATATATATATATATTATTTAGTATATGAAAGAATTGAGATATATTGAAATTTATAGATAAATATATTAATATATATAAATATATTTATAAACATATATATAAACATATATATATATACTACTGGGCCACATGTCAATATCAGTTAACCAGAAATGACTCGTTTTAACCTTTCGAATAGCGATATTTCGAAGGGTATTGATTGGATATATAGTGACATTAGATGTATAATAAGTAGAAAAAGAGAATCGTGAAGGCAAATAATAAGTAGATAATATCGTTTCAAAAGTTGTTCGATTATTATCATAAACAAAAAAACAAACTGAAAAAGGACTATAAATAATATATATATATATATATATATTGTATTCCATAGTGAAGAACATATAATTTATATACCCACGCCATAATTTCAACAAATAAGGAACAAATGGTAAACGCTCCATTCTAAATACAGTAAATTATGATATATTTCATATATATAATTCATGTTAACATATTTATAATTATATATATACCCGGATTGACTGGCTAACGTAATATCATAATGATCATAAACAGTACTATTTTCTATATTAACTCTCATATCCTAATTTATACTAATTTTATATTATCTAAGATTCAAATACATATTTTTTAGATCCTCTATCTTCAGAATTTCTTGGTAATCGACTATTAAGATAGACCATATTCAATTTATTAAGTATACTTAATTGAATAAACATATAGCAAAAGAGCCCAAGCAGGCAAAAAATATATTAATCGATAATCCATGGATATTCACGACATGAAAAAAAATATGACAAAAAAATAATCAGACAAGTTCATTTTTTTTCAGTATGTTTCTTATTTATTGCTTAATGCTTTCTCTTGTTGTTTTTTTTTATATTTCATAGTTTATACTGTTTGTAATAAGATTCAAAGAAGGACTATAATATGATGACTTATTTTTGTTAATAAAAATATAATTACTTTGTGATTAAGTAGTTATTTAATACTAATTCGTTTGTAGTTCATTCTCATATAAAGCTTAATGTGTTCTTATATGTAAAATTCAATCAATATACTTTATAGTGACCTATTTCTTAAATGAATTGCTTTTTTTTTTTTCTTCATTGATTTTCATATTCTAATTTGTTTTTTTTTTTTAGTCATTCATATATAGATATGATAAAAAATCTCTAAGATCTTTTATTGAATTGTTTTTCTGGTTATTATTCATAAGAGTTTTTATAATATAGCTTTTTTTTTTAAATCATCCAAAATAATAATTTTAAATTGATAATTTTTCAAATGAATAATAGTATATGAGTTTACATATATATCATTTAGAATTATATATATGAATAGAATATATATATACAATACAAAACAATAGAGAATAAATAATATAGCTTAATGAAATGCAATAAAAAAACAATAAAAAACTGAAAAATAAATTGAAAAGTAAAAAGAGTAGATGATAGTGTGAATCTATTCATATAAATTAAACTTGTTTGGGTAGTTTTAAATGTAGAGAAATATTAAATTCCTCTTTTTCTCTTTTTAAATAAATATTATAATTATCTCCTCCACACGATCTCTGAGAGCGTCTGAAACATAAACTATATATATATACATTATTATTATTATTAACATTATATATATATACAATTCCTTTCGTTTTTTAGGTATTTCGGGCTTTTTTTTTATCTAAAAAAGAGAAAAGAAAAATGAGTATATATATTATTATATTATTAAGTGTATAAAGTACATTGAAATAATATAAATAATTATATATTTAAATATATTATATAATATATATATACACATGACGGTATATATTCGGGTCTGATTATACGAAGGAGTGAGGGATCAATAATATCTAGGTCATGTATATATATTAAGGGTATATAGATAATATATATATATATATATATATATATATATATATATATATATATAGAAAGGATATCTTCTGTTGCTTTTGCTAATTTTTCTCGTTCTAATTTACGTTTTAATGTATCTGATTCACCCTAATAATAATAATAATAATAATAATAATAATAATAATAATAATAATAATAATAATAATAATAATTTTATAATTTTAATAATAATAATAATAATAATAATAATAATTTTAATATAATAACATACATATAACTTCAATTCATTTTCAATTTTTTTCTTTTCTTCTTCTTCTTCTTCTTTCTTTTGTTTCTCTTTTAACTGGTTTTCTCTTTCTTTTATCTGCATTTGAGTCAATTCTTCAAGTTTCTCTTTTTTTTTCTTCAGCTGATCACGCTATATAAAATTAATATAATAAATCAAAAAACTATATTATGAATTATTTATAATCATAAAAAATAGAATATATAAAATATATATAAATATATATAAATATATATAATAAACATAATAAACAAAATAAACAAAATAAAAATAATAAAATATAGCAAACAAAATAAATATAATAACATAAAAACATAATAAACATAAAACACAATAAATCAAAATAAATCAAAAACATAACATAACAACGCAACATACAAACATGGAATCTCTTTCTCGAATTTCTTGCATATGATCCTTTTTATATTGTTCAATTTCTTTGTTTACAGCTTGTTTTTCCTCTTCAGTCCCCGATATCAATATAACAACTATAGAAATCATAATAACATTAAATACTATATCAACTATACAAATAACAATAATAAAAAAAAGAGGCATACTTATTTCTTGACGACGTTCTGAATATGTATCATAATCATCCTCATCTTCAAAGTCTTTTTCAGTTTTATTATATATTTCATTCACATAAGTATTAATACGACTCATCTCCAAATCATTTCTTTGTTCTAAAGTGATATTTTCCAATTGTCCTTCATAAACATCTTCACCACATTCAGGACATGCCATATGTTTACCACCTTTTAAGTATTTGCTAACGCATGCTTCACAAAATGCATGACCACATTTGGCAATACGATATTTTTCATCTTTGTGAAAATAAGACTGATTCTGGTTATTACAACTAACACATATCTGTCTTGCTACATCAGCCATTTGCTCTCTTTTCTCCTATTCTATAATTTTTTATTTTTATGTCATAATAGTGAATAAAACTCTTTTTCAACTGAAAAATCAAAAATAATTATAACTAGAATCTCCTCTTTTTCTTATATAATTTTTCAGATATAATCTGATTCCATCTTATTCAATCAAATTCACAAATTCTATCGAATTCCTAGAAAAGTGTTTCTTTATAAAGAAATTTCCATCATTTATTATTTATCAAAACCTCTTAATATATACAATAAAATGTCCTGTAAAAATATTCAATATACCTAATTGAGTCTGCTTATTACATTATTGTATATATAGCTACTGGAAATAACGAGATTAGAAATAGAAAAGAACTAGAATCAATAAAAGAAGACGAAGAAGAAGAGACCAAGGAAGTTCCTACTGTGAACGAAAACCTTAAAGAAGAAAAACCTCTTACTCAAAAACAAATTGAAGAATATGAAGCCAAAATCGAAGCTCTTCAAAATGAAATTCGTTTCCTAGAAGGAAAAAAACCTCTTTCTGCAAGAGTATGTAGTCATTATTGTTCATTTTTTATTGTTTTTCATTAAGTTTTCTTCAATTAATTCTTCATATTCTCTTTAGAATCAATATAATTATGTTAATTATATGTATAGGCAAGTCACAAGGAATTTCATGAAGTGAAACGTTATAATTATGTATTAGGAATCGTTTTATTAGCTGCTTTTACTATTGCTTGTATTGTTGCAGTTGTTACACAAGATGTCAAAAATTAAATTTATTCATATTATATTAATTTATATACATATATTTATTTTATAATGATAGAATTGTTTTGTTTTTATGGATGTTATATATTTTTTATTATATACAAAAAAAAATTATACTACAAAAGACGATGATAATGATGAATGATAAAAATAAGTGAAATGAAATGATATTATATTGATATATATATATATATATTGATGATATTTATTGTTCATCAGGAAGTTCTAGCGGATCATCCAAAGTAGCTTTTGTACTATATATATATATTATTATTATTATTATTATTATTATTTATATATATACGCTTTTTTATTCCTTAGTAATTCTCTATATTCCAAAAGAGCTTTCCAGTCATTAGGGATATCTATATATATATATATATATATATAATGTTTAATCTATCTATATACCTTGTTTTTGGTTTTCTTTGTGGTGATCATATATATCTTTATATTCATTATATATCGATTGAAGATCTTCAGATAAGCCCATTGTACACTATATATATATATATATTATATTATATATATACTTGTTCTAAGAAAGTGAGGAGACCTGAACGGTCATTAAATGATAATTTATTTGTTAATATATATATATAATCAAAGAACCCGAAATTAGAAGGCGCTTGAGAACAACCATATTCAATACCGCGCTAATTAATGGAGGGAAATTAGAATAAACAAATAAATACATATATATACTTTAGAATAATCAATGATTTCTTGTTTCATAGACTCATCTTTTGCATATATACCAATATATATATAATAAAGAATAATTATATTAAATATAAATAGAATAATTCTATAATGATATGATTCATAAACATATAAACATAATAATCATATAAATATACCAATATAAGAAGTCATTCTTTTAGCTACCAATATACACTGTTTTATATATATATATCCATCGGAATCTCGTTCATCCTCTTGGAATCCGTTCATCCAATAGGAGAACGCCGTATGAATATGAGTATATATATTATGTATATAGAGTGACGCAGAGAGGGTCTTGAGGGATAATAACACATATTTACATAATTGTGTGCATTCATCTCCGTACGAAACGAAATAATGGAATAAGCACGATGTTGCCGTAGTACTATATATATAATAAGTATATATATATTTATATATACTTATTATACATATATATATAATAAGCATATATATAGATATAATAAGCATATATATAAATATATATATACTTATTATAAACCCTAACAAATCGAGAGAGTGGAATCATGATGATTTTAAATTTCTGATGACGAACATATAAATTTAATTCACGGGAATTCGTGTCATTATCTGCATCCTCTGAGATATTTCCGCGGGAATAGTTATCTGAGCAGTTCATGAAGTATATATGTATAAGTATATATAGAGATTCAAATAGAGAGTCTGTAGGGGGGAGAGGAGAAGAAGGAGATAGAGCCACACAATAATCAAGGAAGGCGGGCACCATAGCGCCAATATACGCGGGCAAGAGGGACTTACTCGTAGCAGAAGTATACAGATCGGAAGTATAATTAGTAGCGATAGTTTTCCATTCGTCACGAATTGTTGGAATAAGAGAATCATTTATCTATATATATATATATATACATTAAATATATATATATATATTATATATACATTAAATATATCTTTGGAGAGTTGCCAGAGATGAGATAGAAAGAGATAACGATATAGATATATATGACAATATAACTCATTCTCTTCTATTTATATATAATATAGAATAGTATATAGAATATAAATATAATAAATATATAGAACTATATAATATAATATACCTTCCATATTCACGGGGAAAGAGAGTAAAAGATGCTGAAGAGTCGTCTCCATATCCGCGGTTATATACCCATAAATATCCATATATTTATATAGACATACCAACTTCATCAAATAAGTTTTCTATTATAAGATATATATATATATATATAATTATTAATATATATATATATATATACAAGTAGACCTGAAGTGACTTGTGAATTTATCCATGCAGTATCTATAATAATCATAAGTATATATATATATATATATATATATATATATATATATATATATATACCCATATCTTTAATCTTTAATAGATATTCTTCTATAGTAGTATATCCCTCTAAAACACATGATTTTGTTCCTCCAATAGAATCCTCCACGTGACTTATACTGACGCACACTGCTTCAATCACGTGCTCTGAGGGATTGCTGTGGAATATATCGCTCAATCCCTCCATTATATTATTGTTTGTGTCTCCCGCGGGAATCGAGATCTCCATAACTTCTAATAACTTTAGTATATAAAGAAGAACCGAGTCCGTTGTTTTATACACAGAAAGCAATTCACTGAAATAGCCCAGAATCTCGCGGGAAAGGGAAGCGCGGGAGCCATTGCATTCCTTTTCAGGAACTGAATTATTTATAGGCATATAATCGCGGGACTTGTTGATAACATAAGCACCAGTGAAATTCTGTCCCGCGGGACAAGGTTGTTTCAGTAAATATAAATAATAATAGAGAAGAGCAGCCTAGAGAGAATATATATATTGTTTAAAATAATACAAAAGATATATATAGATAGAATACAAGTATATATATATATATATATATACGGCAATAGATAATTTAGAAGGAGTAACTCGATTGGGATTGTGAAGTAGTAGAGTGATAAAGGGGACGCAGGATGCGTCATAGAGATGACGAAGGGTGAGGAAGGCTGCGTCACAGAAATAATAAACAAAAGAATATGTATCATCCTATATATATATGGATATATAGATATATATAGATATATATAGATATATACTTGAGTAATATAAGCTTCTAAAAAGGATATTGTGGCATATAAATAGGAATCTTTATCTTCAATATTCTTATAAAGTGATTTATTCATATATAAACACGCATTACGACGAATATCTACATCTATATATATATATATATATATATATATATATATATATATATATATATATATATACTTTGGTCCATAGTAAGTTCATAGATAAGTTGACTCTGATCTTCTTCAATAATATTATATGGTATTAATTCAGTTAATAATTTGAGAACCATGATGATGACGTGCTCGTCAGTGTCACGTGTCATGTACACAAATCTATTAACGTATTTTGTAACGAACTTTTTCATAATTTTATCTTTAGGATAGTTTTTAACAAGTTGAAGTGTATAATAAACACATAAATATCTATTAATCGAGTAACTATCATAAAATCCCCATCCTAAATATTTTATATATTCCTCTTGTAAATATATATCAGGGTGAATAACAATCCATTCATCTATATATATATATAAGTATATTTCCGCGGTTATAAACATACAGAGAGTACTAAGAGTGAGGTCTCGAATAGATTCCGCGGTATCCCTCACGCGGGAAATATAAACTTCGCGGTAAATATCTCCAGCCATTTCTTGTAGGATATCCTGACATTTCTATATATATGTGATATATTTATAATTATATATATATATAGAATACTTGTAATTCTTGTAATTCTTTCTTCAAAGAAGCATTTTTCCCGCGGTTATTGTCCAACTGTTTTTGTTTAATATCTTTTTCTTTTTGGATATTATCTCCTTCCTATCATATATATATATATTATTATATTATGATTATGATTATGATTATGATTATGTTATTATTATTATTATTATTATTATTATTATTATTATTATTATTATTATTATTATTATTATTATTATTATTATTATTATTATTATTATTATTATTATTATTATTATTATTATTATTATTATTATTATTATTATTATTATTATTATTATTATTATTATTATTATTATTATTATTATTATTATTATTATTATTATTATTATTATTATTATTATTATTATTATTATATATACTTCTAAGAGTGCAATAGATATATTGAGAATGAAGTGTGTAGAAACCAGACGGACTGAACGAATATGCGATTTAGTAAGTGCAATTACCGTGGGAATAAATGCATTTTTAAAGGGGTCTTGAACTAAAGTCAATCCTCGTTGAAGAGGAAGAGTCCGCGAAATATCACTAAGTGCCCGCCCAAATTGAGATCTACTTTTCGATGTATATACACTATAATAATTAGTTTTCTATATATATAGAATATAATATATTCTAATTAATATATCTTTAATAATATATATATATACAGTAGCTATAAGACTGTCTATATGAGGGAGAAGAGAGAATGACAATATATCAGCATCCTTCCAACTACAGGAGTCATCTATTTATATATATATATATATATATATATATATATATATATATATATAACATATATATATACCAGACTGTCCTTGAGAGTTGATTGGTAGATATACATCAGCAGCCAATAAGATGCAACCAAGTAATCGATTCAAACATTTACCCATATCGATCTATATATATATATATTATTTATATATATTATATCTCTTTATTAAAACAATAAAATATATATACACTAAATTCCTCGTTTAATTTACGTATAATTGTTCGTTTAGTATATTTTCCAGTTTTATACGAATTTTCAATATCTTCATAGAGACTAGTGATTGTATCTTGTTCTGAAATCACTTTCTTTCCTTTCTTAGAGGTTTTCACAATAGCTGGGCCTGAAATAATGTCTCCTGTAGCAGATAAACGCTTTCGAGGAGATAAGGAACGACGTTTCGGAGAGGCATGAACAAATTGATAATCGTCATCGGTATCATTATCACCTGAATCCTCACTTCCTTCATTAGAAGAATAATTATCACTATCTTCTGACTTGTCATCATCATTTTTATCTTCATTGTTTTCCTTTTGCTCATCAAGATCAGCTTCTTTATTCTCATTGTCATTTTCATTTTCTTCATGATCAATATCAGATTCAATTTGTTCATCCACTTCTGTCTCATCTTCATCATTCTCATTATCTCTCTCATTATTTATATTGTCTTTTATTAAATTATGTAATTCTTGAGTTTCTTTTAATGTTCTTTTCGATTTTGATTTTCCCTTTCTAAAATAAAGAAAACATAATATAAATCTGAAGCATTCAAACGTCGATAACTACATACTTAATGGGAGATGTTGGCTTCACTAACTTAGTTTTTGAGGATTTGTTTTCTATTTCACTTTCATCCACTTGTTTATTCTTCTTTTGACGTTTAGTTTCTTTGCTTGTATCATTTAAAGTTCGTTTACGTTTGTTTGTTTGTTTACTACTTTCATTGTGATCATTCTTAATTTCAATCTAAAGAATAATTAAAATTAATATGACAGTCAAAAATATAAAGCTAGAAATTTCATACCTGCTCATCTTCAGAATCTTCTTGAATGTTTCTAGAAGTAATACAAATATTCAATCAATAAAAAAAATAATATACAATTTCGAGATCTTCTTTGTTTGTTTAGATTTCGTTGTTTTTGTTTTCCTTGCAGGCATCTTGTTGTTGTATAGAATATTTCAATACTTCACTTTTGATAATTATCAAAAACAAAATAAAAATTGTTAAAAGTCCAAAAAATGAAGAACAATATAAAAACCCGCCACTTTTCTATTTATATTTTATTTTCGTTTATTTTTTTTTTCTTCTTTTTTGTATTTTTTTTTTTAACTCAAAATTTTATTCCCAGAAATAAAATGGTATTTTCAGTTGAATGATTGGAATAATCATGGGAATCGAAAAAAACTATTTTTTGTAATCAAAGACACATAGAAACAAACATTAAAAAATAACGATAAATATATATTAAAATGGATACACTAATAGAACTGCATAAATATATAATGAAGAAGAGTATCAAATAAAAGAGGATTTATATACATAAACATCATATAGGAATATATATAAGAAGAAATAAATACAGCAGGTATTTCTTGACAAAATATATATACATATAATATATTAAAAAAGTAACATTTTTAATATAATAAAAATATATAAAACACTATTAAAAAAAGAATTGGTCAAATGAAATATATATATATATATAGGATAAAAGAATTGATGTAAAAAGGAATAACAATGAATAAAGAATTGGATTATTCATGATATCTAATCTATGTATAATAATAAATGAAAATAGGCTGTGAAATAAAAGGAATAAGAACTTATATACATAATCAAAAGAAGTTAATTTCTTAAAGAATATATTAATAAAATGGAAAATGTTTCAAAACTAAAATAACAAGAAAAAAATAATTTTAAAAACAGAATTAAAAAATGGAGTACAAAACAAATAGACACAACTATAGAGAATAGTTTTCATATATAGATTATGAACTATGATCTCTAGAGAATGTATTATAGAATAATATCATAGATATGTGTGTCTATACAGAAAAGAATGAATAAAAACAAAGAAATTGCAAGGACAACGAGAGTAACAAATCTCATTATAGGAATATGAATATATATATATAATTATATATATATTTATATAATACTACACTACTCTAAAATATATATATAGAATATGATATATAGTACTTATATATACATATACTAATAATACTCTATAAATAAACAAAAAAATAATAAGAAAAACTTTGTTTGCTAATGATTTGATATATAAGAGTAAAAAGGAGTCAGGAACTAGATAACTATAATGTATAATAAAAGGAAAAGAATAATGAATATAGACGTTCATCAAAAAGGAGAAGATATATATATAGAATAAGATGAAATGGCTACTACTAATAATAAGAACTATTTTAAAAGTTCTTCAAATATATATATATATATATAATTATATATATATATTATAAAAAAATAAAATAATAAAACTATATAAATAGAGGAAAAACAGAATAAATAATAAATAAATAAATAAGGAAACGCAATCACAGAAAATAAGTATGGTCTAAATACATATATAATAATATGTATAGACAATACTGATGTAGACAGGAAATGATATAATTTATATATATATATATATATATATATTATATATTATATATAAATATAAATATAGAATAAGATATGACCAAAACGAAATGAAAAAAAGGAACAGTGTAGATACTACTCTATCAAATAGATATTTCTATTTATATATATAAATACTATATAAAAATGATTCTTTTAAATATATATATAAGAAGTGAATATAAATGTTATGAATAGGAATAGAAGAAGAGATGATAATAAGAGAAACACGATATATATATATATTAAAAACAGTTATGAGAATGAATTGAATATAAAATGAAGAATAAGTATAGAAACAATATGTATAGCAATAGTGGTAACAGGAATAGAAAATAATGAATTATATATAGATGAGTAATATAATGAAAGAAACAGTAAGAAGAAACACATAGCACATATAAATAGCAATTATTTGAATGAAAGATATATATATATATAAAGAAGATTACACGCATCACAAAAGAGAATACTAAGTCGTATTGAATGATTAGTATATATACTATATATATGCTTAATACATTCGAGCATTCTTGGTTTGAGGACATATATACACAACAGAGTGGTCTGTCGAATTATGTAAATTAGTTAAATAAGAATTATATAAGTCTTTCATAGCTACATTACCTGCTGACCACTGAATACGCCAATTTAAAGCATATTTGGAACTATATTCATATATATAGAGAGAAAAGAATAGAATTGATGTTTTATGAGAAATATTTAATATTATATATATATATAAAGAAGAAGAAAATATTTAATATTATATATATATAAAGAAGAAGAAAATTTATATTTTATGAAAAATATTTAATATTATATATATATATATACTCAGGATGAGGAATATCAATAGCATAAGATTGAGAGAGAACAGCGAATTTATATCCACTATATCGTAATGTTTCTATCCATTGCACTTTATTATAACCATAATTAATAAATCGAGGATCGAAATAAGGCATTGTAGGGGTCTTCTTTAAAGCTACATATGGTTCTTGCCCAATATTGGGGAAACAGTTTATGTAAGTAATAGGAGAACTACTGGAGAGTTCATTCCAACCACGGAAATAATAATCATGAGTGTGTGTATCGTGTCTAAAAGGAGCACAGTTCCCTTTACGAAGACAGGCATACAATTCCGATTTAGTAGCAGGAAAGGAATCTTTAACACTATATATATATATATCATCTTTAGTAAACATAATAAATAGAATAATAATAATAATAATAATATATATACAGAAGTGCACAGGTCATAACAGATAGACATCCGTTAATATGATAATAGTTCTTATAGGAAAAGGCGGGAATCACTATAGCTAACTTATCGTCCTTTAAGACATATTCAGGAAGCTGCTTCAACGTCTCGTATAAATCCCCTACAGATATATAGTGTTAGGTATATATCAATGAAAGATATGTATATAGAAATAATTTTAATATATATATATGATTATTTTTTTAAAAACATATATAAAAACATTAATATATATAAAAAACATTAAAAATATATTTTTAAACCATAATAAAACTCATAAAAAACTCAAAAAACATTAAAAACCTCATAAAAACCTCATTAAAAACCTCATAAAAAACATAAAATAAGCATACAATTAGGCCACATATCCATATCAGTCATCCAAAAGTGAGTGGTTTCAATAGCATCAATGGCGATATTTCTGAGAAGATTGATAGGATATATATCAACATTTTTACTAACATGAATACTAATCTTCACACGTTTAGGAATATTCATTTTAGATAAAGACTCACGAATAGTATCAACCTCATCACTAGTACAATGAACAGCAATTGACATAGGTCTATTTAATAAGAATACAGTAGTTTTTATAAATATAAAGAAAATAAATAAAAATAGAGTAGTTTTTATAAATGTACAGAAAATTAAAAATATATATACCCCTTCCATCTATCCATGGTATATCCAAGATAAAATAATCTCTCTATGCTATAGAAACAAGAATTATCAAGAATTGTAAGAAACTGCTAACAACAATTAAATCAACTATAAGAAAATAAATATATACGATGTTTGCGAAACAAGAGTAAAGTCATTATCAGCTTCTAAACCTCGAATTAATTGCTTCTCATATAACCGTCTACCTGTAATCGCTGAACCCTCATGAAGAATAGTAGAGTCTGTTTCTCCTACAGAGAACCCTCTATTAATGCATGTTAACACACACCCAATAAAAATAAGGCATCCAAAAAGAATATTGTATTCGCTAAACATCCTTAAAATATTTCGAAAAAATAAAAAATAAAATGGTTATCTAATCATTTACACAAATGGCTTCTTCTAAGTAAAAATACTCCATTATCAGGAGAAATTATTTAAAAAACTACTGGCTACTTCATGATGTCAATCATAACAACATTCTTATTGGCTCGTTTTAAAAAGAACCAATTAATCAAAAGCATAGTTCTTGAGTTTCTTAAAAAAACTTTTTTCTTAGAGATGTCTGTGAATTCGATGATTAACTTTCAGTCGCACATAGTTTTTGTCGTTTTTAGTTTGTTTTTATAGCATAAAAAAACTTTTTTATGAGTGACTCTTGTCCTTCTAATGTTGGTCAGAAATTGGTGTACTTTAATTATATTTAGATACTTTGGTATTGAGTACACTAATAGTGGTGTTCTTTATTATAACAACATGTATACAATAATTAAAAACATATATAGAGAACTCTGTTTAAAGTTAACACTATGGACATTTTGTGTTTTTTTGACCCTATTTCCCGTAAGAGAAACAACAAAATGACTGGGATTTTTTAATCAAAAATACGTTGGCCTAAACTCGAGAAAAGAGTGTCCGCCAACTTGTCAAGTTTCTCTCTTTTTGACGAGAAAAACTTAAAAATAACTCTACAAAATATATTGTTTATTTATATAATCATAGACATTCTAAATATTGACTATTTTACAGTGTTTTATGATTTAAAATGACTGTTTAAAACCAAAAAGACTTTA
This sequence comes from Blastocystis sp. Blastoise, assembly GCA_039096225.1. Taxonomy (NCBI): domain Eukaryota; class Bigyra; order Opalinata; family Blastocystidae; genus Blastocystis; species Blastocystis sp. Blastoise. Next base: position 87,124 of record JBBPEB010000009.1, read on the forward strand.
ATTTTTTCTCTGAAGTCTATAATTCAGGAATGGATTACATGAGTGACAAATTTTTTAAAGTTGTGTGTTCTCTGAGTGATGTATTATCATTTCAATCATTCTCGTCAAGTCCTTTTACAATAAAAACCATTATACAGCCTAAACCAAAACACACCTAAAAATTTCTTCTTTTTTATTTCCCAAGGAAAAAACAATAAAATGACTTGACTTTTTTATTCATCATTTTTTAGCCTAAAGACGACAACATTTCTTTCAGCCAACTACCCTAGAAAGTCAAAACAATTAAAAATTCAAAAAAGAAAAGTAAAACGGAAGCTCTTGTTTTTGTTTATTGATTATCGTCATTAAACCTGTTTTTAAAAATATGACTTTAGAATATCATTCAGGACTTGATTTATAGTTCAGGGTATCGTTTTAAGGTTTAAAATAGCTTTTTTGAGAGAATTCATAATTATGTCCTAAACCAAGAGGAGTTGTGTGTTTTTATCATCTCTGTTGTTAGATATGTGTATACACAACATACTCAGCTTCACATAATTGTTTTTCTTGCTAGTCAAGATTTTCACTCATTTTTAAATATTTGATTTTTAGTCTCAAAAGTGGTATAGAGTCTCTATACATGCCTGTAAGAATCGTTTTTAATACTAAAAAGTCAAAAATATTAAAGAAAAGTGACAGTGAAAAAAGGAGGGAAAAAATACTTTTTTTGAGTTTCTTGATATTCCCGCAAAAATGATTTTTCTTTTAAGACCTGAATACACCCATACGCTATTGAGCCTATTAACTTAGAAAATATTTTCATTTGTTACTTATTTTCTTTATTTTTATTTTATTTTTATTAGCTGTTATTTTAAAAAATAGAAGTTGATTTTAACTTCAGATTATTCTCTTGTATGTATATTACTATTTTTTATTCTTTATCAATATTAACATTCTCCCATTCTCTAGCATGTATAGGTTCCTGCTCGTCCATGGTTATAAGAGTCCTCTTCAGTCCATGTCAACAACGTCTATGATGTCAAACTACTTTCAAAGTATATATGTATTTATTTATTTTTATAATTATCTCTAATTTTTTTCTTTGTTATATTTTTAAGTATTATATAATAGAGTACTTATCGTATATTCATTCTATCTATTATTAGCTTTCTTTTTGTTTTTTCTTAAATTAGAATCTAATTCATTTTATTATTTATTTTCATTATTTTTATATTTTTATTTATTATTATTTATTTATTTAGGTTGTTTTCTACTGTTTCTGTTGGTTATCTTTCCCTATGACTCAACATCACCAAATTCATTTTTTTCTATTAGGTATGTTTATTTATTTATTTATTTATTTATTTATTATCTAGTTCTTCTTTATTTCTTCTTCTTACACAAAATGATTCCTTCTTCTCTCTTCTTCATTTTCTTCCTTCTACACTTTTATCTCCTTATTTCTTCATCTTCTTTCTTTATTACTTCTTCCTATGCCTTGTCTCCAGCCTATATCCTTGTCTCTCCCTTTGATTCATTATCTTCCTCAGATCTTCATTTTTCTTTTATTTTTTCTTCTATCTAAATTCCTTTATTTTTCTTTTTTTTAATTATACCTCTCTCTTATCTTCGCTTCCCTTTTATATCACTCTTTCATTACTCTTTCTTAATCACTATTCTATTTACATTGTATTTCGTTATGTCTTTTTCTTTTATCCTGTTATCCTCTTCTCCTTATTCTATACTTCTTTTTCCTCGACATGTATTAGTGTATACCCTCCTTTTCTTCCTCTTCCTCTTCTTCTTCTTCTTCTTCTCCATATAATTCTTTGCTTTTTTCAGATCTTCATCTTCTTATTTATATTTATATCACTATTTATTATATATATAGTTCTCTTCTATTATTTGCCTTCCTCCTCTTCCTTCTTTCTATTCTTCTCATACTTCTTCTCTCCTCCTTCTGATTCCCTTTTTTTTACTGCCCTATTTTCCTTCTTTATCTTCCTTCTCTCCTCTTTCTGTATAATTCTATCTCAATCTTCCTTCTCTCCCTCTCTATTCTCGTATCCATCTTTATCCTTATTCTTTTTCCATTTATTTCTCTCTGTCCCTGTCTATTTTATCTTATATGTCTCTTTCTACCTTCTTGTTTCCTTTTATATTTCCTTCTATGTCTCCTTTTCCACTTTATATCTACTTTTTTTTCTCTCTCTCCTTCTCTCTATTATTATATATTCTTATGTTCTAGTTATCTATTTTCTATTTTTATTTCTATCCTTTCATTCTCTATATTGTTATATCTACTTCTATTTTGTCTCTTTTCTTCTATCTTAATCTTCTATTTAATCCTTTTATTTCTTTCTATATATCTATATCTTCTTGTCTCTAACTTCTTTCTTAATCTCTTTTATATCCTTCTATTTCTCCTTCTATCTCTCCTTCTTTCTCCTTTTCTATTTTCTTCTAACCATCTTTTTTCCTATTTTTCTCTTTCTATCCCTATTATCTCATTCTCTATCTTCTTCTATATTCTTCTTCTTTCATCTTCTCTCCTTCTTCCTTCATCTTTCAATTTCCTTCTCTATCTTCCTTTTATCTCAGCTACTCCTTCTGTCTCAATCTTCAGTCTTTCCTTTTCTTTCTCTTTCAACATCATTCTATCTCTCTGTATTCCTATATTTCTCTTCATATTTCTCTATCCTTATCTATCTCATTCTACCTCATTTATGTGTCTCAATCTCATTCTCTATTTCCTTCTATTTTCTCTTATCTACTTATATCTTCGTATATTTCCTTATATCTACGTATATCTACTTCTCTATCTTATTATATCTCCTTCTAACTTAATTTACTTCCTCTTCTTCTTTTTCTCCTTCTATCTCCTCTTCTATCTCCTCTTTATTCTCCATCATCTTCTATCTACTTCTCTATTTCCATCTACATCCTTCCATCTTACTACATCTCAATCCGTTTTCTCTCCTTCTATATCCTTTTATATCCTTTTATCTCTCTTTCTCTCTTATCCTATTTATTTTTCTTATTTCTATCCATTTCTATCTACTTTATCTTCTCTATCTCATTCTATTGTATCTATATCATTCTCTTATCTTTCTATCTCCTTCTATTTTTAATCTTTTCTATCTACTTCTCCTTCTCTATTTCCTTCTATTCACTTCTATATACATCTCATTCTTCAAATCATTCTATATTCTTCCCTTCTTCCTTTTAACTCTTGCTATTTGTTTTTATTTTAATCTACTTCTCTCTTCCCTCAATCGACTTTTATCTACTTCTCCTTCTCTGTTTGATTCTATCTCCTCTCTATCCATATTTTCCTTTTTATTAATATTTATCTCCTTCTCTATATCTTTCGGTATTCTTCTATCTCTATCTATCTATCTATCTATCTATCTATCTATCTATCTATCTATCTATCTATCTATCTATCTATCTATCTATATATCTATCTATTTATTTATCTCAATCCCCTCTCCCCTTCTATATATTTTATTACCTTCTATGTCTCTACCCTATTTCCCGTTTTCTTTCTGTCTCTTTCTTCTCTCATATACTATTGTTCTATCTTTTCTTTTTTTATTCTTCTTTTTTTCTTCTTTGTTTTTTCTATTATACTTCTTTATCTTGCTTTGTCTCTCCTTCTCTCTATGTCATTCAAATTATAATTCTCTCTATCATTCCCTATCGTTTTCTTTGTATGTATTTTTCTTTCTAATTTTTTTCTATATAAATTTATCTTTCTTGATATTCACTTCCTGCTCCTTTTTTCTCCCTTCTTCGTCTCATCTTCTTTTCTTCGTCTTCCAATTCTATCTGTTTTCCTCCTCCTTCTCTATCCTTCTCAATTCCTCTCTACCTATCTTTATATTCTTTCTTTTTTATACACCTTCCCTACTCCTCTATTTCTCTTTTTATCTTTATTCTTGTATCTATTTTTATCTTATTCTCTATTTCATTTGATTTCTTTTGTATATCTCTCATTCTATATAGAATTCTATCTCTTTCTATCTAATTTCTTCTTTATGTCTCTCTTTTCTTCTTTCTTTCTATTCATCTATTAGTGTATCTATCTATTTATATCTTTGTATTTTTTTTCTCTCTATCTATCTATCTATCTATCTATCTCTTTTATTTCTTTATATCTTTCTGTTTCTCTATATATGTTTCTTGTTTATTCTTCTTTTCTTTTCTTTCTCTTCTTCTTCATTTTCTTGTATATCTTCTTCCTATTCTTTATCTTACTTTTCTTTCTTTTTTTCACCTCCTTCCTTGTCTCTTCTTCACATTCATCCTCTTGTTCTCTTATTAATCTATTTATTCTTTCTTATCATTATTCTATTTATTCTTCATCTTCTTGTTGTCATTATTCATTTCCTTCTTCTTATTCTTCCTTATCTTCCTTATCTTCTTATTCTTCTTCCTATTCTTCTTCTTCTTCCTTATCTTCTTCCTATTCTTCTTTTCTTCTTCTTCCTTATCTTCTTCTTATTCTTCCTTATCTTCCTTATCTTCTTATTCTTCTTCCTATTCTTCTTCTTCTTCCTTATCTTCTTCCTATTCTTCTTTTCTTTTTCTTCTTCCTATTCTTCTTTTCTTCTTCTTCCTTATCTTCTTCTTCTTCTTCCTTATCTTCCTTATCTTCTTATTCTTCTTATTCTTCCTTATCTTCTTATTCTTCTTCCTATTCTTCTTCTTCTTCCTTATCTTCTTCCTATTCTTCTTTTCTTCTTCTTCCTTATCTTCCTTATCTTCTTCCTATTCTTCTTTTCTTCTTCTTATTCTTCCTTATCTTCTTCTTATTCTTCCTTATCTTCCTTATCTTCTTCCTTATCTTCTTCTTATTCTTCCTTATCTTCCTTATCTTCTTCCTTATCTTCCTTATCTTCTTCTTATTCTTTATCCTCTAATCCTCTTCTCTTCTGCATTCCTTATTATTATAGATCTCTATATATCTATCTTTGTCATTTATTATAAATTATTTTTCATTTTTTTTATTAATCTCAATAATTAAAGACCCTATCTCATTTACTTTATATTTCTTTCTCTTTTATTCTTTTTTACTTCTTTTCCCTTCTTCTAGCATCCTTTTTCACTTATACATATATAAATATATCCTTACACATCATACTGACTCATTATTCCTACTATTTTACTTTCATTTATGTATTTTTATTCTATATTATCCTTAAGCTTATATTGGTAAGTATCTATCAGTTTATGATAGAAAACAGGTTCAATTCCTGTCTTAAGGTCAATTACATAACTAATTCTTTATATATAGGTATCAATAATTATATTATATTAATTTTTTCAAAAATTATCTATTCAAATAGATGAAGATAAATTAGATCAATTACTATTTTTTTCTTTACATATGTATTTATTTCATCATTGAATGCATTGATAATATATAGATCAATCAAAAATAGCATTCAAAATAATCTTTTTAACAAAAAGAGACACAATAACATTCAATTACTTCTTAAGTGTATTATAAAACAAAATAATCTTCTCAAAAGATTATTCAAGTCGTTTTATAATGAGTATATGTGAAAAATTAGTTTAGTTCAAAATAATAATTCTCATTTTTCAAAATTATATTATCAAATGATTCTGCGTAATTTTTTTTTCATATAACCACTATACCCTTTTACACAAGAAAATAATCATTTAAATACATTTTTAAGTTGATAAACAATAAATTAAGAATTTATTCTTGTTAAAAAACAAAATTCTTAGAAAATATTACTAGAATCATACAAATAATCAATGCAACTATTCAATTATACACCTTTAACGTGATTTAAGACAAGTCATAAAAATGGAGATTCTCAATATTTTATATTTTTTAACTAATTGATATTTTAATAACTTTTAAACTTCATTTAAACACTAAATATGTAATATAATATGTTTTTGTCATTTTCGAAATTAGAATATGTATTTCAAATAATTTTAGTTTTACTAAAAATCACTTAAAATGAATACACAGAGTTTGTAGACAATAAATAAATTATGAATAAAACTATATATCGATATAAGACTTTTTTTGACAAAAAAGTGATTTTTGCATTTGTTTTATAATAAACTATCAACACGACTCCGACTATTCAACTAAAAATATATAAAATATGATTTTTGTTTGTTTATACGTATATTTGATAATAGTAAGTCCTTGAATACTAGAAAAAGTTCTTGCTGAGTAATTATAAAATACTATTTTGATTTGTTTTTGATATTATTTAAATGAAAAACACTATTTGCATGAAAAAATGCTTACTCTATGTATTTCAAGTCTATTTAAAGGTATTAGAAGACTTTAACTTGATTCCAATTATTGCTTTAATTCACTTTTAAAATGTTTTTACCACTCTCTTTGTCATATTATGATAACAGATTAATAAAAAATCGGGACAAATACATTAAAAAGATAATATTTCATAACATTTTCGACTCTAGACCTTTTTATCTTCATTTTCTTTATTTTATAATTTTATTGAAGATATGTGATAAAACTGATTCTTTAAATAATGATTCAGGCAATCATTCTGGATTATATAAATGACTTTTATTCTGGAAATAGAAGTTTCAGAGTCTTCTCTATAAGTCTGTATTGTAACCTATATTTATTTTTTAAAAGACTTATACTTACTGAGTGATACTAAAAATAATTTTGACAATTAAGGATAAAAATCACTCTTCCATAGTCAAAACTGATTATAAAATGATATAATGATAAATAACTATATAATTCTTTAAAATAAAACAATTTTTGTATTACTTATGATAATTATGATAAATTGAAAATAACAATAACAATATCCATTTTCCTCATAGAAATAAAATTTTTCTTTCTCTTTTATTCTTAACCATTCATTTTTCTTATGATGAAGATTCTCTATATTTAGTAGATATGAGATTATTCATGTTTATTTTCATTATTTCAGCTATATCTTCTAAATTCCTATTACACCCTTTTATAACAAAACAAAATGCTACATGACTTATCACATATTTATTTTATTATATCTTATATGATTAATATGATATATTATTAAATTTTATTTTTATTTTATTATATATGATACTATTATGATGGTAGGTGTTTGCTGTTTCTTTATATTTTATTTTTTCTACTCTATTCATTCATTTTCTATAGTAGCTGTCTCTGCTTGGTGTTTTGACACTTGCTGGTCTCCTTAAACGTTCTGGTCCTTCTTGTGTGTGGTCGTGGCTCTCTTATAGATGGGTTCTTTAGGTCTAGAATGGAAGGAATCAATGTTAAAAGAAGGTATATATCATCTATATTATCTATTACATATTATATAACTAACCCCACTTTATATTTATATAGCATTAATGTATATATTTATATTTTATTATTCTATATTAATTTACTTTATTATATATTATTATATTATATAACTTACTCTATCTTTATATAGGTTTCCAGGGGTTCCGTTGCTGTCGTTGTTGTTAATTGGAGAGAATGGTTTATAAAAAGTATATATATATATTTAATTATATTGTTTTATTCATTATACTATTTATCATATATCTTTTATAGGATGGTTCTTTGTCTTTGATTCCTTGCCTGTCTTGTAATGATTAGAAAAGGTATATATTTTTTATTTTATTATTATTTTAAAATGTTATATATATATTATTATTAGTAATACTTAACTAATATCATCTCTTTATATAGGTTGCTTAGGCTTAAATGCAAATTAAAGACTGAAACTGTCCTGGTTGAAATATTATAAATTAAATATTATATATATTTTATTATATTATTTATTATATGTTTTATTATCTTTTTTTTATATATTTATTATTATTGTTTTCTATTATTTGTTTTTATGATTATTTGATAATATTTAATTTGTTTGTTTTGTTATATCGTTTATTATTACACCACAAAAAGAATAAAAAAACCAATAAATGAAAAAATAGAGAATATTTAAAACCATTTTTATTCGCCAATTATTGTTTTAAGGTGCGTCATACTTTTGCACTGCTTTTCGATTTTATAAAATCACTGAAACTCTGACAAAAAATTTCACTGCTCACCACTGGGGAAACCAAAGCAAAAAAGTCGTTGGACCTTTTGTCAGCTACCCTTTAAAATTTTTTCACTGCTCCACCACTGGGGAAACCAAACAGAAAAATCAAATAACCTTTTGTCAGCTACATATTTAAAAATTTTCACTGCTCACCACTGGGGAAACCAAAACAAAAAAGTCGTTGGACCTTTTGACAGAAACCTGAAAAAATGTCCATAGTGTAACATCCCTTTTAAGAGAAAAGAGAAAAGAAAATATATATATATATATATATATATATATATATATATATATATATATATATATATTAGAATCAAATAATATATTGTTGAACAAATTAATAATAATATAAAAATAGAAACGCACATGAATTTTGGAAGACTATAAAGATACACTATTTATATGCAGAGAAATTGTTTACATATAAAAAAAAAATTCGTGAGAAATAATACAGTATACGAATAGTGCTTTTTTGCTAATAATTTATATATATATGCTTCATAATATATATGAAAGATAAAAAGGGATAATAGATCATGTATATAAAGAGTAATATATATAAAATGATATCTTAATAATAAAAGTATATATATTGACATAAACAAAACAATTTTATCATGTAAAAATAACTTTTAAATGATATCTAGAAGGAAAAAGAATTTGAAAAAACATGCACTATATACAAATGTTTTCACTTATATAAATAATATTAATACATACATAATAATGATAACACAAAGACAAAAAAAACGTCAATAAGACATAAATATCAAATAACAAATAAAGAAAAAGATAAGAAAAAAACAAAACATTAAAAAAAACTCAACTTAATAAAAAAAAGGAAATGAAAAAGAAATGATGAAAATAAATGAAGAAAAGGATTTTTATAATGAAATGGAATATATATAATATGATGAGAAATAGGGAAAAAATATGTGAGAAAAAAAAAATATAATAATCTAAAATAGAGAAACAAAGTAATAATTATATATAAAGTATTAACAATAAGGTATAGCATCTATAGATCAATATATATATTAAAGGTTTTACATATAATATAGAGAAATAGGAATTTAGAGGGAGAATAATAAAAAAAGGAAACAGTCGTTTTCTTTATAAATCGTACATAAATAATAATCAAATAAGAATATAACCAAAGAAGTAAAAAAGATATAAAAAGAAATATATAAATATATAAACAACAAAAGAAAATCTTGAAAAATAAACAAATAAAAAAAAAAGTGTTTATTACAAATGAAGAACAACTACAAAAAGTTCTTACATAAAACAATGTTTTAAAAAAAGTATAAATATGCTGAATAATAAAGAGAGCTTAAGAATATAGAGAAACATGGATCATAAATAATAAAAAGGATAAAAAGTATTATTGTAAAAATATTTTTAAAATGATAATCAGTCATATATAGAGAATAGAGTATATATAGTATTATGTATATAGAGTATAGAGAAGGTAGAAGTGGTAATGAAATAAGTATAGAACATGAGGGAGAATACTAAGACTAATAAAGACGATCTCCTTTCCTCTTCTGACAGACCGAGACGACGGAGTGATCGTCACCACTGTGTAAATTAGTTAAATAAGAATTATATAAGTCTTTCATAGCTACATTACCTGCTGACCACTGAATACGCCAATTTAAAGCATATTTGGAACTATATTCATATATATAGAGAGAAAAGAATAGAATTGATGTTTAAGAAAAATATTTAATATTATATATATATAAAGAAGAAGAAAATATATATTTTATGAAAAATATTTAATATTATATATATATAGAGAGAGAAGAAGAATAGAATTGATGTTTTAAGAAAATATTTAATATTATATATATATACTCAGGATGAGGAATATCAATAGCATAAGATTGAGAGAGAACAGCGAATTTATATCCACTATATCGTAATGTTTCTATCCATTGCACTTTATTATAACCATAATTAATAAATCGAGGATCGAAATAAGGCATTGTAGGGGTCTTCTTTAAAGCTACATATCTATATTTATTATGATAGATATTATGATATAATATAATATAATATAATATATATATAATTACGGTTCTTGCCCAATATTGGGGAAACATTCTACGGGAGTAACAGAGATATTACTGGGGACATCTTTCCACCCTTTAAAGTAATAATCCTATATATATATAGTAACAGGAGTAGATAGAAAGATAAGAGTAATATATAGGATAGAAACTAGAACAATAGAACAGGAAATAGTTCATATATTAAAAGAACATATATATATATATACATGAGTATGTGTATCGTGTCGAAAAGGTGAACAGTTCCCGCGTCTTAAGCATTGAGCTAATTCTGCTTTATTCGTGGGAAATTCATTTTTTACCCTAAATGATGAAATACAGTTATATATAGTAATAGCAATTGTATATAAATAATAATCATATATATATAATAATAATCATATATATATATATACAATAAAGCACATGTAAGAACGGATAGACATCCGTTAATAGTGAAATAATGCTTATATGAAAAAGCGGGAACAATAATAGCTAATTTATCATCTTGAAGTAACTCCATCGGCAGACCCACTAATGTATCATATAAATCCCCTATATATATAATAATAATAATTACAAGCGTTTCACGACTGGCTACGCCAGCCTACGCTTGAATCTAAATAAACATAAAAAAATAATTTGTAAAAAGACTATCTTTTCATTATATAAAAATTATTTATTTCAAATTTTGTTTTGTTTTATTAATATTATCAATAATGGTTTCATATTTTATTAATATTATCAATAATTGTTTCATAAAAAGAAAATTAAAAAATAAAAATTAACTATATATAAAATAAAGATTACATTCTATTTCATTAGTAAATATATTTAAATACTTAAAAAACTATAGTATTGTTTATAAAATAGAGTTTACACAACAAATAAGTTATCATAAAAAAACTCTAAAAAACTATAACATTTTGAAATACATATACTTACTTTTATTAAAACGAATTTTATATTAATATACATATATATTTGATTTATTATTTTAATTTATAAAAAGTAACTTGAATTTCATTTGTTTAAAGTCACAATTACAAAAAAATGAGTTCTTTTGAAAGATAAAAAACATTCTTTAAACAATAATATTTTTGTATTTAGTGACAAAAAAACGTATTATACTGTTTTAGAAACAATTAAAATCTTTTTACCCATTTTAACATTCCTATCAAACAGTCAACCACATTTAATTAAATTAATTTTTAATATTTTATATTCTATAATAGGTCTATTTATTATTTTTATAAAAAGTGACTTGAATCTCTTGACTTAACTATTGTAATTCTAAAAAAATATTTTTTTGAACAACTTAAATTATTTATTTATTGTAAATTTTAATATAAAACACTCATAAAACACTCTATACATACTTGTTACAACCATTTTAAAAAATTGACTCATTTTAACATTTTGGTCAAACACACAACCACCTTTATTTCAAACAATTCTTTTATTATTATAAACATTAAACACTCTAATACTCATTTTTATAAAAAGTGTATTGAATCTCTTGACTTAAGACAGTCAAACAGACAATTCAAAATTATTTTACCCTTTAAATTCATTATAGAGTGATAATATTTTCAGAATTGTCCTAATATGTGATTTAGGACACATTTAACTACTTTTTACAAAATTATGAGCCAACATATTTGCATATACTATTCACTCGTCTAACCCAATTTTGACCATTTTTTTGAGAAATGCAATACATATAAGGTTTAGTTTTCAAAAATGTAAAAATTAATTGTCAAATATGAATTTGATTTGTCAACTTTCGGAAAATTTTTAGAAAAATGATTTTTCAATTTTCAGTTTTTTAACATGTTATACTATTGACTCTATTGAACTCATTTTTTAATTAATCTCAAATATTAAATATTATATTATTAATACGTTTTATTCTCTATATTTATTTGTTATAATTATATAAAATAATTAAATATTGACTGAGAAATTAATGTTATAAAGTATACCCTTTTTCCAAAAATTAATTTTTTTATGTTTTGCATATATAATTTTTTTCTCAAAAGTTATTTTATATTTAGATATTAATTTTATAAATATATAAACTATATGTTATCTAGTTTATAGATAAGTTTTATTTATTTTTTAAAAATAAATATTGATGGAGAAATTGTCAAAACAAACTATAGTATCAAAAATGTTTTCTTTTTTTAAACGATTTATTTCACTAATTAAAGACAATTAAAAACAAATTTATTTATTTAAAGCTTATTTATAACATTTTATACTCATAGTGACTCATAACTAACTTTTTAAAGCAAACATTGTCAGTATCAGTTCAACATGTTGTCTTAACTTTTGTAAATGAGTGATATATAGTGTCCACGAATGATTCTAAACACGAATTGAAACGTTTTAATAGTTTATTGAGTTAACATTGTCTGGTGATCTGTTGTCAAAGTCCTTTAAAAACAAAATAAAATTCTAAAATATGTTTATTTTGATATGTAGTTTTTGAATATAAAGTCTAATATCAAATATATTTATTATTGATGAAATTATGAACAAAAAACAAATAAAAAATTTTTGAGAAAAATTTCGAACGTCATTTTTTTATTGAGTTCAACTATAGTCTCCTGTGACTTCATTTTTTAATATTTTGAAAAAATGACAAAAATGGATGACATTTAGGTCGTCCTATATCTAAATAAGCTTTAACTTTATTATTTTATAAAATATTGACTGAGATCTAGTGATCACAAAATATACCATTTTTTGAAAATTTTCATTTTTATGTTTTTAATTAAAATTAATATATCTCGGTCAATATTAGATATTTAATAAAAATATAAAAAACGGATGACATTTAGGTTGTCTAATATCTAAATATGTTTTTACTTGTATTATATGTTGAATATTGACTGAGATCTGATGATAACAAAATTGGGTATCAAAGAAGAAAAATTTTTAAAAGCAAATATTTCTCTTTTAAAAAGTATATGACAAATATAAAACATATTCATGACGGATATAGAGTTAAATAAATACAAAACAGTTCAATTAAGTTTATAAAGAAGGAATGTGTCGGATATCAGTTTGTCTTTTGTCGTTATTTAAAGAAATTATTGCTATTTCAGAGTAGTCAAAGTCATTTAAATTACGAATGTAATCATTTTAGAGTTTAAAGTTAGTAATGTGTATATTGATATGTTGTCAAGTCATAAATATAAACAAATTTACCCGTCAAAACTATTTATAAGACCAACCCGTCAATAAAAGTCAATTTTATAAAAATAAATATAAAGTATGTGAAGAGATATAGAAAAAATAAGAAAACAATAAAAAATGAAAAACAAAAAATAAATGTTTTTATAAAAATGAAGAATATTGGATAAAATAAAAATAATCCAATAATTTTGGTTAAAATTTTGTGCGAAAATGGTTTTTTGCGTTTTTTAGCCAGAAATTTAGAGTTTTTGAAAAATTTCTTTAACAGTCATTTTTAGAATTGTATTCCGGTTTTTATGATGTTATTTTTATTTGATAAAAGTTAATAACAAAGTCAATAATAGTGAAAGTGTGTGAGACACCGTACGCTACATGAACTAAATTAAGGATATTAATAATAAATATAACAATAATAATAACTTGAGACATCAATTAAAACATATATATATATACAATTAGGCCACATATCCATATCAGCAACCCAGAAATGAGATGTTTCAATAGATTCAATAGCGATATTTCTTAGGAGATTTATCGGATAATCTTCTGTTTTAGCAATATGAACAATAACTTTAACACGAGAGGGTAATGATAACTTGGTAAGAATATATTCAATTTCTTTTTTCTTCTCTGTCGGACAATAAACCGCAATCGACAAAGGACTATAAAAACATATATATTAAATACGTAAATCAAGCATAGATATACCCAGACCATCTTTCAATCGTATATTCTAAATAGAAAAGTCTTTCAGAACTATATATAAAGTAAGAAAAGAAAATCAATAAAAAAAAATACGATGACTGAGAAATAAGCGTAAAATCGAAATTGGTATATGAGCTATGAACTGTATATGTTGATGCCATAGCAGTAGTCTATAAAATAGAATCAGATATAATAATGACCTATATACAATTGCAGTAATAAGGCCCGATACACCATCATCCCCACCTCGTGGAATTCTATATAATAATTGTAAAAAAAAAGAAAAAAAATTATCATACGTATAATACACATTTACAACAGTAATGCCCAAACAAAATATTAATAGAAAGATAAGACTCCAGTTCCTCATAATCTAAATATCTTTAGGTAATCTTAACCTAGAAATAAAAAGCACAAAAAATGAGAAAAATACAAGTCTTTCCTTACACTTGTCCTTTTATTTTTACTTTTAGTTCGTCTTTTTTTAGATCCTCATGGGAAAATAAATATTCTCACTTTAAAATATACACTTTACCATGAAACAAATGATGATGACGACATATTGAATGTTTTTAAATGAATCACTTTAATTTCCACGATTATTGGGAAGAAATAAAGGTGAATCTGTCAAACTTTTAAAAACATCGTAAATTGGCCAATCATTTTCATTATTGAAAGAATACAATAATGAGAAGCAGATTTTCCGATTCTTTTCTTTTTGGATTTATTCTTTTAATACATATTGTTTTTTATTATTAATTGTTCAGAATCAATCAGATTACTCTACTTATTGCATATACTTTTCAATTTGACTTTTCTAACCATTCATTAACATATAAATAACATTATAAATTTTTGACGAATTTTTCCAAAAATAAAATTATTCTCTGTCGCCAGTTTTTAAGAAATTTAATTGGCCAGAGAGAATGGCCAAATGCATGAATATCAGCATAGTCCAATGAAAAGACTCTGTTGGAGTTCAAATAGTCCAAAAAGCCCATAATTTTAGTCGAGTTTAGGACTCTTAAGGAGTAGTAAAATACTTTCTTAGAATACACACCTTGATATAAGTACTGTTTAACAAGAACCGATGCATCTCATTTTTTTTATACTTTTATAAAGGTTATAATTTATTTTGAAGTTTGTTTATATCTTTTCTTGCATGTACAACGTATGTATAACTTTTCTCATAGCTGAAAATAATTATTTATTTTTTTTTTGTGATTGACATGTTCGTGATATAACCCTAATGGATTTATATTCATTTCTCCGTTGTTCATAGAGTAGTTTTCTTTATAATGAGATCAATTATGAATTCTAATTCTTATTACAAAGGAAGGATTATCGATTTTGTATTTCTTTTGATGTCTCTAACTATCTGAATTTCGTATTATCGTCTCTGTAAGTATATAGGAGATATCTGAATTGAAAGAAGAAACGTTTAGTTAATGAAATCATATTCTTTACAATCCAAGATAATTAACTGTCACAATATCTGCTTTATTTTTGCATTAAATAATTATTTTAAAAACAAAATTGAAATAGCATCATTTGCTTAAATTTATAAGTTTATTAAAGAGATAAAAGATCATTTTCTTTTGAAAATAAATATATTTATATATATTAATGATTTGGTTTCCTATCTTTTCTTAACTAATTTTACTTTTTATAATTTTTTTTCAATATCCAAAAATGATGATTCCGTATTTTTAAATCTATATACGATAATTATTATTAGTATATATTTGTTATTGTTATTATTAGTATATTTATGATCGTTATAATACTATTATATGTATATAATTATAATTATATCCTTCATATATTATTATTATATTATATACATATGTATTCCCACAAATAATATAGATATAAATATAAATATACGCCTGATCAAAGCAAACAGAAGTATCAATATAATAAGTTGGATACTATATATATATAATTATAGAGTAGAAAAAAGTATAAATATATATATATATATATATATATATATATACTTGTTTCTTCAATATATCAATGACTGGTTTTGTATCTCTCTCATAACTTTCAAATCGATGTTTCAAAGAGTCTATATTATCATCTGTCCTTTTACTATATATATATATATAATCCTAAGAATCCTTAAGATAAGTAATAAGAATATATTCATATAAAAAACATTATAATATACCTTTGTTTTCCTCGTTGAATAATTCTGTTTTCCAAATCTTTCAAATTAGATTCAAACACAAAAACACCAACAAGTCGTGTCGAATCATTCATTCTATCAAACCAAGACTATATATTATTATTATTATTTATATTATTTATTATATTTATTATTATATATTATTTATTATTATTATATTTATTATATTTATTATTATTATATTTATTATATTTATTATTATTATTTATTATATTTATTATTATTATTATATTTATTACATTTATTATTATTATTATTATATTTATTATTATTATTATAATATAAAATAATTATACATTAAAAAATAAAACATTATATATCTAAAACAATAATAAATTTCAAACATATACTTTATAATTATCCATATTTCTTGGATATCCATCTAATAGAGTTAACTTGGAATTATTTTTTTGTATTTCTTTCTTTATTAAATCAAGTGTGATATAAGCGGGAAGAATTTGACCTTTTTTTATAGTTTCATCAATTAATTTCGAATTCGGATCATTCTCTACTATAGCTTTTCGAAGTAATTCACCAGCAGATATATGTAATAAGTTATATTTTTCAGATAACTTCTTACTATGTGTTCCTTTACCAGATCCAGGAAGCCCTAATATGAAAACAACCTAAATTCTTATTAATCATGAAAAATATATATATACATTAGATTTTGACACTGTGGATGAGAGTAATCGTCGACCATCAACAGCTAAAGCACTCTTAATAATAATATTCATTTAATAACAACCAAAAGAACGAACTACAACCAAATAAATTATTTCCAGAATTATTCTCCATAGTTTAACTAGAAATTTCAAATAACAACAAAACAAAGTGCAAATCACTTTTTCATATTCTATTTCAATTACCCTGCTTAATGCCTCGTTTTTACTGTGATTACTGTGGTACATATCTTACTCACGACAATTATCGTGCCAGAAAAGAACATATTTATGGATGGAAACATCGTGAAGCTGTCAAAAAACATTATTTAGAACTAATTGAAAAAGAACAAAAGAAACAAGGTATCATCAGTGCCAGAGATGAAGCCTTCTTAGCAAAGTAAACATATATTTTGTATATCTACTATATCATTGGTCACATTCCTTGTTTTTCACTAATATATTTATTTTTCATTCATTATATATGTATGTTCTATTAAATTCAAATAGTATTCGTTATGTTTTTATTCGTGTTTATTCTTTTATTCAATTTTATTTTTACAAACACCTAATTCACTATTATTTTGTTAAATTAATCAACAGAATCAATATAACAAAACAAAAGATTTTTTTTTTTTGAGTAACCATGTTAATAAATTAATTTTATAATTCATGGTTATTCTTCAACTCATTATATAAAAGTAAAGACGATAATGTTTTTGCATCAGGAGACAGTCTCCATACTTCATTGAGTTTCACAACCTGTACAGTAATATATTCACCAGAAGTCTCAACACCAGTACATCTACCTTGATAATCACGTAATTCTTCAGGACTTACTTCTTTCTCATATAAAAATAAACGTAAATATTCATCATTACCACCAGGAGTTGAATATACACCAGGAGAAGTATTTTTATAAGCTAAAGCAGTCATATCCACTAAATCCTTCTCCTGAATAACAAGACCAACTTCTTCTTTTAATTCATTACTTGCAACACCACTAAAACATTCACCATCAAAGGTACCTGCAGGAATTTCTGGAAAGTTTGATCTTCCTGTAGGAACTCTTGCTTGTCGAGTCAGTATCGTATATTGTTCTTCACCACAATGAAGTATAATTAAAATTCCAACAGAAGGACCTCTCATAAATACAATACCTGGAATCGTTCTACTATTTGGTATATCTTTTCTATATACTGTAGACTTGAATTTAATAAAACCAACTCGACCAGATCCAAAGATATCTACAGATTGAATATGAACATTTCGCACATCTAATTCCTCATCTAATGTACTATACCAATTAATAAAATTTGGAGAATTTATAGCATCTTGAATGGAAACGCCTGGCTCACCTGTCACAGGAACTTGTATATTATGAATATTTATAAATGTAGACATTGATCGATAGCAGATATTTATAGTATTGTTTAAAAATATGAACTTTTTCAATAAACTATTCATGAAAAAAAAGAAAAATAATTTTTATAAAGATTCATCGTCTATTGTAAACCGATATTATGATCTTATAATTTTTATAAAAATGCTGTTTAGATTACTTAAAGGATCAAGCTATGAAAACACACTGCTTTCTCTTATTAATCTGAATAGTATTGTTTGTCAGATGCACATTTGTTATGTTATTGTTTACATTTATGCAATCAATTATATTCTAAAACTAGAAGTAATGAGCTCTACAAAAAAAGATGGATTCAGTTAAAACGAAAAAAGTTAAACATCTAATAAATCAAAACAATTAAGAAAAAGAATAAAATTTTTTAGAAGAAAAAAAAAGGAAAAGTTAATTTTTATATTTAAAATATTGAATAGGTTATGAAAGAAGACGTTACTCTTCTTCTTCTTCTTCACTATCTAGAATGTATGTCATTTTCTTTTTAGAAGGAAGTGACTCTTCAGTTTGTTTGTCAATATTATCATCTTCTATATCGTCAGCTGTTCGTTTTTGTGCTAATGATGAAACTTCTTCACTATCCGAATTATCAGAAAACACTATAAATAGAAATAATAATAGAATAATCAATAATAGATGAGATATAAATCATTATATATATATACTATCATCAGAACTATCTGATTCATTTATATGCTTAACAAGACGAGTTTTATGTTCTAAATAGAATTATATATATTATATAATTATATCACATAATACTATATATATATATATATATACTTTTCTTATCTTCTGTATTTGTGTCAAAAAAAGTTTCTTTCTCTTTTTCTTCTTCATTCTCTTTTTCTGATGAATCATCCTTTCTTATAGTCTATAAAGATTATTATATAATATATATACTATAAAAATATAAAATATAATATAATATTAATAGAGAAAAGAATAAAATTATAGAATAATCATATATATATATAAATATATTATATAAAGCCATTAATAGTATATACATTAGTAGCATTACTATCATCAGAATCAAAACTGAATTCTGCATCACTTTCATTAGAATCCCCGTGATTATTTCGATCTTCTTTTTCTTTTACTAATTCTTCATAATCTTCCTCCAAATTTTCCAAAGTCACTTTTTTGTGTCTTAATTTCATTTGATGTGTTCTACGCGTTGACGAAGTTCCTTGTTCTAAACCAAGTTGCTGCACGTGCTCTTTCACTTGATTGGGTGTTCGATGATGACACGCCAATTCATCCATAAGAGAGAGAATAGCATATCTATATATATATATATTTAATTATAATAAAGAAGATATCATGTATATATGAATAATAATAATAGAAAAAAGAGAATAGACACGACTGCATGATATATATATATATACCTAGAATCCAAGTCATGTATATCTTCATATTTCTCTTTAATAACCTCATCTTCTTCTGCTGTCCACACAATGGGATGACGCACCCGTCGACGCGGTGAGGAGGGTAACGCGTCAATTGGCAGATCTTCCTCTGACGAGTCTCCGAGAGGATCCTGATGTCTCTTTTTCCGTTGTTTTCGTTCATTTTCACGTCGTAAACTCTCTTTCTCCTTCTCTTTCTCATATTCTTCAGGATTACTCTTCTTTAGGAAAGCCATTCGACGACGTTTACTCTTCTTATTCAACTCCTCAAGCGCGGGAGTCACTTCGGCGGGCATATTCAAATCAGAATCACTCAATTCCTTCTCTCCTTCTACTGCTTCTATATGATGGTCCGTTGTATCATTCAAAACAACTTTTGAACTATATATAGCTTTTAATTCTGGCTGATAACCGCGGGAAATCATGGCAGTAATGGACTAAAGAATAATATACTTATAGATTTATAGTATTAACAAGGTTATGTATATATATATATACAAAAGGTCTTAAAGCGAGAGCTTCTGCTACAAGAATAGGGTGATCCTTCAAGGAATGAAAGAAACTAGACATCTATATATATATTTATTTATTATACATATTATTATTTATTATATATATATATATATTTATTTATTATACATATTATTATTTATTATATATATATAATTATTTATTATATATATATAATTATTTATTATAAATATTATTAGTTATTATATATATATAATTATTTATTATATATATATAACTATTTATAATATATATATAACTATTTATAATATATATATAACTATTTATAATATATATATATACAACAGAGTCAGCTAGATCAAATAATTTGAGGAGATCGACACGTGTGTTTGTGAGGGATTTATTGATGACGAGTGAGGACTTGCAAAGGGGATCCGATAGAATCTCATTAAAGGATATCTATAAGTCAATAATTAATTTTTAATATACATATATATATATATATACGAATAATTTATAATAATATAATAAAGGCATGTAAGAAATATTCTTTTCAGAGTAGATAGAAAGACCTTTGAAGTAATTATATAGGCATATATTTAGTGACATTGGATTCGTCTTATAAGAGGAAATTAACAATGTATATCTATATATATTATATATATATATATTATATATATATTATATATATTATATATATATACTGAGAGAGAAAGACATTTACATATATAATGCTATAGAATAATTCCTTATTGAAATTCATCTCTTTATATCTCATCATCATATCATCATCATCATCATCATCATCATCATTCTCTTCATCTTCATTATTATTATTATCTTCATCTTCATTATTATTATTATTATTATCTTCATCCCCAGGGGAATTCTCTTTATTTTCAACTACTGTAAGATCATTCGGTGCATTTTGAACATCTTCATTCCCGTGGTTATCCACAGTTTCTAAAGATATTTCTTCTCCTTTTTCTTCTTCTTTTGGTATCTCAGAATTATTATTTGATTCAGAGATTTCAGATATATCTGTGGAAATATTCACGGGAATATCATTCGTATCCTTCACAGGAATATCTGTAGGAATATCTGTAGAAATATCTGTAGGAATATCCGCGGGAATATCTTCATTATTTGGATTCTCTTCCGTAGAGACAGCAGCATCGCCCGCGTTTTGACCGGTGGCGGCAAGAAGATCATCCAGGTCATTTCCCGCCAATTTATCGGTGGGCTTCTTTTTATGAATATATCTCTTTTTCTTTATAATACTGACATTTCTCTACATAAGATAAAATATTGATATATAATATAGATAATATATATTATGTATAGTTAATATATATATATACTTCATTCATGTTTTCAACGATTTTTATAAGAGAGTCCATGCACAAAACCAGCTTACGCAGCATGTCCAGTCCAGTCTTCCTCTTCCAACTATATAGAATAGGCATAGAGACAGAAGAAATAATATAGATAATGATAAACATAATAATAATAATAATAATAATAATAATAATAATAATAATAATAATAATAATAATAATAATAATAATAATAATAATAATAATAATAATAATAATAATAATAATAATAATAATAATAATAATAATAATAATAATAATAATAATAATAATAATAATAATAATAATAATAATAATAATAATAATAATAATAATAATAATAATAATAACAAACATAATAATATACTTTTTCATAATATTTGGTATCATTTCGATATTTTTAAAGTCATAAAAAATATGGTTGACGATGCTTTCGGACACCGTCTTAATCAGGATATCAGACGAATTCAGCAGTGCTGAATACGCATCCATAATGGTCTGTAAACAAAGAAGGGCAGCATCTAAATGAAAAGAGAACTGAAGAGTATCATCCGTATATAACTATATATATAGAAATATAGAACTATTCTATATATAATTATTATTCTATATATAGTATTCTATAATAATAATTGTATATATAACAATAATTATATATATATATACTTCACAGCATTTAATAATATAGGAGAATGTATACGCATCAAGTGCACACTGAAACATTGACATTTCTAAAGGAGTCTATATATATATATATAATATATATATACAATATATACTTCATTATCATTTATTTTGTTATAGATGAGGTGCATATATATAAATCGTAATGAATACGTAAGTAATTGAATAAAATGTACTTGATCTAAAGGCAAAACTCGTCTATATAGGTGAAGAAGAAGATTATATATATATGTAGATATTATTATTATATAAGATATTATTATTATATAAGATATTATTATTATATATATATATATATAATTAGAATTATATACATAGAATTCGATTGGAATTCTCGTTTTACGTTCATAAATACATAACTGAAGGCGTCAGTGATGAAAGCATAAGAAATAGAATATAGAATTCGAAGAAGAGATGGAGGTACAGATCTTGTGGATGAGAACACGTGAGATCCAGCTGACCTCGACGATGTTAACTATATATATATATATATATATATATATATATATATATATATATATATACTAGAGAAGGAGCTGGTTGGTGTTTCTTTAAGGTTAGTGTTCCAAAGGATGTCTTCGTCATGAGGGATGAGGAGAATGAAGAGGGTCTTAGAGATAGAGAAGATGACGCAGAGAGGGATTTGAGGGATTGTTGTTGAATCACTTCAGAAAATGATATCTATATATATATATATATATATATATATATATATATATATATATATATAGATATATATACATTTGAGGGGTCATATTGTGATGGATTCAAATATATACTCTTCTCATCCTTATCTATATATATATAATATATATATATATATATATACCTAAATGAAGTCCTTTATAATGAGCAAAAAAGACTTGTTGAGGAGTAATTTCTGTAAATATATATGTATATATCTCTAATAATAGTAAACAGAACGATTCACTACCTTCCTCCTATATATATATATATATATAATAATAATAATAATAATAATAATAATATATATATATATATATACTTGAGCTATAAGAGATAAGGTGTCCATCACGAGGTGTTCCTGTAATGATTTTACAAACTCTATATGTATCTATACATATATATTATATACCCCCTTCATATACTATAACTATATACATAATTATTATGATATCCTGCATTTCCCACGGTTATATCGGTACTTGGAATAGCTACTAAATTACGTATAAGAGTAAGTATTAATTCCAACAGAATAGTTTCTTCCTTCGACCGGTCCTTCGACTCTCTCGATAGGGGATCTTCTAATATCTTCATTAAACATGACAAAAAATCCTATATATTTTATATACATATAGATAGAATGATTTCAATGATAATCTTATGAACTATATGAACACATTACATTATATATGATAATAATAAATAATAAAAACATACTTGTTGTATAACAGCATCAAGAGATTTTCGACAATGATTTAAAATAATATCATAATTTTCACATTTCTCTTCAAGAGGCATCGTGAACATGACAAATATCTTGATTAATGAAAATGAAATCTTCTTTTCTTGATAACAACTACGACGAAATATATTTTATGTGAAATGACATATTCTTAACATACGACGTGAATAAAGGAAGTAGTTTTGTATTCAGTATATTGTGATTTCCAAGGAGTACAGAGAATGAACGATCAAATGAGTTTTCTCTTCTCAACATTCTAAAGATAGTTATGATTTATGTCGATATACTAAAACTATCATATGTACCTTTGAATGTCCTTTACACAGCCATAGCAATCTTCACCTCTAACGAATACAGAATGAACACTACCATCTAAATCTTTTCGTTTACTCCAATTTCCTATTCCATCAAAAAGAGCAACTTGATCTTCAGTGATATCAATATCAGCCATCTTATTTTCTGAAATAGATGAACTAATAACAGATGGAAATAAAAATTGTTCTCAAAAACAAACCGCTCTTTTTTCCCTCTTCTTTGATTTTTTGTTTTTGTTTTTGTTTAATTTTTCATTTAAAATAAATTAAATACTCCATATATGTAGCTTATACTAAAATACACGTCGTTCTGAATAGGATAAAAATAAAATTCAACAAAAAAAAAGATAGACTCAACATTGAAAAAAAATATATTTGCTTGAAACTGAGAAAAGGTGATATTACTTGACAAGAAATTCTTCATCTTCTGAATGTGTAGAATATTCACCTTCATCACTTGAAATGGGAAAATCGAGAAAAGATTGTTGTGACGAGAAGTCACCACTTTCATTTTTAAATACATAAGAACAGCATTGTATATAGGAATGATGCATTGATTCTCCAAGGTAATTTGATAAATTAGCTAAAAAATGAAAATAGAATTGAAAAAAATAATTAATTTACTTTCCAATTCTTTGAAAATATAATTTACGTGTTTCATAAATTCAGTAAGTGGACGATGCAAAGAAAATCCTAATTCTGAGAAACTATATATATTGAGTATAGTTTTAAAAAAATAATAAAATTAGTATATTCTATAGTAGACAGTATAGAATGATAATTAATATATATACATAATCATTTCTGATTGAATAATATCATCTCTTGAAATGCCATAAATACGTTCCAGATGAGTAAATAAGGCATTCAAACCCTCCTCTATATAGAATATAGTTATATTTATTTATTTATTTATTTATTTATTATATATACCTGGATCTTCGATTTCTCTCTGTTGAGCAAACTTATATGCTAATAATATACATACAGACATATATAACTTTCGATTCTTCTTATATACATACTACGTATAGTAGAAGGAGTTATGTATATATTTATATATATAATAATAATAATAATAATAATAATAATAATAATAATAATAATAATAATAATAATAATAATAATAATAATAATAATAATAATAATAATAATAATAATAATAATAATAATAATAATAATAATAATAATAATAATAATAATAATAATAATAATAATAATAATAATAATAATAATAATAATAATAATAATAATAATAATAATAATAATAATAATAATAATAATAATAATAATAATAATAATAATAATAATAATAATAATAATAATAATAATAATATATATACTCTTTGATTAACAAGTTGCTCAAAATAAGCGAATGCTAATCCAAGAGTGCCTGCGTCATAAATAAGATCTGTTTCGTATTTTTCAACTGTAACGGATATCTCACACAGTGTGATTGCTTTAGCTTTTAAAGCACGCAATTTCGTTAATGTATATTTGATTAAGGCAATCAAAGTATTATTATTATTTATTATTATTATTATTTATTTATCTAATTAATATATATATAGAGAGAGTCCACAGTATACTGATTATATATATATATATATAAAGATATGTGAAAGAAGGAGGGATGTGAGGGTACGTATCTTGAAATTGATGATTGAGTTCCTGTTTGAGTTTCTGTTCCGGTATATAGGGGATTATGGTACTAACAATACCTGGAAACTGCATCACACTATAATATTTGTTCTACATATATATATATAGAATTATATAATAGAAGATGAAGGATAGAAGAGTATATATATATATATATACATATATATATATACATATTGAATACAAGCATTATCTAAATAGACATAATTTAATTGAAGAAGATCTTTCGATTTCCCATTTAGTTCCATATAAGAAGACAAACAATTCTTATAACTATATACATAATAAAAAAACATAGACATAAATATATTTTAAATATATATATATAAATCATAGAAATAAATTTATAAAAAAAATCTAATATATACATATAATCATTGAAATAAATATATTAAAATATATATATATATATAAAATCATAGAAATAAATTTATTAAAAAAATCTAATACAAACATATAATCATTGAAAAAAAAATATTTAGAAACAACTATACTATATAAATATAAAATCATACCTGACTCCTGGATCTTCTTGTTCAAGAACATCACCTTTCTCTTTCACATGAGCTATATATCATATATATGTAAATAAATCTATAATTAATTAAATTATGTACAATTATAAATATAATCATCTAATGCAGAATGCTGTTTGCTCGCTATATCATCTATATCATCATCGTCGTCATCTTCATCTGTTGTGAATGGTAATATTGTAGTCATAACTATATATATATATATGAACACTATAATTACTCAAAACAAGTTACATAAAGGTATTGGAGATTTCTTCTGTATGCCAAACGCTATGCATGTACCTAATCCTTGGGATTGATTTATCAAAGAATTTAAATTATGAAAACTAGCTGGTGAATAAATTGTATGACCTGGAGCTGGAGATGTACTGGCTATAAAAATATAATATATAGCTTGTAAACACTATTCTATAGCAAACAGAAATACTTGCAGAGACAATTCCTCCACCTGCCATGGTAATACTTGCTAAAAAGTTCTCAGCTTGTATAATCTTTGCTACAGAAATAAGAACCACAATTAGATTAGTATACGTTGTTTGTGAAATTGGATAAGATCTTGTTCTGAATATTCTGGACAACAAAGTGATTCCTTTGAAGGCAAACTAAGACAAATCAATAGTATTGGTAAGAATATACTAGTCTTTTGGGCACATAGACACACTCATTTTATATAATTTAATGACCAAAAAACAAAAACAATAATTTATTAAAAAAAAGAACTGATTCTTTTTACTTTTTAAGTCAATAAAAACATTTTATTTCCAAAATATTGCTTTAAAAACAATGTATTAGTCATGAGGATCTCACAAAGAATATATATATATATATAGTGTCTAATGATTTCTTTTCAATGATGTTTCAATGAACTGTAAACAGTACGTATAAATGAAAATAATTTTAGATGTAGATGATTATAATAAACCAAGTGTATTTAGCCATCAATTTATATATTTTTTATAATAAAATGAGCAAATTATTAAAAAATTATTAAAAAATGTAAAGATAGATAAAAGAAAGCCTTCATAGAATAAAAGAAAATATATATATAATATATAACAGTAACTGAATAAGAGAATATAGTAACTGTTGAAAAGATTATGAAATAATATAGAATAGAGAATAGTAATAAAGATGTATAAATAAAAACAGTATCCAAAGAAATAATGTAATGAATATAATAATAAGTAATTGAGAAAAATGAAAAAAAAAATGAAAATATCTTTTTGGATACATCAACGAGTTTTAATAGTATTATATGCATGAATAAGAATAGAAACAATAATATAACATTATAAAATAGAGTAATAAAAAAAATAGAGAATAAGTATATTTGTTAATAAGTAAGTATAGAAACAATATTATTCAATATAAGCATCTAGTACATGTTTGACAGAGGTGAAGGGTGTATATAGATTATGATTATTATCACTAGAACAAAGAATAGAATGATAATTCATGTCATTCAACATACTTACTATATATCCATTAAGATTATTTCTTTGTAAATGACTGGATAATCCTGATTTTTCATCCAATAATTCGATTATAATAGTCCCCTTAGGAGCAAATAGTGCATAATTCATATCAGGAGTATGTGTTCCTATAACGTATTTAATAGATGACCAGAAATCAATAACATTGGAGAGAAGTTGAAATTCTTCATTGTCAAAAACAATAAAAGGAATATGTTTATAATCAAAGAATAACTTTAGATTCTGAATCATAGTATCTTCATTACTAAGTTTAATGTTATAAGAAGAAGAAGTACGAATATAAGTAGCATATTGAGGAGAAGAAGTAGTTTGAAAATAAGGTAATTTCATCATATATAATGCATGTTGTATTAAGTAAGGATTAATTGTAGGTATATCACAGAGTCGATGAACTTCTTTAAAGGAATAATATACAGACTCAATTGTATCCATATCTATAGAATGAATGTTCTCTTTAGGAATTCCAAATCGATTAATTAAATCTATTTCATAATCTTCATAATGACTCATCTTCTGTTTATATACATGTATATCTGAAAGAGATAATAAACGTTCAAATTGAACCATATGAATCAAGATATTCACGGTAATTGACGATCTATCACTTTGTCTAGGTGGATATATAAAGAGGATTGTTCCATTAAGAGAAGAAGAAGATACTTCTTTTTTCATATTATTTTGAGCAGCATCCGGATTACAAACTTCGAAGAATCGAAGAATACAGGATTTCTGAACAGCTTCTGTAGCTTCTAAGAGCTCTGAATTTGCCATGATCACAGAATCACGGGGATCTCCACATAAATGAGGAATTTCATTACATTTCCATGATGCGAACTTATTTACATATAAAAACGGATTTGAACACATATTCGCATTTGGACAGTCTTTATTCAAACGTAATTGATCTTTATAAGCATAACTTGATATAAATTGTTGAATATAAGTACCATTATAGACATTTAAAGGAGGGATCATAATATAAGAAGGATAATTAATAGTAATTGTATCATAATAAGAATTAATGGTAATTGAAATAAACTTTGGAGACTCTTTACAACATACATTTAAAGATTCATTACGTGTTGCTATAGATGGAGTAATATTCATTTGAGGGTAAATATGGTCAGAAAGAGGTAATATAGAAGTAAAAGTCAAAGAAGAAGGAGCTATTTCTTCAATATATTTCGGTTGTTTTACCATTTTCTTGGATAGACTCTCTGTATGAGATAATCTCAATTTATATGCATTTAATTCTTGTTTATTACCAGTAGATGAAGTATGTTTTTTACCATATTTCTGGAAATAGGGACGTTTCACTGATTTCTTAGGAACAGGGTGTTGACTCATACTTTCTGGAGTTAGTCCCTTAAGAAGAGACTCTAAATCATTAATATTTGTATCAGGAATAATATCACGAGATAAATCGTCAGCTTCTAGAAAAGATAAAAGATATAAACAATAATAATAAACATAATACATGAAATAATCTTATTAATTAATATAAAAGATATAAACAATAATAATAATAGATATGATACATGAAATATTTTTAACAATTAATTAATATAAAAAAAAAACAAATAATAATAATAAAAACATGATACATGAAGTATTTTTAACAATGAATATAAAAGACAAAAAACAAATAATAATAATAATAAACATGACACATGAAATATTTTTTACAACTAATACTGAAATAAGAATCATATAAGCCGTGCATAAGATATATATACTCTTTGTAGGCTTGAATAAGTTTTGGAATTGCCAATAATTCTCATTAGTTTCTTGAAACACCGTAAGCTTTGCAAAATGTGATATCATCCATATCCAAAGAATAGCAGCTGCAATGAGTACATATTTGAAAGCAGGATGGTTATAAAAACGTCGGCTTTTAATTGTACCTACATGAGAATTATTGCTATTATAATATTGTTTCTTCATGTTTTAGTATAAAGAAGTGATTCTGCAAACAATCTCTTATTCAATAATAAGACTCTCGGCGAGTTTGTAGAATATTTTCAATTAATGAAGCTATTCTAAAAAATATGATATAACCATAAGATTTTCTTTTTTTTGACTTGATTTTCTTTTTCTGTATTTTATTTTATTAAACACTCATCATCGATCTATTATTGATGTTTATTTTACATATTATGAGATGTGCAAAGTTTTTGAATGCCATTTATGTGAGATCATAATGAATACTATGTAACTAAAATCAATGTTCATCATTTTATTTTGTTTTATTCAGAAATATCATTTGCTTCTCTTATATACGTAATGTCACATATAATTTTAGTCTTTACTAGGTTTTATCTATACAATTCATTCTTTAAATGTTTTTCATCAACTTAGAATCATTTATTTTTTCAGGTCATACAAGTAGTGTTTTTTACACAAATTGTTTCTTATTTTTTAAAAGCTACCTTCAAAATAATGACCAAAATGTTTTTCTTTTAAATTTCTTAATGTTCAATATAGATTCAATATAAAAATTAATAGATGTATAAGTGAATACAAATTTAAGGCATAAGAAAATTTAGTAAGTAAAAGAAAAATAATTGTTTACACAAAGAGTTTTCAATGAATGTTTTCTATAAGATATAATATACCTGCAAGATCTAATTTTAAAAATAATTTTTAGTAGTTCAATGTGAAGACATCAATTTTCATAAATATAGACTATACTAAGAAATATATCTTGATAAACATAATTAAAAACAGAAGTAATGTTTGGAAAGGAATAGTGCATTTGCTTCATGTTATGAATAAAAACAGGGTTCGCCATTGGTTATTCAGGGAAAGGAGCCTACCCAAGAAGAATTTTGTTGTACGGCTGGAGCCCATAAAAATACCCAAGAAACTGGCTCTTTTTTAAAATTTGTATCCCAAGAGAATTTTCACGACGAACTATAAATGGAATTATTCTAAAAGAATGATTTTTGGAGAATGTTAAGAACACAAATAACTTTCATTAGAATAGGGTCATTATTAGGTTGTATAATTCAAAAAGCGACCTAAAACGAATAATGATTTCCCTTGTTTATTTCCAGAAAAAGAAGGAAAACAAGGATAATTGTTTTAAATTCCATATTATTCTACTATATATCAATATTTTAATTTATTATGTCTGAAATTAAGAGTTACATTGAAGTTAGCCCATCAAAACGTCTTGTTTTTAATCTGAGTCATGGATCACATTCTACTACTTCTCTTGCTTTAAACAATATTTGTAGTTCATCTATTCTTATAAAAATCAAGTCAAATCAAAGAGCACGTTATTCTGTGAAACCAAATCAATTTGTTCTTAAAAGCACTGAATCAAGAGTTGTTGAATTCACAATTAAAAAAGATGTTGTCGATGAATTATTAAATGAAGCTCAATCAACAAATTCTCCCATTCCTATCAAAGATAAATTTCAAATATTGTCATTAGTTATCAGTGAAAAAATGGAAAATGAATTAAAGAATGTTGCTGATAATACTGCTTCCATTGAGATTATGAATAGAAGAGTATTTTTAGATTTATTATATTTATTAGGGTTATGTTGTTTGTTTTTGTTTATATTTATTATGTTGTTTGTTTATGTTTATATGTATTTGTTTATTATTATGTTTATTTTTATTATTATATTTATTATATATACATACTTAATATATAGTGGAAACTCGCTAATGATAATGAACAACGATCAGATATCGTGGCTGTAGACTATACTTATATCCCTATATATATATATATTATTATTATTATTATATCTAAGATATTATTATTATATTTTCTTTAATTTATATACATCCAGATAGTTTCTTCAGTGTATATATTTATATTATTATTCTATTTATATTATTATTCTATTTATCTTATTATTCTATTTATCTTATTATTCTATTTATCTTATTTATTATATACACATATATATTATTACCCTATATATAGGAACCTATGAAAGATAATACTGTATATATATTACTATGTATATATATTACTATATATATATAGTATGAGATTCCTCAAGTTCATGAAGTAACAGAGAATCAAAGCCAAGAAATTGAAACATTAAATTCGTCTCTTCTTCTTCTCAAGAAACAAAATGATGAATTAACTGTAATAAATCATTCGCTTGAGGACAATATGAAGAAGTTACAAGAATCCTATGAAAAGAAAATCGATGAAATTGAATATCTTAAAGAATCTCTCAAAAACTTAAAGGTATTTATATATTTATTATTCTATTCATTATTATTTATTCTCTATTATTATTTATTCTATTTATTATTATTTAGTCTATGTATTATTATATATTTATTATTCTTATTATTTCCTATCACTGTGTATACCTACTTATATATAGGATTCATCGATAGTTCAGTCTGAAGAAGAAACTAAAGAGACAATCAAAGAAGGAGGAGAAGGAGTAACTCAAGATACTGTAGCTGTCCTTAAGAACAACTATATCAATATCTTAAATATTATTGTCCTTCTTTTCGCTATTATTATTGCTTATATTATAGGAAAACATCATTAATTTATATATATATAAAATGAACATAAAGTACTTTATAAATAGTTTTCTTTTTTTTTTTCTTTGTAAATAATATCTATTTTATTAAAATATATAAACTCTCCATTTTATTTATTGTTATTATCTTAAAATATATGACACTATTGGAAATATTCATCAACTTTTATATTTTTGATTTTATCTTCATCTTTATCATTCTAAATTTTTAGTTTCTATTCTTTTTTTTTGTTTGAGTTTTGTTATATATAATATTAGTATTGTATTGATCATCGATGTTTTTATTTCATGATTTCACAGATATATAAATCATTTTTTAAGTATTATGATCTTTTTTTTATAGTTTCACATATATAATTTATTATTCTTTTTATCTTATTTATATGAAAAATGAAATTTGATGTATCGTCATACATTTAAAAAAACAAAACAAAAAACAGCAATATCATAAAAATGATTGTTTTTTGATTTGTTTCTTACACTAAGGAATATAAAAAAATATATTTATGGAAAAATGATAATGAATAAAATAAACATGAAAAAAAATATAAAAAAAAATAAGTGTACAATGATATATAATAGTATTAGTTATACATATGTATAAAACAGTAATTAATAAATAGAATATACAAGCATATATATAAATATATATATATAGAGAAAAAGAAAAAAAAATATGTTAAGATAAAATGTAGTATAGAGATGAATGATATTAATAATAATAGTATGTGTATATATAGTTTCTTCTCTATATTTACATTCCTTCCGGTTTATCCATAGGACGAGTACGTTTTCCGCCTAAAGGGTCGATATCGGGTCGAACTCTCTTATCCATAGATTTCATATTTCCCATGGGAATGGTGACAACAGGATTTGAATTTGATGGCATAAGAGGTGTATTTTGAGAATTCATCATGTTTTGAGAAGTAGTTTGAGGTGATGAATTCATTGTCATATTAACTTGTGATAGATCATGATGCATTGAAGGCACAGATAAATTATTCGACATAGATTGGGGTATTTGAAGATGTTGAGATAGATTCATTTGATTCATTGTTTGCATCGATTGAATTGGATTGCCAAGAGAAAGAGGAATGGATTGAGATTGAGAAGACATAGTAATCACGGGAATATGAGTTTGAATATGTTGAGTAACTTGAGGCATAGGTAACATATTAGGAGGCATATTACTCATATTCATATTATTCATACTATTCATATTATTATTCATACTATTCATATTGTTCATAGCACTTAAAGCATTCATATTATTAATATTCATATTATTAATAGCATTGATAGCATTCATATTATTGATATTCATATTATTAATAGCATTCAACGTATTTGCATTATTGTTACCCATATTCACAGGTAATTGGACAGATTGTATAGCCATTGGAATACTATTCTGCATATTCATAACATCTTCTTGTTTCTCCATATATTTCGACATCATCTTGGGAACCTTTGGAGTATCATTAGGAGATAACTATATTTTATAGTATATATATATTATATATTATATATTATAGTATATATTATAGTATATATTATAGTATATATTATATTATATTATATTAATTATCTAATACAAAAAAAAAATATATATATATACAGATTTAAGTAATTCTTCATCTAATTTCATATCGACATCAGGTTCGTC
Organism: Blastocystis sp. Blastoise; assembly: GCA_039096225.1. Taxonomy (NCBI): domain Eukaryota; class Bigyra; order Opalinata; family Blastocystidae; genus Blastocystis; species Blastocystis sp. Blastoise. The sequence continues at coordinate 120,962 of JBBPEB010000009.1, forward strand.
GGGTTTCATGAGTCTCTTTCGAAGAGCTTCTTTGGAGGCTTTATTTCGAAGTAATTCATTGGCTGAACGACGTATAAAGCCGACGGTGTCTTCATTAATATCATTCACAGGTTTCTTGTAGAACACTAAACAAGCTTGATTGATAAAATCTTGATAACGCTGAGATTTCATAATCACCTCATTTGGCATATTTAACCAATCTAAAATCAACTGCTTCTCATCATCTGAAGCATTCTTTGCAATAGACATTATCACTTTCTATAAGAATATCTTTTATTAATCTATAATTCATAGTTAAAAAAAAAGTCATAGAAGACTAATATAAAAAAAATAATATATTGATCTATCAAGAACTATTTATTTAATATTATATCTATGTAATCTTTATTACAATAAGTAAAATAAAAATATTTATTTTTAAAACTTTTGTATACCTTAACAGCTTGAGTATTGACGAGATCAATGGATACAGGTAAACCTAAATCTTTACCTAAACTTTTCAATGCTCTATCTAAATGGTCTCCATGAGAAGAAGGAAAGAGAGAACCTTGATATCTACGATTCTCAAAAGAAAAAGGATCGATGTTATCCTTCTCCATTTCAATAGGCAATAAATTATCTAACTCATGAAGTAAACCTTCCATGGAATTTATAGTGAGTACACCATAGAGTTTAGATCTCATCACATGATGAAAGACTGATCTCACAGGAACTCTCTTCTTTTGACTTTTATTAAGCATAGTGCCAAGAAGTATTTTTTAAATATAATTAAGGAAATAAGCAATTATGATATTTTTACAATTATTCAAATTCAATGGAAAGAAGAAATAAAAATAATGAAAAAACAAGCTACTTTTACCGTGAATAATTCTTTATCTTCACTCAATATTTCTACTATTTCCATTATTAAAACAAAGAAAATCAGAAATCATAAAATAGCATCACTTTACGTTTTCTTGATTTATCTAAGAATGGTTTTTTCATGGTTTTTATTTCCCGCCATTTATGACCGCTTGAGTGAATCGATATTCCCATAATTCTTTGATATATTTCACTGATATTTTCTTTATTTAGAAAAAGAGTTTGTTTGTCAATTGTGTTTTATTATTCTTTCTCTTTTATAAAAACCAAAAAAAGTTTCTTTTTTTTTATTCTCTCAATATCATAGTTTCTATTGTTATAGAAATATATTTTATTATATTTCAACCAAATTATTTCAAGAATAAAGTAAAAAAACAAAAAACAATGATTGTTAAAAAATATTGACTGGTGATGATTGATGATTTTCAGATATTCATATCATTAATAGTTATACATGGATATGGCTGTTATCATCTTTTCTTTTTCAATGATTTTAAGAAGAAATCTAAGAAACCAGAGTCCCAATTGAGGGGTTGAAAAGGTTTAGGACTTAATGAATTGAGAATTAAATCAAATTGTGGATCAATGTTTTCTGTTTCCATTGTAAACGTATTCACTAAGTCTTTCTTTATAGGAAGGATCTACGTATATTATTCATTTAATCATTATGATTATAATTTTTAATCATAAAAACATAATATTTTTTATATGAAAAATACTTGATCAGAACAGGGTAGTTTGAATAGAATTCCAGATTTCGATAGACCTTCTGTTGAAACCAATAAATAATACTCTTTTAATTTTGTTTTCATGTTTTTGGTATACATAAATAATGAGTATTGTCTTTCATATAGGTAATTTAAGCATTGATTAAATCTCAATGAATTCTTTTGACTCTGTTCATAGTCCATAGAATAATCTATATAAGCATATATTGAGCAAATCGGAATAATCAGTTTCTGATCAATATCATCATTGTGAATAACCTATCAATATATATAATATTAAAAATATTTATATTTTATAAAATTGAATGATGTATATTTATTTATATATTTATTTATATTTATATTTATATTTATTATAAATTCTATATACACCTTGAATAGAGAGTGTTTTTAGTCCTTCATGTATTGTTGACATGTTAGTAAATGGAAGAAAAGGTTTTTCATATAAACAACAAGGTAGAAGTAATATATCTAGTGACTATATATAGATACATAATAATATAATAATAATATTTGTAGGTATTCAATTCATTTTTTTTTTAGAATAATTCAATATATAAGTAAAAACAACTCTATATATCATCTTTATAACAATTATATTCATAATCTTAATAGCAATAACTCTTTATAAGTATATACATAATCTCCATAAGCAGAAGGAAAAAGAAGAGAACCATGTAAATTAGGCAATGAATCAAATAATGAGTAGAATTCTCTATATATATGTGATAAATATTATTATTATTATTATATTAATATTATTATATTTATATTATTATTAATATTATGAATATATTTATTATTATTAATAGTATATATACTGTTGAATCAGTTCTTCTTTTATATTCTGCAATGTTTGTATTGTAACAGTAGGATGTAAATTCGAATATTCTTTCCATCGTATTATCTATATAATACATATAATACTATGGATTATATATATATATTTATTAAAAATCATATATATTACATTATATATATATTTTTATTTAAAAATCACATATATTACATTATATATATATATTTATTTAAAAATTACATATATTACATTATAAATATATATTTATTAAAAATCACATATATTACATTATATATATATATTTATTTAAAAATTAAATATATTAGTTATATATATATATTTATTTATTAAAAATTACATATATTACATTATATATATACATTATCAGACATTGTAGATGTTGTTTGACATAATAAAACAACTCGGTTCATTATAAAATCTATATTGAATTGTTCGTAACTCTGTAAACATTCTTCTATTCCTTCATTTAATATATAATCATGAAATGTGAATAATGTAACAGAGGAAGATTTCAAACTATTCATTGATTTTATTTCCTTCTCACAAATACCAAAAGCACAAATTTCAAAACTTGTATTAAATACTTTAGTTAATGGTTCTATAGTATAGAATAATATCAAAGATAATAAAAATCATTCTTAGAAATATATATATACTTTGATAATACTGTTTTAAATTCGATAATTTTGATAAAATGTCACTAATTGTTTCTTTCTGAATGTTTCGTTGTTTGATCAAATTCCATATTCTATAGAAACACAATTTAAATTACATAGATGATAAAAATAATTAAAAATGAAATAACCATTTACTTCACATCATTCATAATGATGACCGAAAAGGTTTTTATATTCTCCTTTGAAGAAAGAAATCCATGTGCAACTAAAAAAAAATTGAAATTAAATTGTGATTTAAAAGAAACATGAACATACTATAATGGATCAAATAATTCTCAATATTTGAACAATATCGATCAAAACAATCACTACTAACTGTTTCATAATTAACTAAACGAAGATCAATAATCTAGTATCAATACCATCATCACATGAGAACAATTATATAAATAAAAATACAAAGCAATCCATATGCTAAAAGAATAGAGTGATTATGTATATATGTTTGGATTTGATTGGGATTTAATGTTTAAATAAATGGTAATAAAGAATATATATATATATTTATGTAAAAATTAAAAGAGGGAAATAATTATAATAACTTTTTTGACAGAAAAATAAGCATATTAAAAGATAGTATTCTAATATACAAATATATCATTAAGAAAATGAATCTTCTCGATAAAGCAGACAATATGAAGTGTATATAGATAATTTATAATGAATTTTTAAAAAAAATAAGAAAAAAATAACATAATAAGAAAGCATACAATAAATAATTTATAATAAAAAACAAAATAAAAAGAATGCCATTAAGATTATACATATATATATCAAATAAATAATACAAGGCACATAAAAATACAAAGTAGAGATATAATTGTATTCCATAAAGAAAACTCTTTAAAAAAATAATAATAATAATTTTCCTTTAGTGTTCTACAAAGAGCATATAAGGGATAATGAGCCCAATAAACATGCATATCATTTGTAAAATAGAGAGTTGTTCCCCGAAATCATTCATAAGATGAGAAACACCAACGTGTACAAACGTCCCTGCACTAAAGGCAAAAAAATAAGGAATATAATAAGAATTAATAAAATTAGATTGATAATAAGCAATTAATGCTGTTAATAACGCAGAAACTGGAGTACATATACTTAAAAGGAGAAGATAGAAGAAACCTAAAGAAGAAGAATATTATTATTATTATTATTTATATAATTATTATTATGAATAATAGGAGAACAATAAGAAATAGTATATAGAGTAAAGAAGGGCTAATATGTAAATATAATATATACATATTAATAATTTACATATATAAACACATTAACTAATAAATATATAATATATGTTAACGATTCATACAAATAAAAATAATAATATATATATACTTGACTTGAAAGTAAGTTTAGAAGCTTTTAGAAATGTACCAATTCCAAAACTAGAGGACATTTTATGTAACATCATAGCACCAAAGACTATAGTGACCGTATTTACGTTACCACTCATATAACTAGAAGCTAAGGAGATACCATCAAATATAGAATGTAATGCCAATCCATAAACTTTTGTACTTACATTATGAATAGTATGTCGAGGAGAATGCATACCTTCATCTTTTTTATCAAGAGATTCACAATCAGCAGCTGTCTCTCCTGATTCATGAGAATGGCCATGAAATCTATGAGATAATGACTCAAATAATATCATAACGAAAAAACCAAAGGATATTGCAAAACCTAACTTTTGAAAGGATGGAGCAAGAATATTATTACTTCCTTCACTTGAAGCACAATTACAAGCAGGCTCTAAAGATTCAGGAATTATAACACAAAAAGCTGTTCCTACAACAAGACCTGCACCAAAAGCAGTAAGCAAATAGGTTTGTTGCTTACTGACTCTTATCCATAAAGGAATAGAAGTTATGAAGAATGTCCATAAAAATATAATACAGCAGAAACCAATATATACAACATTAATAGAACGATCTAAGTGAATGGATGGCATAGAATTCAAAAACAAAAAAATAAATAATATCAGATAAAACCAAGAAACACGTTTCTTTAGAAAAGATGTATAATATATTAATCTCTTTGTAGTAATAAAGACTTATTACAATGAACGTCAGATAATCTATTTGAATTTTTTTTCCATATTTTTTCCCATAAATATTTCGAAAATCTTCTGCAAAGATTGATAATGAAACATTTTTCTTCTTTTATTTTATAAGCAGATGATTCTATTGAAGACGCATCCTTTGTAGAATGTCTACAGATCACCATTCCAAGAAAGTCTTCTTTCTGCCTAGAGAACCTACGCTAATCTTCATAAACTGGCTCTTTAACGTATGTAACACTCCAAGAGAGTCTTCTTTTCAATTCCTAAAATTATCTAGATATATACTAAATATCAAATAACAATAATTATTAATTGAAAGACATAGGAGAATTCGATGCAACGACAGGTTACAACTATTCACTAGTAACATAATCGTCATGAGTATTCTTAACACAACAACAATATATGAATGAAATCTGCTATATGTTATTACTGTATATTGTTTATATATAATTCATCTTTGAATACTATTTTTTTCTCATGTAATCATACTTTTTTTAATATAAACATGGGTTTCCAGCTATTTCGAGGCTTGAAATAGCTTGGGATTAATAAAAACCATTTACTCTGACAATACAAAAGATTTTTATAAATAGAATCTATTTTTATTTTCTTTATATTGACTGTTTAATTGTTATTTATCATTAAAATAAAATTGTATGATGCTTAAAAATATTTTTTTTAATAATATATGATATCGACTACATTATAGAATTCTTTTTGAATTTTTTTTAGATTTTAAATAATAAAAAAAAAATAATTCTCATCTGCAATATATTTTTAGTGATTTACTATGGTCATAAAAATAAAATACAATAAATAATCATCAAAAAGAAATTAATTCATGATATCTTTTTATCAATTTCAAGTTATTTTTTGTTCTTCATACTTTTTTAATTCATTCCCCGTATTAAAAAATACTTATAAGTACATTTTTTTAATACTAAAAAAATATTCGTACGAAAATCATCATTTCAACTCTTATATTCATAAGATAATACTATTTTAATACCAATAAAACGAATAATAAAACTTAGTAAGCACAGCAAAAAAAAATACTATAAAAAAATAGATTTTGAAAAAAGGGTCAAAAATAAGGTAATAATTTTATTTTTATTTTAAACTTGAGTTTGGGAAATCTCATAATTTTTAATAAAATATTATTTATAGATTTTATTACTCCTTCATATCAAATACATAAAAAATAGATGCCAAGTCAACGTCAATACTTATCATTTTACGATGCCGCGTTAAATATTTTAAAACGGCGTCCACATAGGTATCTTCTTTGCATCTATAAACTGTTAGAAGTAGAAATAATACAATTTCTCTAGTGAATTTGAGATAAATCAGAAACTCCACTCGTTAATCTATAAAAGAAAAGCTCGAAGATATGGTAAAAAATACACGGACGACACAAATACATACAATTCTTCCTGGACAACAGGGTCTTCGATGTTTTCAACTCTTAAGAGTATGCATGTTTGTTTTTTTGTATATTTTTTTCCATTATTTATATTATTATTAGTGATACATTATTGTTATAGAAACAGAGGATGAAGAAATCATTGATACTATAGAACAACTTAAAAATGAAGGACTTATTGATGATATTGCTTTTACTCAATGGTATATAGAAAATAGACAATCATTTAGTCCAAGAAGTAACATGAAAATTACTCAAGAATTATTACAAAAAGTATATTCAGGTTAGTTTAATAATATATATGATTTTTAATATATAATATATAATATATAATATATAGTATACAATATATATAGTATATAATATATAATATATTTGTTAATAAATGCTTCTATAGGGTGTAAGTAACGATATTATAAAAGAGAATATGGTTCTTCTTCATGAAGAAGAAAATTGTGAATCTGTTATTCAACAGAAGAAACAACGATATACGGATCCACAAAAAATGAAAGTTTATTTATTAAGAAATGTATATATATATATATATTAAAAATAGTATTAGACTGATTGATCTTATTTTCTATTATTATACAGGGCTTCTCCGTAAATAATGTAAATAAGTCAGTCAATAAGATATATAATATAAATGAAATAAAAATAAAAAAAGATGATTTGATTTAAGACTAAACGAGAATGGAGTTGTGTTGTGGTATATGTTTATATATTGAATAATTAGTTTTTTTAAAAAAGTAATGATGCTTATATATTATGATCTCAAATGGAATACATAATACAAATGATATATAGAACTATTTATACATTTAATAGTTGATTCTTGACAAACAATCAAAACAAATGAACAACAGTGAGTGATTGACAACAAGTAATATATAAATAACCTAATAGAGGTATTGATATATATATAAATATAATAATAATACTCAAAATCAATGAAAAAGGTGTTATATAAAGAGAATATATTAGTTTAGTTTATTTGAATAGATAGAAAAGAAGAAGAAATGTGATCATAATCACATAAGAACAAACCAACAGTCTATAGATAGGAACATGAACGAGATTATTACAGAAACGAATAACGTGGTCATCTAATGTATCCCATTTCTATATATATATATATATATATATATATATATATATATATATAGAGAGAGAGAGAGAAGAGGAAATATAAAAATAATAAATAATAGTTGAAAACAATATATATATATACTTGAATAATTCCATTATTTGCAGAACAGAAGAGACGTGATACTTTGCGAACGTGAAGCGATTTATCACTTGTATTTGATTCAATATCATATCGTGTAGATTTGGTAGCATGCCTTAGTCTTGCTTGCTCTCTCATATTCTCAGCTAATCGGAACTCAAGAGATGATTTTTCACTTTTTACTGATTCCAGGAGTAATTGTTGATTCGCAATTGTTTGATTCATTTTCTCTATCTTCATCTATAGTATAAATAAATATACATAATAATAATGATGATATTATAATCTATTATATGCAATAAACATACACTAAGTAGATTAATTTGTTCTGTTTCTCCTTTCTCTAATTCCTTTATACGTATTTGACTTGCTTTGATCTATAGTATAATTGATAAAATAAAAATAAAAAAAAAAAATAAAAAATAAAAAAAAAAATAATAAAAATAAAAATAAAAATAAAAATAAAAATAAAATAAAAATAAAAATAAAAATTATAATAATAATAAAAATAAAAAAAAAAAAAATAAATATATACTTGTTTTTCATAGTTATTTGTGGCACTAGTATAAGAGAGTTGCTCTTTGTCTTTCTCTTTCTTCTGTTGGTCTACAGTGACTTGTAATTCGTCACGTTCCTTAGATACACCCTAGAGATAAGAAGAAGGGGTCATATAGATAAACATTGAAATAGAGAGATATATATTATAGTAGTTAAAATAATCATATAATTCTAACAATATAAATAATAACTATAATCATAAAAAGAAAATATTAAAATGTCTAAACTATAATTATCAGTAGATAGAAGCTACTATATGTAGATATAATATACGTTTAATTGACATTTCAAAGCGGATATTTCTCCCTCCAAACTGATTATTTTTCCCTCCAAAACAGAAACACTTGTCTCTTCACTTTTTAAATTCATTGAACGGAATCCTTCCAGTTGTTTCTGGAGCATTGTAATTTCCCTCGACATTTCTGTGATTTTTGAATCTGTTTCTTTTCGTTTCTTGTTATTCTGTTCATCCTGAGAAAGTAAATAGTTATTCTTATCATTTAGCTGCTCTTGAAGGTATGATATCTAGTGAGAATCAATAATAATCAATAATAATAAATAATAATAATGACTAATAAATATAATAAATAATAAATAATGATAAATATTATAAATAATAAACAATAATAAATAATAATGAATAAATAATAAATAAAGATTAATAATAAATAATAAAAAATAATGAATAAATAATAAATAAAGATTAATAATAAACATGTTTAAACATAATAAACTAATAACTTAATTTAACTTGATAAATATAATTAATAAAATGAATATACTTGTTGATTGAGTTCTTCTAAATGTGTTTTATGGTCATTCCCAAGAATATTTAACTGTTGCTGTAATTCCGTGACTCTCTGGGTCCTTTGATCGACTTCTGCCTGTAAGCGATATACTTTCGCTTCACTATCTTTTACACTTTGTTCTAAACGCAGACGATGGTCTTCTTTCAAAGTAATAATCTCAATAGTGTGCGTCATATCCTCATCATTCTAGAAATAGTGTTAATATATATAGAGATAAATAAATTAATATATATATTTGTATATGATACTATACAGATAGAAATAAAATAGGTTATATATAGAATAAAAAGAAACTAAATGAAATAATACTATAAGTATTTATTATGATAAAATTAAAAAATTTACTTTTTGTTTAACATCTCGAATTTCGACTTTCAATTCTTCATTTTCTTGTTTATATAGATCTATTTGTTCAAGTGCTTTTGTTAGCTGTTTATCTGTATATAATAACTTACTATCCAAATCATCAAGTTCTATATTCATCTCCAAATTCTATATACATATATATATATATATGTTACTGCAATTAATAATATTAAAAACATGAACAAAAGCTGAATAAATAAATATATAAAATAATATAGATTTTATTCACAGTATAGTGATAAAAATGATGATGATTATTATTATTATATATATATATATATATACTTGTTTCTTCAATAGATTGATTTCTGTGTTAAGCATATTAATTTCATCATCTTGAGTTCTTTCGGTATCTTTGTTCAAATATGTATCTTCATTGGATAATATCGGGGTAATATGTCCGGCGAACGCACTAGGAACAGGAAATATTTGTGTTTCTGGAGTGACAATTCGTGGTTGTAAAGAAGTGGTATTTATAGTTGGATTGGCGGTATTTATAGTTGAATTGGCGTTATTCATAGCAGAATTGGCGGTATTTATAGTTGAATTGGCGGTATTCATAGCAGAATTGGTAGAATCTATAGTAGAATTGATGTGAACTTCTAAGGGTTTTGATGTAGCCTTCTTGATATTTGGAGGTATAGTTGAAAGAGGAAGAGAAGTAGTGCCATTTTCAGAACTAATATTATTATTACCATCATTATTATTAACGTTATCATTATTATTATTATTATCATTGGGATTCATAGTAAGTTTGCTATCATTAATAACAGGAATAACAGTATTATCATTATGAATAACAGTACTTTCAGGATGAACAGGAATAACAGTATTATCATCATGAATAACAGTATTATCATCATAAATAACAGTATTATCATTATGAATAACAGTATTATCATCATTAGATATTCCTTGTTTGTCAGTTTCCTCTATAAGTGTATTTGGAGTTTCTTCTGTGTTATATAGAGGAGAGGGAGGAGATATATTATTATCCATAGGAGATACTGAGACAATTGACTCTTCTTCTTTCTTTTCATTTATATTCTGTGTATCTATAGTTAATGTTGTTGTTGTCTTATTCTCATCAACTAGAGTAATATCATTATTAGAATCACTTAATTTTTCTTGAGAAATATCAACTTCTTTATGTGAACTCTCATTTCCCACGGGAATTGTGACTTGATTGATTTCTTTCTCATTTTGGTCTTTATGAACACTATTCTTATGTATACCATCCAAAGAGTGTTTTTCTATGATTTCTTCTTCTTGTTGTTCGATGATTTGACTTAATACTCTCTCTGGAGGGAAAGAAGAGGACGGAAGAGGGATTGAAAGAGGAACAGAAGAAATAGGATTTTGAATGTCTTTATTTGTTTGTAAAGGAGTATTAATAATAGTATCATTAGCAGCAACAGTATTCTTTTCTTCCTTAGAGTTCTCCACATCGACTTCTCGTTCTATAATAATACCCTGAGTCTTAGAAGATCTCTTCTTTAAAAGAATAGGTTTTCCGGAAGAAGAAGTAGGAGTATTAAGAGGAGTAATAGAAGTAGGAGTAGTTTGTGTACTGGAGTTATTATAGGGAAGAGAAATAATAGTAGAGTGAATAGATTGAGAACGTAATTTCTCTATATCAATAGGATCATTGGTAATAATAGATCCCGCCAAAGGAGATAACGCGGGATCAGATAGATTTACAATAGTAGGCTTTGATAAAGGAGAATGAAATGGAAATCCTTGAGAACTATGATATCTAGAGAAATAGAAACAAATATATTTCGAGAAATAATCAAGGTAGATAATATGATATATATATAGGTTATATGTTGTTTATATCCAGGATATATTTATTTAAAAAAATGAGTATATATATTATATATATATATATATAGAATGCTAAAATGAGTATGTTTGTAATCAAATACTATGACGTATATAAATATAATATATATATATATAATATATATATATATACTCTTCTTCCTCGTGTAGATCTACACTAGCGGAGAGATGAAGGCCTACCATATCCTCGTCATCCTTAATTGTAGGGGTAACTGTAGGATTACTAAGATAGTCCAACTAGGAGAGATAATAGATGTTATTATATGTAGACAAATATAGTTGAAAAAAATAAAATAATAATAATAATAATTGAATAATATATATCAAGAATAATAATAATTAGAGAACATACAACATTATTATGAAACACAGTTCCAGGGGGTGTTCCTGCTTGTAAAATAGACTCAGGGATAGTCTATATATAAATATATAATAATAATAATAATAATAATAATAATAATAATAATAATAATAATAATAATAATAATAATAATAATAATAATAATAATAATAATAATAATAATAATAATAATAATAATAATAATAATAATAATAATAATAATAATAATAATAATAATAATAATAATAATAATAATAATAATAATAATAATAATAATAATAATAATAAAATAAACTATAATAATAAACTATAATAATAATAATAATAATAATAATAATAAAATGTATACTTGATCAATTTTATGCTCGCTATGACTCTTTCTTTTTAAAGAAATCTATAGATATTATATGTATAGAAGAACTCTATTCAAAGAAACAACATACATCATTATTTATATTCAAATCGTCATCAATTGGTTTTGGAATAACTTGATTATCTATTAAAAATCGATTAAGATAAATAATAAAAAATGCATACTAGCAACTGCAGTAGTTCCTTGAGGTATAGGAAAGACAGGTGATCCAGGATTTACACCATTTTTGGCCTAGAAATGAATGATTTTCAATTTCATATATTATGTAAATCAACACTTACTCTTCTTGAGACGTAAATTTGTCGATTTTTATCAGGTAATTGAACATCATCCACAGTCTCAGGTTTATATCTATACAGAATCATAGCATAAAACATGATATATACGAGGAGTAACCTCTGTTTTGATCATTTTCATTAGTTTTCAGAGTATTCACTTGAATATGTTAGAGAGAGTTCATAAAATACATACCAGTTAATTCAGCTGCTTTGGAATCAAGTGATTCCAAGTATGATTCTGCTAAATGGAATAGTCGTTGCATCGATAATTTGAATCAAAAGTGAATTACAAAATATTCTGAAAAAATCTGAAAATTATGATTCATTGTGTTTCAGATTTTCTGTTGTTTTTTTGAATATTTTGTTTTGATATAATGCTTCTAAATATTGCTATAACATAAGAACAACGATGACAGAAGAATATCTGTAAAAATGAGTATAAATTAAAATTTTTATTGAAAATAATCACCAAATATATTCAGAAATATAAGTCTTATAGTGGAATTTATATTTTAGGAATCATTAACCACAACAGTTTTCGTTTTATTTATTGAATAAAGATGATGAACAATGTTATTTATTTGTTTTTTGACAGTTTCAAAATAAAAATAAATTGATTATGGAGATTGTATTGGAATGAAAATATAATCGATGTTAAAAAAACTACGATAATAATAAATGAAGATGAAGACGAATAAAAATGAATAGAAAATGATTTTTAGGATTCTCATCAGTGCTATTTACAGTTCTTTGTAACTGATAAAGATTTATTCTACATAATAAGATGAGAATAATAAAACAAAACTTAGAAAAGTTTACGCTCTATGTGTCAGTGCGTTTAGAAAGCTAAATAGCGATCGCCGGGAAGTGTGAGGATAAAATTACGAATAAATCACAAAAGTTTGGTGAATTCTGTAGAAAACCACGGTTAACAGATGTGGTTGGGAAGAGAGTCGGTATTTGATTGGTTGTTGCGGAGTAATGCCTGTTTTTCTTTTGAGCATTTCAATGATAAGAACAATTTGTTAAGAAATTGATCATCATACTGTTTTTATTCTAATTACTTGATACTATGCCGAACGTACCTGTTGAGAGAGATCTTTTATTCAAAGCTCTTGGTAAAACCTTTACTGATGAAGAATTTGATAAACTTTGTTTTGAATATGGTATTGAACTTGATGAAATTGTCACTGAAAAGAAAATGAAACGACGACTCGATGGTGATGAGGAAGAGAAGGATTGTGTCGTATACAAAATAGATGTTGCTGCTAACAGACCTGATTTATTATGTCTTGAAGGTCTTGTTCAATCTTTAAAAGTTTTCTTAAGACAGGAAGATCCTCCAGTATATCAGAATATTATTTAAAATATAAGATTATTTTTATTTTACCATGTGATTATGAATTTTTAAAATTTATGATCATTCTAATTTTTATATTGTTTTTTTCTTATATAGATTTTCAAATTAACTGAACCTAAGGAAATGATGACAATGACAGTTAAACCTCATACAAAGGGTGTAAGACCTTATGTATGTTGTGCTGTTTTAAGAAACCTTAAGTTTGATCATGAAATTTATAACAAGTATATATATAACATTATATTTATAATATAAAGATATTTATAATGAATAGTATACTAATATTATATATATAGTTTCTTAGATTTACAAGATAAATTACATTTTAATATCGGTCGTAGACGAAATCTTGTTGCTATTGGTACTCATGATCTTGATACTATTGAAGCACCTTTCATTTATGATGTATATATATGTTATTATTATTATTTATGTTATTATTATTATTTATGTTATTATTATTATTTATGTTATTATTATTATTATGTTATTATTATTATTTATGTTATTATTATTATTTATGTTATTATTATTATTTATGTTATTATTATTATTTATATTATTATTATGTTTATTATTATTATTATTATATATATATAGGCTCGTGAACCTGAAACTGTTAATTTTGTTCCTTTAAATCAAACTCGTTCTTTTAATTGTAAAGAATTAATGGATTATTACCGTGATCCTAAGAATAATGATTGTAAACATCTTACTCCTTATACTGATTTAGTGTATAATGAGAAGTATACTCCTTGTATATTCGATAAGAATGATGTTCTCCTCTCTTTCCCTCCTCTTATCAATGGAAATCACTCTAAGATGTGTGATCATTCTAAGAATATATTCATTGAATGTACTGGTAAAGATTTAACTAAAGTGAATATTACACTTAATACTATTATTGCTTTATTCTCACAATATTGTGAAGTTCCCTTCTCTGTTGAGCCTGTTAAGGTTATATATGAGCCTGATACTATCTTCCCTGAAGGAGCTACTTTTATTACTCCTGACCTCACGGAGAAGAGACTCACTGTTAATATAGATGAATGTAACTCCACTATTGGCGTAGATATCTCTCCTGAAACAGTTGTCGACCTTCTTACCAAGATGCAAGTATATACTATACTATACTATACTATACTATACTATACTATACTATACTATACTATACTATACTATACTATACTATTATAATATATAGTTACGTTGTGAGTATACTACTGGTTCTCGTTTCGTTACTGTTGATATTCCCATCACTCGAAGTGATATTATCCATCCAGTTGATGTCTATGAGGATGTAGCTATTGCTTATGGATATAATAATATCAAGAGACAAGCTCCTCCTACCAATAATATCGGTAGTGAACAACCTGTCAATCATTTAAGTGATATGTTACGTGCTGAGTTAGCTAATGCAGGTTATAGAGAATGTCTTACTCTTGCTCTCTGTTCCTGGAAGGAGGAGTATGACGACCTCCTTGCTCCTAGAGATCATCTCGCTGTCTCTCTTTCCAATCCTAAAACCATCGAATTCGAAGTATATTTATATATATAGTATAGTATAGTATGCTTTATAATTATATTGACAATGTTATATTATATTATATTTATAATAAAATAAATATAATAAATATAAACAATATAATAAAATAAATAAAATAATATACACAATATAGGTATGTCGTACTTCTCTTCTTCCTGGTCTTCTTAAGACTCTTCGTGAAAATAAGAATCTTTCTTTCGCTAAGGGTATAAAGATATTTGAAATCAGTGACGTTATTCTTCAAGATCATAACAATTATGCAGGCGCACGAAATGAAAGACATCTCTCTGCCGTCTATTGCGGTAATACTGCTGCTATGGAAGTATATATATATATATATATATATATATAGTATTATCTTATCATATATTTTTTATCAATTATAAAAATACTTTTATTATATATATATTTTATCAATTATAATAATAATATATATATATATATATAGATTATTCATGGTTTAATGGATCGTATTATGAAATTACTTGATATTTATCCTGCTCAAAGATATTCTTTATCTACTGAACCCATTCCTGAAGGTAAATGGCAATATTATATCAGAGCTTCCTCTTGTCCTACTTACTATCCTAACAGATCCTGCGAAATAGTTATTATTAAGGGAGAAGAAGAAGAAGTATCTAGATATATATATATATATAGAATAATAATAAACATAATAATATAATAATATAATAATAAACATAATAATAAAATATAATAAATATAATAAAATAATATAAATAGGTTGTGGGTACATTTGGTGTTCTTCATCCTAAGGTATTAAAGAACTTCTCTTTGGTATATCCTGGTTGTGCTATTGAAATGAACCTCACTTCTTTCATCGATATGAAATATTAAATAATGAATATTATTATTTAATTTTTTTTTTAAACTTTTTAATTATATCATTATTTTTTTTTGACAACTATTAAACTTTATTTTTTCTATTTCAAGTATAGTCATTGTTGCGTTTAAATAGGATTTATAGTTAAATCTGAATAATGGGCTATTCTAAAAGTATTATTCAATTCTTAAACAATAGTTTTCTTAAAAGAACAAAATCATAAAGAAACATATCTTTTTTTCTCTGACGAATTACCATGGGAATAATCTTATCGCAATCGTGTTTTCACTTCATTTTTGTTTTTTTAACTAATAAATTATTTCTTTCTTTATTTCGGTGAAGATTATATATTTCAATAAATTTACTCATTATTTTCATTATATAACTAGTTATTTGTAAGAAAGATGGGTAATGCGTTTATTACCGAAGAAGCTCATCCTACTTACTCCTTATCTAATAGTAAATCTCCTATTTATTCATTCGAGAATGATTTTCGGGATCAATGTGAAAGGAAAAGAATAGAAGGAGATCAATCTCCAGTAGTTCCTCTTAATTTAGGACCACCTCAAATTGTGAAAGATATCCCTTATGAAGAAACAAACGATCCAGAAACGTTCTATAACACTAATAATACACATTATGTACGAAGATATGTACGATCAGAAGCACAAAAGAAAAATTATTCAGAACGATATAATCAGCGAGAACTATTAAGGCAGGAATTTGAAAATGGAACATATAGATATCAAGATTATGTATCTCCTGTTGCTGAGAAGACAGGTGATGATTTTAGACAACAAGATTTATCGGCTCGTTATGTTTCATTTACAGCTCCTCGAAAAGTGTATATAAATATATTATTTATTGTTTTAATTACTTTTTTTAAAAATTTATTATATATATATAATTATTTCATATTATAGTTATTCTTATAATAATACTGCTCCTGTGACTCCTTTATTACGGCCTGATATACGCAAAGTCCCGGTGGTATTTCGTTGGAGAGGAAAAGGAAGAGACGTTTATTTACATGCTCCTTTTATACCTACTATTGATCATAAAGTATATATATATATATTGTATTAATATATTTATATTTATTTATTAATTATAGTATAGTATCTAGTTTATTTCATACATTCTTTATATATATATTTTAAATATCCTCATAGAAATTTTAATAACTATAGAATATTTATATTATTAAGATTCTTATAGTATTCTATATTAGTATTAATAGTAATAATGTGAATAATAATAATAATAATAATATGAATCTATGATTATAATACTCTATAGATCCGTATGATACCCAGCGAAGATGATATGTATGCGATTCTCTTAGTTCCTAAGGCAGGTGTATATAATTATCGATTTATTGTGGATAATATCTGGACATATGCACCTGAACAGCCCAAAATCAAGCAATATGGTCTTAATATGTATGTAAATCAAATTAATATGAATGATTATTTCCCTTTTGAGATGGAATGCCAAGCTATTGCAAATAAAAAAACGCAACTTATTGAATATCGATTTAGACAAGTATATATATTATATTATTTATATGAATATTCTATTTAAATTATTATATAATATCTTTTATTATATATATATATATTATTATCTTCATTCTTTTTAAGTATTATATTATATTTGATTATGTTATTATATATATAGTATATACCTATCTCTATTATTATATATCTCTATTATTATTTCTATCACTATTATGATTATATATCACTATTATTATTCATACTCTATATATAGGAGCCAGTTATACCCTTAGTATCATCATTTATTCATGAACCTCCTTCTCTACATTTCCTTCAACAAGAAATCTCATTGAATCATGTATATATATTAATATATATATAATATATAATCATGAATAATATCATAATATAATAATAAATAGAATAATATAAAACAACATATATATACTATACATATTCCTTTTCTCTATAGCCCTTTGAGAATGGTAGACTTCCTCCTCCTTCCTTTGTTAATATAGATCATCTATATACAAGGCCAAATGAAACAGGAGTCAATTTACTGGCCACTATTATTCGATATGATAAAAAAGTCACAAACGTGTTTTATGTTTCTTATCTACCTTAATTCTTTGTAATATATATTATTTATTATTATTTATTTTCTATTCATTCACAACGTATTCTCTTTTTTAAAACGTTATTTTGAATTCTGATTTGTATTCTGTAAAAAAAAATGATTTTTTTTTCGTTAAATTTTACTATTCACTATTTTCTTTCTTTTTCATTTTCTCTTTTCTATTTTCCATTTTTTATTTTTTATTTTTTATTTTCATTCGTTGTGAAGTAATAATGCATTTCTAAGGGATTCTTTTGTACCCATTCCAGAATAGTTTGTTTTATTATACAGAAGCTTTTAATTTGATATTCTTCTTTAAAAAAAAAAGAAAAAATAATTCACTTTTTTTCTTTTTTTGTTTTATTTATTTAATTGATTATTCACAAATATAATTCTTGTAATAAATTTGTATTCATTCACACACCGTTTTCGTTCTTTTTACTCTGTTTCCAACACAAATGCACTCAATCTCACATTCTTTATGTCGGCCTCTATTAGTTATCTTCATTGTAAATATCCTATGCTTCCAAATACAACCTAATCTGATGGAAATGATACCTGGATTAAAAGAATCTAGTAATTACTTTTCTTTTTCATTATTATTATCATGTCTACTTTTTTGTAGGTATCAATCCATTCTTTTTAAATACAAATATTATAACAAATTACATATTACCTATGGTAATCAGTATATTAAATGGAATTCTCGTATTCCGTTTCTCATCTTGCTATTCCAAATGGTATTCTCAACAATTTCCAAATTCCAAAATTCAGTTAACATTTCTTAATGAAGAACTAGTCACTATCTTGTATATTTTTTTTCCATTTCCATTTTTTTAATTTTTTTTTTCTATATAGATATGCTATCAATCCTCTAGTCATTGCTACTTGTGTTACAAACAGCGAATATTGCTATCTTTTATGTTCTATTTTATGTCTTTTAAATTCCATTTTCATGAACAGTATATATATTTTTCATTTATATTTATACACGTTTTTCAATAGAACTACAATCCTCTCTTTTCCTTTCGACTCTTATTCTGTTCCTAACTACACAAAATACTTTAATAAAAGATATGAATATATTATATTATCTTCTTTTCTTATCCTTCTATCAAATATATAATGTATGTAAAGATGAATATAGTATATATGTTTTTATTATTATTATTAACTATAATAACGTATAAATATCTATAGAAATCTATTTATTTGATTTATCCATGCGTAGTATCTCCTTTTCTTCATATATTGACATCTTCTGAAGTATATATATATTTTTTTATTCTATATATATATTTTTTTATTCTATATATATATTTTTTTATTCTATATATATATTTTTTTATATTATATATATTTTTTATATTATATTTTTTTTATATTATATATATTCAATATACTATATATATTTTTAATATATTATATATATTCAATATACTATATTCTTATTATACTATATATTCAATATACTATATTCTTATTATACTATATATTCAATATATTGTATATCTTCAATTAACCATATAAATTCTATATACACAATATATATATCTTTTCAGTATACTATATATCTATATAGTTATCTCAAGGAATATTTAATCCTGTTACTTATGTTATGATGGATACATTCTCTTCTGTTCGTTCCTTTATATATATATCAACTCTATTTATTCAATATATACCTCTATTCTATACATACTTCTTCATTAAGTATATATATATATATATATGTATATATATATATATATATATATACTTAATATCCTTAGATCTCCTGTATCCAAGATGATTAATATTCTGTTATTCTCTTTTCCTCTATTCTCAAAATATGGTATATATATATATATATATATATATAATCAAATATATATATACCATATAAAATTATATATATATACATATAAAATTATATATATATACATATAAAATTATATATATATACATATAAAATCATATATATACATATAAAATTATATATACATATATATAAATACTATTTATTTATTATTTATAGGTATGGCTTATTCTATATATATTATCATTTTAGCTTCATCCATCTTGAAATTTTATCAAAGTATATATATACATAATAATAATAATAATATATATATATATAGATTCATATAAACCTTATTTTTTATGCGGTAGCTATATTGTTGTTAGTTTATTGTCAGTTATTACTTATTATTCATTGAATATCAATGGATCTGACTCAATTTCAATTTATTTCTTGTCATGTTGTGCTAACTATATTGTTATTGGACAAATTATACTGGAAATATTCAAATGTCATGATGTTCATCAATAATTATCCTTTAAAAACTTGTTTTGCTTTTAACTCTAATTAAGGTCCAATAAGTATATGCTCAAGAAATAATTCTATGAAACAAAACAAGTTGAAATCTACTAATAAGAAATAAACAATGAATGACTCATCACCTTGACAACATTTATAAAAACCTATTAGTCATCAATAACTATATAACACATACCAATCACTACTAAAAAACATTTATAAAAATCAATTCCACACACTCTCCTTCTATTTAAATTGAAAAGATCAATTAATTTCAGCATTAGTTCTACTGTTTTTCATTATATCCACTATTTTTCAGCGATTTTCAGTAGCTTCACATCATCATGAATGAAGAAAATAAAATTGACAGAGGAATCTCCTCTTTTTTCAGGGGAAAATCGACTTGATAATCTCTAAAGAATTTCTTTTTTTACAGATTTTTCAAGTGCATTTTGTTGATTAAGTCGCGTATTCTATTATTTAATAATATTTTTTTCAAAGATATGGGTATAATCTTCTCAAAGCTCTTTTCTTCATTCGCTCCTAATAAAGAAGTCAGAATCTTAGTTCTTGGATTGGATAACGCTGGTAAAACTACTATTTTATATCGTGTTCAATTAAATGAAGCTGTTTCTACTGTACCTACAATTGGTTTCAATGTAGAAACTATCAAATATAAGAATCTTACATTCCAAGTTTGGGATTTAGGTGGCCAAACTAGTATTCGTCCTTATTGGAGATGCTATTTCCCAGATACTGATGCTATCATTTATGTTGTTGATTCTGCTGATTTTGATCGTTTATCTATTGCTCATTCTGAATTAGATGTTATCTTAAATGTATTTATTAATAGAATATTATATATATTATATATATGATACAATCAAAAAGAAACTCTCCTTATTCTCTATATATATATATATATAGGAAGATGAACTACATGGTGTTCCTCTATTAGTATTTGCTAATAAACAAGATATTCCTGGAGCTCTTCGTGGAGATCAAGTAGGATTCTATATATATATATTTGATTTTTTTTTGATGTGAATCTATATAGATGAAATTATATATATATATTGTTTTTCTAAAGAAAATTTAAAATGATATCTATAAATATATATATATATATTGTTTTTCTAAATAATATCTAAAATGATATATATATAAATATATATATAAATAGATAAGTGAGGGATTAGGTTTAACTGAGATTCGTGATCGTAAATGGACTATATTTGAATCCGATGCAAAGAATGGAAAAGGATTAACTGAAGGATTTGACTGGTATATTTATTCATATACTTTTATTATTATACTTTTATTCATATTCATATTTTTTAATATTATAATAATTATCTTTTTTTTCACATATTTAATAATAATATATATATATAGGTTAGCAAATGAATTAGATGTTAAAAATTAAATGATTCTATAAATATGATATATATATATATATATCATCTCCTTTTTATATTCCTTTTTATTAACTATTTTTATCATCTTTTTCATATATTTTATTTTATATATTATTTCTAAATTGTACATGTAATAATAAAATTATATTATATATATATTTGATACTTATTATGTTTTCTTCATTTTTCTTTTTTAATACATTTTAGTTTGATTGTTTATTATTTATTTTTTTTTTCAATTCGGAAGAATTGTATGTATATTTTTATTATATTTTAAAATTAAATTCTTTTACGTATTAATCTTTTGCTTTAGTTATTAGTTTTGACTGCTAGTATTTATAAAGTATTTGACATTTCTAAGAACGCTAATTTAATATATATACATTGTTAACACATGAAAAGTAATTTGAAAAACATGATTTCCTCTCACATTCATGATTATTCCATATATCTCATCATATTATTGCTCAAAACAACTTAGAACATCTCATAACATAATAATGAAATAAATTTATGAGTAGATCACTTGATACTTTGTTACATCGACACATTTTTTCATTTTATTTATGAATCTCTGAAATGAAACACAATGAATCATACTCAACGTGATCACCGTAATCTAAATATCCAATGAAATATGAAATCTTTCCTTTTTGAATTCCATCACATCATTTCGTGCTAATCAGATTCAATATAATCCAAACATAATAAGAACAATGAATAGCAGCAAGTGACTAACATAAGCAAATACTTTAAAATGACAGAAATATTCAGTTACAAACATAAAATCTATCATTTTGTTTTTGTCAAATCTATCATTTTTAAATTTTTTTTTGATATAGTTGATTTCCTTGTTGATTTCGTTTGTATTTGAGATGATATTCAAATTTTATTTGTTTTACTCTTTCAAATCTTGTAACTCAAATAGAGTATGTGCCATATATATATGTTTTATTCGCATTCATTGTTTTTTCTATGTTCTTTTTTTAAGTATTATCTAAACAAATCATAGATACTATTATGAATATACTATTATAGTTGTTCTATATATGCTTTTCTATTATTTAGGACCATGTCAAGTACAATTCAAGTGTGTAACTCCAAATCTGCTTTCCCTAAGACTTCTCAAGGCATTAAAAAATATCTAGCTGACAAAAAACGTGCTCATAACAAGAAATCTAAAAAAAATGCAACAGTAACTGAAAATTCATTCTCTATGATGAATAATCCTTATTTATATGTTTTTGGGGAGAACGATACTATTTATAATTCTGAAAATGATCCTGAATGTTCTTCACTATGTGGAAATACAAAGATATACACTCCTCTAATGGAAACTTCCACTATTATAACAAATCAAGAACAAACTATTCCTTCTTCTTCTTCTTCTTCATTAAAGAATCCGAAATCATCATTAGAAAATAGCGATATATGTAATACGCCATCCAATATCAATCAAGATCAATGTATAAATCCATTCATACCAACAAAATCAACATATAAATCAAAAATAAAAGTTTTTGATTCAATGAAAGATTTGAATACTATTCGAAAAGAACTGATCTCTCTTCCTAATAATATAAATCATTCTCAATATAATTCAAACTGTTCACAATCTTCTAATCTCAAGAATATGTCTTTAAATGATTATCATTCTATAAAGAGTCAATCTCTTCAAGATATTCAAGATGAATGTACTGTTACTAATAATTTAGAACAATTTAAGAATTCAAAATCCTTTCCATCAACTACTTTTAATACATCAAATCCTATTCTTGAAAATGACAAATTTTCTGAACCCTATATAATAGCTTCTCAATCACCGTTATCTTCTTCAGTAGATCTCTGTTCTTCTCAATTATTATTATTCTCATTATCTCTTTATAAAGACTGCTCTTTCTATGATTCTCTTGTTTCTTATACAAAAGAAAACAAAAATAAAAGTAAAAAAACAAAACAAACAAAAAAAACAAAAAAGATTGCTAAGGTTTCGAATATTATTAATGATACAAATGATATAATTACTACTACATATAATAATTCTCAATTGAAATCAACTCAAATCAATGAACAGAATAATATAGATATTACTGAACAATCATCAGATTCTATATTATCTATATCTCTTCATCCATCAGATTGTTTATATACACTAAATCAATCTGAACAACAAAATATTTCTATTTCTACTTCTCAAGATGTATCGAATGCTATAGTTCTATCTTCTGTACATACATCAAATACATCATTATCTTCTACTTGTATATCTTCACACTCCTTTAATACTACACAAACTCTCTCTCAAACTATTATCTCTCAAACTAATCTCCAAGATACTATTAATAATAATATTAATGTTTCAGATAATAAATACAATACTTCATTAGTTTTTTCTACAAAGTCTATAACACAAGTCAATACTAAACAATATACAAAGAGTCAATCTATTCTCCTTCATCAGTTAGAAAATGAAGAATTTGTATCTACTTGTCAAAAAGAAAAGGATATAAATTATCAATATTTATTAGTAGAAAATGAGGATTATAAAGAACATATTCATGATTTAGAAATAGAATGCAATAATATGATGGAAGAAAACAGTTATTTAAGAAATTATATTATTTCTTTAGAAGCTATTCATGAAGAAGATACAATTCAATTAGATGAATATAAGAAAGAAATTGAAAAAAATGATGAGGATTATAAGGCATTATATAGTGATTATCGATTACTTCAGAATAACTATGAACAACTTCAAAAAGATATATATTTAAAAGATATTCAGTATAAGTCTTTATTAAATATATCTGAAGAAAAAGATAAATTAATTGATAAGATATCTTGTCAACTAGATTTCTATATTCAGGAGATGAATGCTCTTAAAGCATATCCTACACCCTTAACAGAATCTGATATGATACATGATGATATTATAGATACTATAGATATACCTTTAGAATTAAAAGAACAAGGAGAAGAACCAAATGCTACTTTATTATCTTATTATTTATTATCTCAGAAATGTTTAGATCATTTAAATAAGATTTCATCTTTTATTTCTACATATAATTTAGAATATAAAGTATTGTTTCATTCTATGGATTATGTTTCTTCTTCTAAACTTCCTACTACTGATATTGAATTATTAGCAAAAGAAGAAGATTTAGATAATATTCCTCAAGTTGTTTGTTCTATACCTTCTTCTTCTTTACTGTCAAATGGTTCTGTACACTCTAAAGAAACTGTTTCAATTGGAACCATATATAATACATTTAGTAAACCAGATCGTGATATTATATGCTTACAGTATAAATCATCACAATCACTTTATGATACTATTGAACAATTACATTTTAAGAATTATGATATAGAAATGAAAAATCATAAATATATAACTCAATTACTAAATAAGGACTCTGAAATATCTCAACTAAATAAGAAAATGAATAAATTAGAAGAATCCAATACAATCTTAGAAGATGAAAAGAAACAATTTGAAGAATATAATAATTCTCTTATCTCTACTCTAGATATGTATAATCAACAAATCTCTCAATTGTTAGCAGTTAATAATGAATATAAAGTCTCTATTGAACAACAAGAAGAATATATTGAGACATTACAATTAAATATCAATCAAATGACAGAGAATATGAATCATATAGATGAAGATAATAATGATAAGTATCACTCTTCTCTTTCATCATCTCAAAATTCGAATATAAATAGTATTAATAATTTGAATATAAATAGTATTGATAATTTGAATATGAATAGTATTGATAATTCGAATATGAATATTATAAATAATTCGAATATGAATATTATAAATAATTCGAATATGAATATTATAAATAATTCGAATATAAATATTATAAATAATTCGAATTTGAATAATTCTTCTTCTCTTGATTCTACTACATCTATAACTAATGCTAATATCTCACCAATATCTACTTTAGAAACATCTACTGTATCTCAAAATAGTTTAGATTCTTCTTGTACTATCCCTTCAACTTTCAAAAGTATTTATTCATCTTCATCTTCTAGTATATATAAAGAGAATACAGATGATTCTTCCTATTCTAGTCTTTATAATCAGTATAAATGTTTAATAACTATTGTAGAAGAAATGAAAAGCCGTATATATCTATCAGAATCTAATAATTATCAATGTAATCAATGCATACAAGAGATTACTCAATATATACAGAATCCAATAAATACTGATGAATCTATATTATCAAAGAATATACTCTCTATTATTGAATCTTATTCTATAGATAATGCATATGATATCACATTAGAAAGAGAAATTAATGATATATATAATGTCATAACACATATAGAAGAAAATGTATCTCATTTAGATAACAATAGTAATAATGATATACATATAGTCACTCCTAATTTTGATTCTGTGAATAATTGTATAAATAATGCTCTTACTGTATATATACCAGATTCTTCATCTTCTATATGTGAATCAATTTCTATTCCTAATTTATCATCATCATCTTTATCATTCTTTATTTCTTCCTCTTCTTTGTCCTCTTCTTCTTCCTCTCTTCCTTCCTCTTCTTCTTCTTCTTCTTCTTCAACTCTTCCTTCTTCTTCTTCAATAGCAAATACAGATATTAATAATATACAAACAGTTATTCCAGATGAAATCACATTGAACGATTATAAAGAAAAGTATACAACTCAAGATAAGTATATACAGAACTCTGATTCTCAAGACTACAATAGTATTCCTGCAAATAGAATGACCACCACCACCACCACTAAATCAACCTCTATATTAGCAGGTACTACCCATAGATCAACGATAAATAATAATAGTGTTATCACCACCACAAACACTAATCCTTTTTATCATCAGATTACTCTTTTTCATCCTATACATTCTTATTTTATTATTGCTCATAATCAATCGTTCATTCGTTTTCTTTATTCTTCTTTAGCCAATTCAAATCTTCTTTCATATTCTTCTTTTCGTCATAGAAATTCTTCTCTATATAATCTTTTCCATTTCCTTGATCAAAAGAAAATATCTGTATTTCATGTGGATAACTTTTCTTCTTCTTCTTCTTCTTCTTCTTCTTCTTCTCCTATTACTACTACTACTACTACTACTACTACTACTACTACTACTCTATGTCCATCCCTATTAGCATCTCTTTTTCATTCATCATTTATCATCTCTAAACAACGATGCCAGTCTTATTTATTCTACATTTATCCTTCTTTTTTTATCTTATTTTATATACATTTTCCTGCAAATGGAACAACTACAATTCTTATAGTATCATCTCCATTCTCATAATAATTACTATCATTTTCTTTTTTTCGTTTTTCTACTTGTGATTATTATCTCTTTTTTTTTTGATATATATATATATTATTTACTGTTTCTTCTTTTCTCTTTTTTTTATTAATCAAATATTTTTTCCATTTAATTCTTAATTCATTTATTTTTTTGTTTTGTTTCATTCATAAGTATGCTCTCTGTTATTGTTGACATTTCTATAATTATATAAAAAGAAAGAAATATTTAAGAAAAGATTTTTTTAAATACAAGATAAAAGCGAAGTATATTCAGAATCATTATCTCTATGTATCCATATTAATTCAAATCCAGTTTCTATCAGAATGCTAGCAATGTTTCATTTCAATAAAAAAACATACGTAAAATTATTATTAAGAATGCATTATATCTATCACCAAAAACCACAAAGTGTAATCTATATATTAACAATTCTTTACATGTACAACAAACTAAAAGAAAACATTTTTTCGTGAATCACAAAAAAAAAATACTTATTATGCAAAACTACATTATGAAATATTCCCAAAATAACACATCATAAGCTTCCATATATGAATTACGTATATTTAATAAAAATAAAAGAGAGAACAAATTACATACACCGTTTGAAAATATAAAAACGATATTGAGTTCTACTACTATTTAGAACTGATCAAGTACTTACTCTTCTATACGTTTTTAAAATGTATACAGTCATATAATTGAATAATATTTTTATTTACTGAAATGATTTTGAGGATTGGTTTCAGTCAATGTTTTTCAAGAAGACTCTCTTGGGATTCAAATTTTCTAAGAAAGTCAGTGTATGAATATTCTTAGACTCTCAAGGCGTAGAGAAAGACTTTCTTGGAGAGCAAACTTGACTCAATATACAGTTTGGCGACAGCTGAGTTTCGGTCGCTTTTAAAAATGAGCCACTCATTTTGATGCAGATGTGTTTCAAAAGACATTTTTCATGTCGACTGTATATTACAATTGAACTGAGGATTTCTTTTTGTATTCTATTAGAATTCTATGCAAAATTAAAATTATTTTTCATTTCATTTATTTATATTTCGTGTTTGAATATATTTATAAAATGGAACATTTGATTATAGTTATAGCTTGTGATTGTTATGATTCTACTAATACTGGTGGTGTAATCACTGCTCAAAGATTTACAAGAATTCTACGAGAACAAGGTCATACCGTACGAATTATAGCTCCTGGAAAGCCTGAGAAAGATAAATACCTTGTACCTGAATTTGGAAGAAACAACCCTCTTGGAAAGCTTTGTGAACAACAAGGCATTACGTTAGCTAAGATCAATAGAGATTCTATTCGTGAAGCCTTGACAGGTGCCGATGTTCTTTATACTCTCATACCTACTCCTATGGCATACGCTTGTATTAAAATAGCAAAAGAAATGGGTGTTCCAGTTACTACGGGATTTCATACATTACCTGAAAATTGTACATATAACGTTTATTTAGGTTGGTTTAAAGCATTGAATTCATTTGGATATACATTGTTGAAGTGGCTCTTTTACAGTAAAGTCAATTTTATTCATTGTCCTACACAATTTGTTTGTGATCAATTAGAAAAGCATCATTATAAAGCTAACAAGTATGTTTTTTCTAATGGAACTATTCCATTCTTTCATCCAATGGAAGTTGAAAGACCAGAAGAATTGAAGAATAAGTTTGTTATTATTTCAGTTGGTCGTTTATCTAATGAAAAACGTCAAGATATTCTTATTAAGGCTGTAAATCGTTGTAAATATAAAGATGATATTGCTATTATTCTTGGAGGTAAAGGTCCAAATGAGAAGAAGTATCGAAATTTAGCTAAGAAATTACCCAATCCTATACATATAGAATTTTATGATCAAGAGAATTTAAGAAAGACTTTGAATATGTGTGATCTTTATGTTCATTGTGCTGATGCAGAAGTTGAGTCTATGTCGTGTACTGAAGCTTTTTCTTGTGGAATAGTTCCTTTGATTTCAGATGCTAAGATGTCCGCTACAAAACAATTTGCATTAACAAAGAATAATATATTTAAAGCTGGTTCTTCAAAGGATTTAGCCAAACATATTGAATATTGGATGGATAATCGTGAAGAATTAAGTAATTTAAGTAAACAATATATAGATTTATCTAAAAGTTATTCTATATATAAATGCGCTGATAAAATGGTATCTATGTTTCATGATGCTATTGAAGAGAAGAAGAATAAAGTCATGTAATATTAATATTTATAGAATTCTCTATATGTTTCATAGTAATGTCTAGCATATATATAAACTTGTTTTTCTTTATATATATATATATATATTTGTTTTTTTCGCATGATTCAATATTGAATCATGTTTTTCTTATTTTTTTCTATTTTATTTCTTTTAGAAGATATATATATATATATCTTAATATTACACTTTCTTTAATATTTTATTCATATTAAATTAATCCTATTTTTTTTTTTAATTCTTTTATTATTAATTTCAAGAATATATGAAATTTAATAACGTAAATATAGTTATATAATACCACTATTTCATTTTGATCAAGTATAGTATTGTTTGGTTTTTAAAATGTAATTGAATCATCTTTATAAATAAGATGAAAGTTATTAAAAAAAAAATATATATATATATGTATACATATATATTTTATGTAAAAGGATATAATATATATGATACTCTTAGATAACAAAACTCATAAGAAAAAATATTTTATCTACATTTAATATTTTAAAGAAAAAAAAGAAAAAGATAAAAGAGAAAGGAAAAAACTAGATAGAAGAATATAAATAATATGAATATATATCTGAGAAAAAAATGAGGAATATAAAATACAAGGTAGAGAGTGAGGTATACAATAGAGATCTATTAAAATTCATAAAAACAAGTAACTCCTTGGTTGATATAGAATTCTATGTATTATTATTAATATTAGCATTATTATTATTATCTACAGTATTTTCTATTGTATTATTATGAATACTAGTAATATCTATAGTATCTATGTTATGTGTTATATTCACATGAGATATGTTATTCATGATTGTGTTCTTCTGCGTCATAGGATCCAGTTCAGGATGATCTTGTATATAGGATTGATATAAACTAGTTAATTTACTATCGATTGCCTTATCTTTAACAAATATAGTAGTTGTAGTATTAGTATTCTTATTTATAGTATTATTTGTAGTAGAAGGAGATATATAGATCCAAACAAAAGGATATGCTTGAAGACCAAATGTTTTATACATTAACGAATGAAGCAATCCCCATATTTCTCCATTAGTTTCACATATGCTATCAATGGCAAGTGTCATACCATAACTAATAGGAACAGTATTAATAAAGTGTTTATGTGTATATATAGAACGGTCGTCAGAAGGGAATATATTCAAAGGACGGGAATAAACAGGTAATGATGTATCTATAGAATAATAAATAGAGTAATAATAATAAATAGAATAATATATATATATAATAAATATATACCATTTTGAATATATGTATATAGAAAAGCAGTAATGGGTATAGAAGTATATTGATATTGTGTTGAGGCAACTACAGAAGCAATAGAATTCCCGTGGGAATCAGACTCTCTAGTTTCAAAGAGAGGGATACGATTAAAAAGTGGGTTAATTTGGAGGGAAGTTAAAGTTGATGGAGATATATATATATAAGTATTTAAAGGGGTATAGTCTTCATTCTCTACAGTAAATACCGTATATGGAGGAATAGTTGCTTTTACAGTAGTATCATCAAGATTACTATCATAACAATTTATGGCTTGTAAAGATACATAAATCTCTTTATTTTTTGTTTCTTGATTTATATTAATATTAATATTCTTATAAGCAGCTGAAGGACCTTCAGGAGTCACTAGATCAGAATGTTTATCTTCATTTTTGAATATATTAGAATTCTCTCTAGAGAAGAAAGGAGATAACGGTGATGACGAGAGCTCTGTCACTAGCCAAGGATGTTCTAGCATCTATAGAAATATATTAATATGTTTAATAATATACTAATAATACAATTATAATATAATAATAATAATAATAATAATATGTTAAAATTATAATACAATAATAATATGTATAATAACATAATAATAATAAAATTATAATATAATAATAATAATGAATACTTGTTGCGTGTTCATTCGTTTATCTATATCTACACATATAGTATTACAGATGAATTCCTTTGCATTATCTGATATATTATCCCAGTAAGGACTGTCGAATGTATATATACCCTTTCGAATGCATTTTAGCCGCTGAACCTCATTATTCGATGGAAACGGGGGGTAACCACAGAGAAGTATATAAGTAATAACACCAAGACTCCAGCAGTCCACTTTTTCGTTGTAGGTAGGGGAATCGCTGAGGATTTCAGGCGCCGTATAACCCGGTGTACCTAGGGCAGTTCGTAAATAACCGCGGGACGTATCGAAATGAGAAGCGAATCCAAAATCTGATAATTTCACACTATCCAATTTGTTGGGATCTGAGAGTAGAATATTTTGTGGTTTGAGATCTCTATGAATAATGTTACGCTCGTGACAATAATGTACGGCTTTCGTAACGGTTTTCATAATGACACGTGCATCTTCTTCAGAAAATTTCTCTTGTTTAACGATATGGTCAAATAATCGTCCTCCTTGGGCCAATTCCATAACTATATAATATTTGACTCCATCTGTATAGAAACCATATATATTAATAATATTTGGATGACCACGAAGACGAATCATATTCGATACTTCCTTCTATATATAAATATAATAATAATAATAATAATAATAATAATAAATATAATAACTTATAATAATAATAAATATAATAACTTATAATAATAATAAATACCTTTAAAGCTACCTTATCATATTCATCCAATTGATATGCATTGATACACTTAACGGCTACATGATGCACTCCTTCGTCATCATTATCGATTGATGTATCTCTAATTTTAGAAACAGCGAGCTGAACTGTGCTGAAATGTCCTGAGCCAATTTGTCTTTCGAATTTATAAATATTATTGATATTAACATTTGTAGGAACTAATTCTTCATCTTTAATTTCTATTTTGCCTTGTAGTTTCACTCCCAAATCATTATTATAATTAGTGATGATCGTTATTACTATATATATATAGTAATAATATATATAAATAGAATAGTTATAATATATATATATGTAAATAGAATAATTATATATATATATACCCATAAAAGTAAGAGTATTATTCCAGACATCGGGTCGTGTTGCAAATAACTCTTGAATAACTTCTACTAACTTTGTAACTTCTATATAGGTAAGTTTCTTTTTAATTAATAGTTTCTCCAGACGTAAGAGTAAAAACCATAATTCACTCGGTTTATCACAGGCTGAAAGGCCCTGAATTGATTCATTTAAATAGGACTATATAAGATAGAAGATTAATAGGATATAATTTATGAATAAATATATATATATAATATAAAAAAATAATAATAATATACAAAAGATCGAACTGTTTTTACAACTGTATTTTCCTTATAGAGTGAGTTTGTGTTGTGAGCGAACTGACTGATAATTTGACGGTATTCCTCAATCTCCTTCTTGTCCTCACACGCTAACCAGAAGAATTGATCTGATTTCTATATAAATAGTAATAATAATAATAATAATAATAATAATAATAATAATAATAATAATAATAATAATAATAATAATAATAATAATAATAATAATAATAATAATAATAATAATAATAATAATAATAATAATAATAATAATAATAATATCTCAAATAATAATAATAATAATAATAATAATAATAATAATAATAATAATAATAATAATATCTCAAATAATAATAATAATAATAATAATAATAATAATAATAATAATAATAATAATAATAATAATAATAATAATAATAATAATAATAATAATAATAATAATAATAATAATAATAATAATAATAATAATAATAATAATAATAAATACATCTTCTAAGAAAAGACACAAAGGATATTGTCGTGAAGACATGCTATAGAATCTCGATAATCGCGGGAATTCAATAGTTCTTCTTAGAGCTCCATTAATAGTAGTAAAATAGCATATACGTCTATTCGTGACTATATAATAACGTGCTTGCCAACCTTCTTCTAAGACATTCTAAACAGGAAATATATAGAGAATTGAATATATAGTATATTATTGAATAGAATAATATATTATTGAATAGAATAATAGTATATTATTGAATAGAATAATAATATATTATTGAATAGAATAGAATATATAGTATATTATTGAATAGAATTATAGTATATTATTGAATAGAATATATATAATATATATACTCTTCTTAGTAGATATCCTTCTTTGAAAACGATTTCTTGTTCATCCATTTCACTAGATATAGGCAATAAGGACATCTGTACTAACATCACATCCTTATATATATCTTCTTCTTCTCCTTCTGATTTCTTCTGCCCATGACGAATGGGTAATTGACCTATATAATTAATAATAATAAACATAATAAACATAATAAACATAAAAATAATAAACATAATAAATACTTTTAAAAAGACGTTTTCCTCTAAAAACCATGTCTCTTAATTGTTCTTGACCCTTGTGAGCTATATAATAATATAATAAATATAATAATAATATATACTATAAAAGAATTATAAAAATACTTTTATTTGCTTGTTCTAATTTAGTCATACATAAAGATTTCAAATCTGTATTCTCAGTCAATTTCTTTTCTTTTATCTATATATATATAATAATAATTTATTTTTATAATAATTAAAATTATAATAATTAAAATTATAATAATTAAAATTATTATTATTATTATTATTATTATATATATATATATACTTGTTCCATTAATGTTTCCATGGGGTCAATAGAATCCGAATTACGAACTTTAGACTTTGAAGATGAAATAGACGTACGACTCAAATAATATAATGTCTATATATATTATTTACATAATAAATATAATATATAAATAAAAAATATAAATAAAAAATATAAATAAACAATATAAATAAACAATATAAATAAATAAATAAATATAAATAAATAAAACAATATAAATAAATAAACAATATAATATAAATAATAATAATACTTGGATCATATCCGATAGATCTTCTTGTTCCTGTATATCATAGAAGGGACTGGATACGACTAATTTCATAAACCCTTCTCCAGCATTACTTCCTGTCATCTTATGCATCTTCTTTATTATCTTTCGAAGACCACTATAATTAAGTGACGCAAATTTCTTTAATAATTCCATTCGTCCATATAAATTGAAAATCTCATTTGGAAGAGGGTTTTTTCGACAAAATGAAAAGAAATGCTTTGTAGTTAAGTGATGTTTCACTCTATCATATAACACATCATATTCATGTCGAATATCGGTCATTTCCTTATTGTAATATTGATTAATAGCAATCAAATCCTCATTCACAGTCTCCATGAATCTATTCAAATAATATAAAATAATAAGAGTGCTTCTAAAACAATGAATTGCCTTATCTTCAAACAATTCACTGTTTTATAAATAATAAATCATATATACAAAATAAAACTTTTGTTTCCTTCAAGAGATACAACGTCTTGTGGCGTTCTCATATCTTTTTCTTCTGTTGGTTGCTCAACTTGATTCGAATCTTCTTCTTTCTTGTCAGTCTCTTCTTTTTCTTTGTCAGAATTATCATCATCACCTTTATTTCCAGCGAACTGTTTTATATATTTCTTTAATATCTTATATTTCACACAAGCCCTCATACCTTCAGCATCAAATGAAAGCATTTCCTCTCTAAAATTATTTATATAGATAAAAGATATGAATCTTACTCTAACGTTTTTGCAAATCTCATGATACAACAATTAATGAGATAGAAAAAATATACAGAAAATGAATCTATTCAAACACTTTTTTATTTTTTTTTTTTGGTTTTTTCTCCTAAGACACAAATAACAAAACCTCGTTTTCCCATGAATCTTCATAAGAAATGCTCATTATTTTTTTGTGTTGTACTCTATAGAAACAGATTTATTTTCATTCTATTTTATTGGATATCTCTCAATGAACCACTAATAAAACATCATTAAAGAACTCTATTGATTTATTGGGTGAACCAATTCATAGAAAACCCACCCTTTTCAATTTCTTTTTTTTAAACATAAATCTATTCTTTTAAAATGATTAAAATAATTTGATTAAGATAAAGTATAATAAATGGCTCTCAGTACTTCTGTACGCAAACAGTAATTATATATTCAATTGATGTTATAAATATGTTATAGAGCTGAAGAAATCATCAGTAATGATTATGTTGAAGATGAAGAAGATTCTTTTGAAAACGTTGATAAACTCCAAGTATGATTATTTTAATAGGATGTAGCTATGAAAATTTTAGCAATTTGGAGTAAATGCAACAGATATTAAAAAATTAAAAGAAGCGGGTTTATATACTATTGGTCTTGTTATGAAAACTCCTGTAAAAGTATGATTTAATCTAGTCATAAATCTTTATATATTATGTATTGTAGGATTTATTGGCTGTTAAAGGTTTGAGTGAAGCAAAAGTAGAAAAAATTCTTCAAGTTTGTAAACAGGTAATTCAATTGATTATTATGTTTTTTTATATACGTTTATTATTTATATATATAGATAAAAGTATATATAATATATATTGATGTATATCTAAATGAATGTAGGTTGGTGGTCTTTTTTATACAGGGAGGTATTTTTTATTATTATTAATTAATATATATATATATATATATTCTTTTATAATATATAGAGAAGTGATGCATTTACGTGAAGTATTTATTGTTATATAGTGTTTATTGTAGAATGTTGTTAACTGTGATATGCTATATCTTAGATAATGTTTAATATATATATCTATTATATTGAATAATTATATATATATAATAAATTATTATATAAATTATTATTTATATTAGATATAATAAATGATTATATTAGATACTATTTACATTATATATAATAATTTATATAATATAATCTAGAAAGTGATAAAGATTACTACGGGAAGTAAAGAATTAGATACTTTATTAGGAGGAGGGATAGAAACAATGAGTATTACCGAAGTTTTTGGAGAATTTAGAACAGGAAAAACACAATTAGCTCATACTTTATGTGTTACAACACAATTACCCTCTGAAATGTATATATACTGATATCATCTATTAATTATATATATATATATTATAGGCATGGTGCTAATGGAAAAGGTTTGCTATTTTTATTTTACCTTTTTTAATATATATATATAGTGATATTCCTAGATACAGAAGGAACATTATATCCTTTATATTAATATATATGAGTTTATATAAATATCAAATAGGAGTAACCTTAATTAAAAGTTACTAGACCTCAACGTATTATAGAAATAGCAAATCGATATGGATTAAATGGTGAAGATGTATTAGATAATATTCTTCTTGCTAGGTATATATATATAATATATAATATATTGGTATATACTACTATTAATTATATTCTATAGAGCTTATACACATGAACAGCAGATGGATATTATAACGGCAGCAGCTGCAAAAATAGTTGAAGATGAAGCTCCTTATCATTTATTAGTATATATCTCATATTTACTGATACATCTTATATAACACATAGATTCTTTTTATTTATGAATAATAATCATGTTATTTAATATATCATCATTTCTCTTCTTAATTAAATAATTATTATAATAATGTATTATCTCTATCTATATAGATTGTTGATTCTGTTACAGCATTATTTAGAGTTGATTATTCAGGAAGAGGAGAATTATCAGAACGACAACAAAAACTAAATAGACATATGAGTGCACTAAAAAAACATATCCATTCTTTTTATAATTATAATAATTTATACAATAGTTGTAATTAGTGATCTTTAATATATATGTACTCGCTGAAGAATTCAATATTGCAGTACTCATTGTTAACCAAGGTATATTCTATCTATTATATATTATAAATACTCTCATCTATTGAATGATCTCTTCTAGTAACTGCAGACCCTGGAGCTGCTTCTATGGTATATATTTTTAGAATTTATCCTTTATAATAAAGCAAATTCTTTAAAAAAAATAATCATTTTAGTTTGTAAAAGATACCAAGAAACCAATAGGAGGAAATATTATAGCTCATGCAAGCACAACACGTCTCTATCTACGTAAAGGAAAAGGAGAACAACGAATTTGGTATGTTTATAAAATCATAAACAAATAATTTATTTGTATATAGTAAAATATATGATAGTCCAGATCGACCAGAATCAGAAGCAACATTTGCTATCGGTACTTTAGGTATAGTAGATGCTGAAGACTAGCTAATTATCACTTTAAACTCTCATCAACAAAGAATCTATAACCTATCCATATAAAAATTTATTTATCAACCTAAATGAAATACTAATATATCTTTTTCTACAAATAATGAATAAAAAATTTCAAAATGTTAAGTTTATTAGATATTCTTATTTCATTATTTTATTTTAAAATAAAAATAATTGCACATACAATAATAGTAGAAGCAGCAATAATTAAGAAAAATACCTTTGAATTCACTAAGATAATGAATAAAAATGTGTAATTAAATAAAAACGAACTGAATTTTTCTGACAAAAACAAATTCAATTCTGTTTCGTCTTAACAAGATAATCTTGATTTTATTTCATTTTTGACTAGAAACTGTATAGAACAAATAGAGTCCCTTTTTAAATAGGTCTTTTCTTAAGTTATACACCTTTATTCTATTGGTGTGCCTTTATGTTTTACGGGAATTTATGAAAATTCAGAGAAATTCCATAAAAGTCTAAATGGAGAAGTCCTTTCTAGATATATGCCTGTTTTAAACTGAATATTTTTTTATTTGTATTATTTTATATAGCTAATATCTATAAAAATAGAATTCTTTTCATAGTTAATATATTGATAAATGGGTTTAGTAGGTATTGTTGGGGCCGTTCTTATTGTATTTGTCATTTTAATGATAATCTATTTTAAATGGTTCACAATTATTGTAGAACCAAGCACAGCTGTGATTATTGAGCGATTCGGAAGCTTTTTGAGAAAAGTATAATTATTTGTTTTATTCTTTTTATATATTATATTTATTCATTACATTATGTATATTTGTATATAGTGTGAAGGTGAATGGGTCTTTTTGATTCCATTTGTTGATCGTCCAAGATATATTGTTTGGAGATATGTTGAAGTATATAAAATTGATGAATATATTCTAGATTTTTTTTCAACTACAGTCTTATATTATATAAATCACACTAATTTTGTAATAATTGAAAGTAATAGAACACATAGTGGAACTGTATCTAAATATGTTGAACATAAGACTTTTTCTATTGATTTACGTCAAGTGCTATTTGATTTACCTATTCAACCTATTATTACTAGAGATAATGTCGAAATCTTTGTTCATCCTATGATGCGTTATGAAATCTGTGACCCCGTTCGTGTTGCTTATGAAGTATGTTTTTTGATGTTTTTTTTAAATTTATGTTTTTATTATTATTTTTTTTTATTTTAATTATCTTTATTATCTTTTTTATATTTATTATCTTTTTTATATTTATTATCTTTTTGATATTTATTATTATTATTATTGTTTTTATTATATATATTATATTTATTATCTTTATTATCTATATAATTTTTATATATATGTATCTACATTCTATTCTATAAACTGTAGATTTAATGTTATGTGTAGAGCGTTTAGTACAAACTACCTTACGTAGTGTTATTGGTGATATGGGTCTAGATGATACCTTAGCTTCTAGAGCTGAAATTGAAAAGTTAATTACAACAAAGATTTCTAAAGTATGCCAAGATTGGGGTCTTTCTATTAAGGGCGTCGATTTACTTGAAATTGATCCTACTCCTTCTATTCTTGTATATATATATTATTATTTTTAATATTTTTATGTTTATTATTATTATTCTAATTATTATTATTATTATTATTATATGCTATTTATTATCTTTTATTAACTATATATGAAGCTATGTATGAACAAATTAGAGCTGAAAGATATAGAAGAACTCAAAAGGTTACTGCTGAAGGTTATGCTGAAAAAGTTAGATTACAAGGTATATATATATAGAATATACTTTATAATAATATATTTTAAATTCTTATAATAAAAAAAAGATATATATCTATATATATATAGCTGAGGGTAGTTGCCAAGTAATGAAAGCTACTTCTTATGGTGATGCTGAGTCTATAAAATTAGTTAGTAAGGGTACTGCTGATGCTCGTTTAATTGTAGCTCAACAACGAGCTGAAGCCATACGTCTTGTTGCCAATGCTCTTAAAGTATATTTATATATATAATATAATATAAATATATTTAATATTCATAATCTACATACTATTGTATTTAATATATTAATATATTTATAGGGTATTTCTGTTGATCCTACTCAATATTTAATTGGTATCCAATATATCACTGCTTTAAGAACACTGGCCACAGCCAACTCAGCTCACTGCTATCTTTATGTTCCTCTTGAAGTATTTATTGATTGTTTTTATTATTTATTTATTTATTTATTTTTTTATTTATTATTTATTTATTTATTATTTATTTATTATTTACTATTTATATATTATATATTATTTATTTAATTATTTATTTAATTATTATTATTATTATTACTATTATATTCCTTATATTCTTCACCTTTATAGACGGATATATCTGGCGCTGCTGGAAGATTCTAATCCTTCTCCTCTTTTATTATACAAAAAAAAATATTATATTTTTATATATTTTTATTACAAGCAATCGTTCTTCATTTATCTTAGTCATTCATTTGCATTCAATAACATCAAATATTATTTGTTTGTTTTCATATATGAAATCTCTTTTTAATGAATCACATTTCTTCTTTATCTTTTTATTTCTTGATTCTCTACTATTTACTATCCTATTCTATCAATAAAAATCAATATTATAAACTTTATAAGTGACTTTTTGCAATGTAAAAATTGTTCCTTTATTAATTGTGTTCCTACACTGACACTTTTTACTGAAGAATTGCTTTCAAATTGCTTTTATTTTTTTCTAGGAAAAATATAATCATGTTTCCAGAAATAGAATCACGGGGATTTTTTCTAAAAGCAGTCAAATAACATAAATTCCAACAAGAATAGAAAAAGGAAGAAATTAACTTAATGAGCAAAGATTAAGAAAAAGAAAAATAAAATATAATCCTATTTGCAAATTCATTAATTATTAATACCTAGATATTATTCCATTATTGTAAAGAGAACTCTATTTTCTAATAGACTATGCAAGATAAACAGAAAACGAGTTCAGTAAAAGTTTTCGTTAGAATTCGTCCTCCGGTATCTTTATTTTTATCATTTTTTATTATCCTATTACTAGAATGGAAACGAAATATCCGATAATTGCGATTATTTACTTCAAGATCCTGATAATCCAACTCTTTTAAGATGTAATGATGATTGTTCTTGGGACTCCTTATCAAATTCTTCTATGCATACATCAAACACAAAAATGGCATTATTAGATTCTTTAAAAGCAGGTTTCTCTTTTAATAAAATCTTCGATACACAAACGTCTCAACAAGTATTCCTTTGAAATTATATAAAATAGAATATAAATATGTTTATAGGATGTTTTCAGCTGCATAAATTCATCATTAACCCATTTTTTTCAGGTACATTCTATAAGTTTCTCTATGAATACCCTTATTTTTTAAAATTATGAATATTAAAAGAATTATTCAGTTGAATTATAATATAATACTTGAAAATAATATTTATTTCTTCTAAAGGGATATAATTGTACAATATTAGCCTATGGTCAAACAGGAAGCGGAAAAACATATACTATGATGGGATTAGAAGATGAAGAACATATTGGTATTATTCCCAGGATTATGATTCATGTATATTAAATTCCTCTTTTGCTTAGATAATATGCCTATATATATTCTATATATTTATATGATTCGAGATAGTATATACCATGAATTGTATAGATATTCTCAACTATTGAGCAAAGCGCTTATTCTTATACGTTACAATATATATATATATATATATATATATATATATATATATATATATATATATATATAGATTAGTTATGTAGAAATATATAAATTATATATTATTGTTAAGAAATATATAAATATATGAATTTATATATGTATTCTATAGATTACTTATGTAGAAATATATTGTGAAAAGATTCGTGATTTATTAAGTCCTAATAATTCAGTTAAATTAGAAATTAATGAAAATAGATCTCGTGGTATCTTTATTCGTAACGCTAGTTCTCAGTACGTGACGAGTATGGATGAAATAATGAAATTGATACATAAAGGGAATGCTAATAGAATGACAGCTTCTACAAATATGAATGCAGTATATATTATTATTATTATTATTATTATTATTATTATTATTATTATTATTATTATTATTATTATTATTATTATTATTATTATTATTATTATTATTATTATTATTATTATTATTATTATTATTATTATTATTATTATTATTATTATTATTATTATTATTATTATTATTATTATTTATTATGTATTGGGTTTATTTTTATTTTGTTATATATAATATTATACATTATAATATTATTCTTATATACTATTATAGGATAGTAGTAGAAGCCATGCTATATTTATACTAGAGATGGAAAAGAAGAATCCAAATAGTGAAGGCACACAACGAAGTAATTCATATATTAATATACTATAATATACTATAATTTAATATAATATATAATAATATACTATAATATATATATTATAATATACTATAATATACTATAATATACTATAGGTAAGTTTTATTTGGTGGATTTGGCTGGAAGTGAGAAGATTAAGCATACAGGTGCTCAAGGAGAGAGATTAGAAGAAGCTAAGTATATTAATACTTCTCTTACTACATTAGGAAGGGTCATTGAACAAATTATTACAGGAGTCAAAAAACCTGCTTTTCGGTATATTATTGACTTTATAAACTTATTTCTATGGAATATAAAATATTATTATTTTAGTAATATATATTAATAATAATAATATGAATATAATAATATATATATAGTGATTCTCAATTAACGAGATTATTATCGGATTCTCTAGGTGGAAATGCAATGACAAGTATCATTGCCAATGTGTCTCCCGCGATGAAAAACATCGAAGAAACCCTCAGTACCCTCCGATTTGCTTCGCGGGCACAAACAATTGTCAATAAACCAATTATTAATAAGTATATATATATATTATTATTATTATTATTATTTTTCTTATAAATATGTATATTATATATTATAAACTATAAATTATATACTATATATTATCTATATAGAGAGATAACATTAGATGAATTAAAATCATTATATAATGAAGAGAAGAAGAAGATACGATATACATTACAATGTATATATGATTGTCTTTCTAGAGAACATGTAGAAAATAAACGTGTTTATAATGTATTATCTGCATACTATAAATTAAATAAAAGTCAAATTGAAGGTATTTATATATATTGTTATATTATAATAATAATTATTATAATATATATATATATATATATATAGAATTATTAGGAAATGGTGACAATGAAAATGGAAATGATATTGACGCAAAATTAGACGGTTTGGCGGCTGAT
This sequence comes from Blastocystis sp. Blastoise, assembly GCA_039096225.1. NCBI lineage: Eukaryota > Bigyra > Opalinata > Blastocystidae > Blastocystis > Blastocystis sp. Blastoise. Next base: position 163,997 of record JBBPEB010000009.1, read on the forward strand.
AGAGTGTCTCTTGGCGGTAAAGGTATATAAAATTTTTTTGTTCGTTTCTATATATAATATATATTTATTATATCTATTATATATTTATTATATATTTATGTATATAGACGAAGCAGATATTGTTAAAGAATATGAAGATTTAAAAGATGTATATATATATATAATATATATATATAATATATATATAATATATTATTATAGAAATATGCTGCATTAGAAGATAGTCATAAAATCCTAATGGAGACAGTTCCTCTGGCAGAGAAGACTTTGGCGGAAGAGAAAAAGGGGAGAGAAAGCGCAGAACAGAAGAATGAAGTATTAAGGAAAGAATTTCAAAAGATAAATGATGATTATAAAGTACTTGCTAAGGTATATATTATTATACTTATTATTATCTGAGATATTATTAATATAGATACTACTATGATTTATATATATATATAATAATAATAATTATATAGGGATTAAAAGAGAATCAGAAATATATTGAAGAACGAGAAACTTTTATTCAAGAAGTATATTCGAATATATATATATATTTCATACTTATTATTATACTTATATTATAGTTACAAGATGAAAAAGAAGCTCAAGAACAGGAGTATATATTTAACTATATTATATAATTAATATAACATAATATATGATATAATAAATATAATATATTATATAATTAATATAACATATTATATAATTAATATAACATAATATATGATATATTAAATATATTATATTATATAATTAATATAACATATTATATAATTAATATAACATAATATATATCTAACTATAGTTTACAGACTTTATTTGAATCAAATGAACAATTAAAAGAGGATATTGAAAAGAATCATAATATGTATATAGATCAATTAAAAAAAGATGAAATGAATATAAAAGAAAAAGAAGAATCTCTTGTTAAATTAAAGAATGATTATAATCAATGTAAGCAAGATTATGAGAATAAAAAACATGAATTTGAAAATGAACATAATGTGTTAACTACGAAAAGTAAAGAATTCGAAGAATATAAACAAATCTATACTGTGAAACTTCAAGATTTCCATGAATTACAAGTCAATTTCTCTACTATTAGTGGGCAATATGAAAAAGTAAAAACTGAAATGAATAAGAATATAGAAGATACAAAATTATGTATAGAAAAGAAAGAGAAAGAAAAAGAAGCATTAAGAAAACAAATACAAGAGAAAGATAAATGTTATAATGAGAAATCTGAAGAATATAATAATATATTATCAACATATAAAGAAACATGCATTTCTTTAGATCAATTAAAGAATCAATATAATAATACATTAGATGAATATCAACAATTAAATAAGAATTATTCTAAGATACAACAAGAATATGAAGATCAAAAGAATATATATAATCAAAAATGCACTGAATTTGAATCTCTTTCCACTGAATATACACATAAATTGAAAGAATTAGAAGAGCTAAAACAAAAAGACATTGATCTAAATCAACAATTAGGTAGTTATAAACTGAAATGTACTGAATATGAAAATCAGATTGATTCTTCTTCAAAACAAATCATTCAATTAACAAATGATATGAATGAATTGAAACAAAATCATGAATTATTAGAACATGATTATATAACATTTAAAGATGAATATAGTCATTTAAAAGAAGAATTGAAATATTATATGGATACATATCAATCAGTTACTAAAGAATTAGATCAATTAAAAACAAAAAATCGTGAACAATCGATAGAATTAGATAAATCTTCACAATCTTTAAATGTTTATATAAAACAAATAGAAGATTATAAACATAAATTAGAATTGAATAATAATTTATTAGATACAAATAAGAATGAATATCAATTATTATTAAATACTTATAATGAATATAAATTAAAAGTAAAACAAGATATTGAAGTTAAAAAACAAGAATATAATTCTATGATTGAAGATATAAAACATAAGAATTCTTTAGAACAGCAAAATTTAGTTGAAGTAAAAACTAAAGAGATGAATTCTTTAATAGAAACCCATAAACAAGATTTATTACAATTAACAATTCAAAAAGAAAAAGAAATACGAGAATTAGTTTCATTGAAAGAACAAGAAAAAGAAGAGTTAATAAAACAAAGTCATTATCGAGAAAAAGAATTAATTAAGGAACAAGAAGAATTAAAGAAGAAAGAAGAAGAACGAATTCAAAAAGAATTATTACTTGAAAAGAAGAAGAATGAAGAAAAAGAAAAAGAAAGAAAAAGAATTGAAGAAGAAAAACAAAAGAAACGAGAAGAAGAAAAACAACAATTCGAAGCCACGAAAGAAATGTATGAAGAAAAAGAACAATTACTTATAAAGAAAGAAGATGAATTAAAGAAAAAAGAAAATGAATTAACTGAACAATTGAAAGATATTGAAGAGAAAAGAAAACTATTTGATGAAAACGAAACGATTCTTCTACAGAAACAAACAGAATATAAAAATCAAGAACAATTATTAAATCAAAAGAAAGAACTATTTGATAGTGAACAGAATGAATTATTGAAAAATAATCAACTTTTAGAAACTCAACAGAAAACTCTAGATGCTAAGCAAGAAGATATTAATAAACAATTAGATTCTTTAAATAAAGAACAATTGAAATATAAAGAAGATATTGATTTATTACATAAAGAACAATTATCTTTACAACAACAAAAAGAATCCTTAAGTACTATTCTACAAGAATATGAACAAAAAATAAATGATTATCATAATATTGAAATAAATGTCAAAGAAGAAAAAGAAAAATTAAATAAATTGAAAGTTGATATTGATAAAGAGCAAGTTCAATTACATGAACAAGAAAATTTACTTGAACAAAAGACAAAGATTTATGAAGAACAAATATCTATATACGAAACCAATATATTTCAATATAAACGAGAAAAAGAAGAATTTGAAACGATGAAGAAAGATTATGAAGTAAAATACAATACAATAACTGAGAAAGAAAATATATATAATAGGAATATAGAAGAGTATACAAAGAATATATCCATATTAAATGATAAAGAAACACACTTAAAAGAAAAAGAAACTACTCTTTTAATACAAGATAAAGCTTTATTATTACGTGAACAACAAATACAAGATAATAAGAATTCTATTGAATTGAAATCAAAGGAAATAACCAATCAAATGGTAGAAGTAGCAAAACAACAAGATGAATTACAAGTATTGAAATTAAATGTTGATTCTAAAGAAAAACAACTTTTAGAAAAAGAACAATATATTGTAGAGAAAGAGAAAACATTAGAGAATAAAGAGAATGATATTAATAAACGTGAATCTACGTTAATAAATAATGAAGCTACTTATCAAAATAAGAAAACCAGTCTGGATCAAAAAGAAAAAGAATTAAAAGAATTAGATTTATTGATACAAAAAAGAGAGCGATCCCTTGTTCAACGTCCATTACCTGTACAATCTGTATCTATAAATGATTCATCTAAACCTGGACGTGTTAGTATATCTTCACGACCTATTTCTCCACCATCATTTCTACCTAGTACTTATATTCGTGGTCAATCCTATAAACGATCAACATCTCCACGTTCTATATATTCAATAGATAAATCATCAGGTTCACCTCAGTCTCCACCTTCTTCTATTTCTTCTTCTCCTAAAGATATATCCAATTATTCTATATTATCTATCAAACGTCAATCAGTATCTCCACCAAATGATATTCCTTCTCTTGTTTCTAGTTCTTCTTCTTCTAATCCTTCTATTGTTTCCAATTCTTCTCCTTCTAATCCTTGTATTGTTTCCAATTCTTCTCCTTCTAATCCTTCTATTGTTTCTAGTTCTACTACCAATGAATCAGATATTCAACAATCAAATTCTTCAAATAATAGTGATAATAATAATAATGAGAGTAAAGATAATAATATAAATGATACTATAAATACTACTACTAATAATAATAATAATCCTACTATGATAGTTACATTACGAAAACATATTCATAAAGCTCAAAATAAATCAAATACTACTACTTCATCTGTAGAAGAGAATGATAAAACTATAAATACTATTTCTTCTTCAGATATATCTACAAAACAATCTTCAATACAACCTCCATCAGTATTTCGTTCTTCCTCTCCTTTATCTTCTATTCCTTATATTATTCCTACTCCTATTCAATCTCCTCTCCCTTCACCAATCCAAAAACCCTTACATTATTTAGATACTTTATCATCAATGGATTCTATTAATCGTGTGAATACTATATTAAAACCTGTAGATATCGATCCATTAAATGAAGATATATATAAAGAAGTAGAAGAGAAAGCTAGATTACTTAATTTACAACAGGAACGTATGTTATCTATAGGCAATGATAAAGAAGAAGAGAATGAAGAGAATGATTATCAATTTGCTTCAAAGGCTGCAAAGCAACTACATCGTCATAAACATAAAAAACATAATCATTCTAAACAGTCAATGAGTCTTTCAGAATCAAGACAAAAAGAATCGATTGATAGTTCTACTCTATCAGATATGAATATTTCTTTAGATTCTATTCCTCATTCTTCAGTAGATTCTCAATCACTTAATACATGTAGTTCTAATCAATATGATACATATAATAATAATATGGATTCATCTTCACAAATATTAATATCACGTGCTAGTTCCTTAAAAGTCAGTGATAATGTAAAGAATATTATACAACAATATATAGCTACAGGAGATGCTTGTGTATTTAATAAAAATGATGTATATACACCAAAAGGAAAGAATGTAAATATATCACAATTTGAAACATTTTTAGAAAGTCACCCTAATATATTGAATTCAGAAGATGAAACTGAATCTATAGACACCGTACAAAGTAGTAGAGTGAATTCTTTGCGTAGTGTAGCGTCACGACATAGCATTAAAGAAGTTATGGATGTTCCACCAGCTGTATTTTTACCCTGGAAACAACCTACTAATTTTATTAATCGCGTATGTTTATTGATATTATATTAATTTATTATATTTATTTATTTAATATATTTTTTATATTTATTAAATTATATATATTTATATTATATATATTTATATTATATATATTTATATTTATATTTATTTATTTATATATTTATGCAATATATTTATTTAATTATATTTATATATATAGAGTTTAAATGGAGAAATATCATCTTTAGATATAGCACAGAATAATAATGAAGAAATAGTTTCTCATGATAAAACTGAGCCTTTTCCCACGATTAACATGAAAGATGAGATGGAATTAGAAGGTGATCAATCGTCTATCTTTGAAGAAGATGACAGTCAAACAATAGTGAACGAATCAATGGATAAATTCTCAGATGACGAAGACTCTGTCAGTAATAATACTATTAATAAGAATAAGAATAGAAATAATAGTTTGACTCGTTCTCAACGATCATCCCGAAAAATTGATGTATTTATAGTTATTATTTAATTAATAATATTTATTTATTATTTATTTATTTTATATATTTATAATAGTTTATTAATTATGTTTTATTAATTATATATTTTTTATTTATTATAATTTATTTGAATTAATTAATTTATTATATTTTTATTTATTCTATTATATTTTTATTTATTATAATTTATTTGAATTAATTAATTTATTATATTTTTATTTAATTTACTTATAACCTTATTTCTATGTTAAATATATATATAGGAAGATGTTGATAATTTGAAACAAAAAGTTGAAGTAATGAATGCTGTTTATAAAGATAGTATATATATATATATTTTATTATTTATATATTAATAATTATTAATATATATAAATATATAGGTGAAACAAAGAATTCATTTAATTTAGTTTCAAAATTTTTGAATTTTATATCTCGTCGAAAATCGACTTCAAATACATCGACACCTCTTTCTTCTCCTCCTTTGTCTTATTCACCTTCTATAAAGCAGTCTATGTCTCCATCTCCGTCTCCTAGAACTATATCTCATACTATAGACAATTATTCAGATGATGAATTAGATTCTTGTCTTCCATCTCCTTCTTCTTCTTCTGCTTCTTCTATGATATCTCCAAGATTACCTACAACACTCCCTTCTAGACAACTTTCAAGTCCTCTTACTTCGACTCAAAGACGTATGTCTCTCCCTTATAAATATATACCTACTGAAGATGATGATTCTTCATCTTCTTCTTCTTCTCCTATAAATTCTAAACCTTCACTCAATCGATTCTCTTCTTTAAGTGACAAAGATATTAATAATCTATCGAAAGGAAAAGAAGAAGAGAATGAGGAAATACAAACACTTTCTCGTGGAAAAGAATCACAAAATGAAAAATATTCATCCAATCTTCCTATCCCACGTCTTGTTAATAATTTAAGAGAAAGTATGAACTTTGGAGCAGAATTACCAATGGATACTACCGTATCTTCGACGTTAAGAAATACTGCTCCTCCAGCACGTGTTGGTGTTGTGTCCCAACGAGACACAAAAAATCGAACGGTATATAGATTTATTGGCTCGATGAGAATAGCAGAAACAGAAGATGATCCCGCCAATCAATTGGCGGCAGATGTTCCCACCAAATTTGAACCTGTAAATGAATTTGAAGAATCACTATAAATCATTCAATTATTTTATTTTTATTTTTATCAATATATATCTATTATTTGTTGATTATTTATATTACATTTTCTCTTATTTTTTTTATCATTTTCGTTTCTATATATATATATATATATTTTTTTTTTATTCACAAAAAATGGTTGTAAATTGTTATTTTATTTTTTAGCGATCTTTCTTATCAATTGTATTCTTATTATTTCATTCTCTGTAGTTATAGAATACTTATTAAATACTTTTAATTTCTAAGCATTTTATTATTTTTATTGATGTATTTTTATTTATAAAGAGAATTACTGCTGTTTTATTTATTATATCTCTTTTTATTTATTTTTTTCTATAAAATAGACATTTCTTCACATTTCAATACTGTCTATTTTATTTTTTTGAATTTTCAAAACAATATTTTTTTTGTTTTCTTTGTTATTTAAAAAACTATGTAATGTATATTTTTAAACGTAAAGTATTAATGAAAAAAAATGGATTTTAGAAATATATAATAGTAAACAAAAAACAAATCATAACGACAATGGGATTTGTCTGTTGACCAAGATAATATACATATATAAATGACAACTGAGAAATAGATAAAGATAATAATATATAACTTTGTGATTACGAGATCATGCTATGATTCGTATGAATAATAATTATACATGAAGGATATTTCAATATAAAAAGAAGTAAATTAAAAAAAATAATGCTTCGTTCAGACGGACGTTTCAATACATTTACTTCGATTCATATATACCCCAAGGGGCCATAGTAACAAATTCTTCAGAAGATGTAGGATGAATAGCAACACATTCATCAAAATCCTTCTATATAAAAGTTATTATTAGAGTTATTTATATAGAGATGTTAATGTAGTTATAAGTAATAAAATAATAATAATAATATAATAATAATATAATAATAATAATAATAATAATAATAATACTATATATACCTTAGTGGCTCCCATTTTGATGGCTACACCAAATCCCTGAAGCATTTCGTCAGCTCCTAAGCCGATTACATGCAGACCGACGACCTTTAAGTCCTTACCAACACAAACAAGCTATATAGATCAAGGATAATAGAAAGAATATCAACATTATTATTATTATTATATATATATATATATAAAGAAATGTAACCAAAGCATCAATAATAATTATATATATAAATACTTTCATAGCAGTAGTAGGTTTGTCTTGAGGAGATAATGTGAAATAAATACTACTTGCAAACGAAGTTGTATAAATCTTGATTTGTTCTTCAGGATACTTAACACGTGCTTCAGCTTCGGATAAACCAATAGTACCAATAGGAGGATGACTGAAGATAACCGTGGGAATTGTGTTATAATCCATTTTAGATTCAGGATGTCCACCGAAAAGTCTATCAGCAAGTCTATATATATATATATATATATATATATATATTATGATATTATTATTATTATTATTATTATTATTATTATTATTATTATTATTATATAACAATATATATATACCTTCTACCTGTTTGAATAGCAACAGGAGTAAGATCTTTCTTTCCAATATTATCTCCTAAGCAATAGATACCTTCAGCAGTAGTATGTTCTTCATCATCTACTACTACACAGCCTCTATTATCTAATTGAACCCCTACTTTATCTAAGCCAACACCAGAAAGAAGAGGAACACGGCCAATAGCAAGAAGAAGGAAATCAACATTCGCTATAGAGATATTTATATATATAATAATATAATTTGATTATTTTAAAATATAAATATAATAAAATATATGTAAATAAACTCTTTATAATATATAAATATAAATAAATATAAATAAATAAATACAAACAACTTGACCATTCTTAAAATAAACAGTAGTAGTATTATCTTCATTCTTAATGATCTTTTCTAATTCACATTGAGTAAGAAGTTTAGTATGAGATCTTTCGAGTTCTAAAAGAAGTTTATCTGTTAAGAAAGTATCTAAAGCACGAAGAGGACGATCACGACGTACGGCTAAAGTAACCTATATAATAATATAATAATATATATATATCATATCAAAGAAAAACTAATATAATATATAGAATATATAATATTTATATATACATTGGATCCAAGAGTAGCAAGGATTTGCGCTAATTCGACAGCAATATAACCCGCACCAACAACAAGAGTCTTCTTAGGAAGATCCTATAGAATATATTATTAAATATATATAAATATATAATAAAAATATAAATAATAATAAATATAAATAATAATAATAATATAAATATATAATAAATAATAATAATAAAAATATAAATAATAATAAAAATATAATTGATAATAAAAATATAAATAATAATAATAATAATAATAATAATAATAATAATAATAATAATAATAATAATAATAATAATAATAATAATAATAATAATAATAATAATAATAATAATAATAATAATAATAATAATAATAATAATAATAATAATAATAATAATAATAATAATAATAATAATAATAATATACTTCTAAAGTGAAAAAGTCATCACTAGTTTTACCATATTCGATTCCAGGAACATTTTCAGGAATAAGGGGTTTATCTCCAGTAGCAACTAAAATATGATCTGATCTTAAAATGACACCATCATCGACTTGAACACATTTCTTATCAACGAAATGTCCGAATCCATTATATAATTCACAATGAGAATTATCAAGAGCAACTTTATGATGAGCATTGAGTTTTTTAATGAAATCATCTCTCTTCTTCTTAATAATAGGCCAAGAAAACTTAGGTGTAGTGGTATCAAAACCATATTCTTTAGATAATTCAACAATTTCCTTGATATTAGCAGTGTTGAACATAACTTTTTTAGGCATACAACCAATGTTAACACAAGTACCACCGAGTCTACTCTTTTCAATGACAGCAACCTTTTTACCATAGGAAGCAGCTCTCTTAGCAGAAGCTAAACCACCTATATTACAACATTATTAAATAAAAACTCAAAATAATTAAAAAAAACAAAAAAAAAAACATACCACTACCACCACCAATAACAATATAGTCATAATCAATATATTGAGCCATTCTTATAAATCTATTAATTCTTAATAATTATCTTTAAATAAAATTAAATATTTTTTGTATAAAAAGAAGAAATGATAATAACGAAAAAGAAATAAATTCGATTCTTGTTTGGATACAAAGGAATGTGAAGATCAATTTATCTGATTGGATAATTCGAGAGTTGTCATCTTAAAAAAGAATTGGACACAAATACTTTTTGAAAATGTCTCTTGTAGCATACATTTTAGAATGAATGACTTCTTTTCATTGGAATAAAAGAATTGTTTCTGGAACATGATGATGAACTGGAATACCTCAATTAGAAAAACTTTTTTGTTATCTCAAGGAATTCACAACAACCATTTCTCATTATTTAAAAGAGATGTTTTCATGATATAAACACTTTCTACTTACTATATAGGATTCGTGTATCATTCTAGTTTGCTTATTTTCCTCAGAAAGAAAAGAAAAGTTCCATGAACATTTGCATTAATTCTTATTATCTTTTGTATTGCTTAATGCTTGATTGTACTCTATTTTTTTAAATATAAAAAAAATATAAATAACTCTGATTCTCGATTATTTTTTTTAATTAAATATTTTTAATACTTTTTTACGAAGTATACATTTTCAAATACTTTGAACAGTATATTTAAAGTGATGTGTCTTAATTATACTTATGCAAATAAATATCCAGAACATCATCATGCAAATTCGTTTTCACTACTGATGTTTTTCGTTGTTTATTTCTCATTCATTCTATATAGAATGTTGTTTGAAACTTTCTAATAAATAAATCTATTGAAAAAAATGATTTACAAAAACAATTATCTGACACAAAACAACTTTCCAAATATAATTTTTATTCCATGGATCAATATGTTTCTCATTAGTATGTTTGTGGCTAAAAATAAATTCAATATTAAAAAAGAGTTTTAAAAATCAGTAAAAAGAAGAAAAAAGAAAAAAAATTTTAATTTTTTAAACATTTGTATTTTTTGACACATCAATTTGTATGTATATCCATATATTATTTAAAAATAAGCATTGTTTTTATCTTTATATAATAAGTCATATCTACTTGAATTCTTATTTGAGTTATTTCATAGTTTGTATTTGTGTCAACAATGAAATTCTTTCCTTTGTCAGCAAAGATCCTTTTCCCATTTCTAGCCATACTCATGGGAGTAATGTTGGGATACTCGTATTTAATTTATTTTAGTTTATAATCATTGTTTCTACAGATTATCGTTCATACAACTTGCAAAACCATACATAGATTCCTACAGATACCGTATATATACATAATTCTTATTTATACTTAGTTTTTAATATATTATTACATAAATTTAACTAAATGTATAAAATATAGTGAATCAAAGAGCTAGATTCGAGAAGCCATTTATCAATCAACATAATGGTACAGTTTTAATACGTAAAATGCATGAAGACTCAACTGAGAATTCAGAATTACAAGCCTCGATTGTTTTTAATGATGTTCAAAATAATAGTTGTATATATATATGAAGTTTGTTTTTATCTCAACTCTATATAGCTTCACGTATCTATGTTCAGAGTATTGATTCATCGAAACAGTATTCTACGAAATTACGAAATAAGCAACAAATAAGTGATGATAAGAATGTATTTTCTGTTAAGAAAAGTATATAAATATAATTTATTTTTCTTTTTTTCTAAATCTATATTTATTAAATACTATTAATTGTAGTTTCTCATCCTATAAATGCTATTATTAATTAGACTATCGATAATAGAATTAATACTTTTATTCTATAGACATTCATGTTTCAGAGAATCGAATTATATCTAGTATAACACCACGAGTTGTTTCAGTAACTCCACAAACCTCTATAAACAAACGATCTACTAAGGAAGAAAAAATGATTTCATCGAATAATAATAATATCTCAGATAATAATAATAATAATAATAATAATAATAATAATAATAATAATAATAATAATAATAATAATAATAATAATAATAATAATAATATCTCAAATAATAGTAATATCTCAGATAATAATAATATCTCAAATAATGATAATTATACATCTTCAATAATAAATCAAACTATATTTTCATCTATATATCAACTTTCATTTATGATTCCCATGGTAAATGTCAAAACTACAATACCTATGTCTTCTAGTGTATTAAATAAAGTCAATTTATTTACACTGTCAGATTCAATAGAATCAGAAAGAATTCGAAAACACGTGCTGCAAAGGAAATATTTACCAGTAGATAGTGATTTGAATATAAATGATTCCCTTCGAAATGTAATTAATAGAGAGTAAATATATATATTCAAGTTGTTTTTATTATTCAGTATTTGATAATTATATTGATTCTCATTTATAATAATTAGAATTATTGTATATATTCATATATATAGTATTATATATTATTATTCTATATATCTTATAATATTTATGAAAAAGTAATCTTAATTATATAATATATATATATAGATTATTCACACCTTATGTTGTGGAGTTAACTACAAAATTAGATTTGTTCTTAGAGACCAAGGACCATATTACTTCAAAAGATCATATATATAAGCAAAAGAATGGGAATAGAATGATTGATTTTGGTTATGAACAATTTTATTTAAATCCCTCTTCATCCCCCTCTGTTTATCCAATGAAACGATGGCGTCCTGCACTTGTACTGGTCACTTGCTCTAGATATAAAATGGCTGAAATGATTATAAATAGAATTTTAAGTCAACAATTATCATCTCAATATGATATATATGTTTCTTTAGGATGTCTAACAGAAAATATAACAGTATATATATTATTATTATGTTTATTATTATTATGATTAAGGTTTTTATTTTTTAAATATTAATTAATTAATATATGATTCCAAAACTATGATAATATCTTTATATATAGAGTTTTTCTCCTTTTAAATCTGAGTTTACTTCATCAATAAAAGGAATATTAAGGTATCCTTATTATTCGGATTCTATTAGTGTTGCTAATAATATTGGAAAACATTATAAGTTTATTATGGATAGTATTTTTATAGAGAAAAAATATACACATTTAATTCTATTGGAAGATGATTTATTTCCTTCTGAAGATTTCTTAAAATATTTTCAGGACACAGTGAGTTTATTAGATTTAGATCCATCTCTTTATTGCATATCTGCTTGGAATGACAATGCGTATATTATTCTACTCTTCTTAATATATTCTTATCTTATTCTATATGTATATTGATTTATTGATTGATTGATTTATTTATTGATTGATTTATTTATTTATTGATATATATATCATAGAATGGCTTCTTATTATCCTCATTCTTCCTTCTTCACTCGATTAGCAAGAACGGATTATTTCCCAGGATTAGGATGGATGATCAAACGAGAATTCTATTTTGAAATTGCTTCTGCATGGCCTGAAAATACTTTTTCTGGTATGTATAAGTATTCTATTTTATTTATTTTATTTATTCTTTTATTCTATTCTATTTGTATTTATTGTATTGTATTTATATATTTTTGCATGTATATTCTTTATTATTATTATTATTTATATATATTCTTTATTATTATTATTATTTATATATATTCTTTTTATTATTATTTTTTTTGAATATATTCTTTTTATTATTATTATTATTATATGCATTCTAATTATTATTATTATTTTTTATATCATTCTATGTATTCTTCTTCTTAATATTCTTTATCTTCTTTTCTAGGTTGGGATAATTGGTTTCGTATATATCCGTCCATGCGTTCTCGTAGTTGTATATATCCATTTCTACCTCGTGTGACCCATCTGAAGGTAGGAAAAGCTAGTAATACTGGTCACCAATTAGATCATCTCTATAGATTCTATAGAAGAAGCTATTTAGATCAAGTATTTATCATTTATTTATATTTTATTTAATACTATTAATGTTAATATAAGCAATTATAATATATATATATATATATATATATATATATATATATATAGACTACACATTTTGGTGATTTGAGTTATTTATTAGAATGGAATTATAAAAAGTCTGTGAATGAGCATATACAGACTGCCATAGTAGATACCATAAGATCTTTACCGAATTCTTTGGCTTCTAATACTCATTCTATTCATAAACTAGTATTACATACTAATATATATATAAACATATATTGTATTATTATATCATCTTCTTCGTATTAACAATAATAATAATAATAATAATAATAATAATAATAATATATATATATATTATAGATATATCGTTTAATGTCTCATTTCTACCCTCTGTTTCCCTCTCAGTATCGTGGGGTTGAACACGGTGTGCTTATTGCTTATTTATTTACTGTCCCTGTATATCTTATTAATAACATGGAATATGCTATTCATGAACCTCCTGTATATTATATTATTATATCTATTATTATTATTATATTTATAATTATTATATCTATTATTATTATTATATCTATTAGTATTATATTTATAATTATTATTATATCTATTATTATTATTAAATTTATTATTATTAAATTTATTATTATTATACTATTAACGTTCAATTTTTTATTACAAAACGCTGATAATTCCTTTAATTATAATCATTTTGCTTCCTTATTAGTATTATTATTAAATAGTTTAATTATGAATTGTCAGATACTTCTAATATTCTATTGGCCAAACGTGGGCAGAGTTGTATAGAAGCATGTGCTAATTATAAAGACCCTCAACTCTCCTCCAATCAAACTCAAACTTATATATGTCGTGATAATGCATTATTCTTATTAAATGATTGTAAAGTTATGCAGAAATATACTAGTTGTCGTCACAAATGTCATTATGATGTATATATATATATATTGAAGAAGCATAGAGATCTCAGATTATATATATATATATAGGTTAGTAAATATTTTCCTGCGTTAGTATCGAGTTCTACGGATTCTATTGGCACGTGTTATGTACATCGAGAGATGTTTGTCCCCACGTGCATTAGTAAAGATCCCCGATTCCAGCGATTATGTATGTGTATTCCCAAACCAAAAACTCAAAGTCATTTAGCTTTTGAATAGTTCTATATATATCCATCAATATATAATATATTATAATAATAATTATATATATATATTACTATTTCTATTACTTTAGACTAAAAATTTATATTAATTTTATATATAACTATTTTTATACATATTTAAATAAAACTATCAATATATTGCTTTTTTTCGTCTCAATAGCAATTCATTTTTTTAAATAATTTTCTCTATCTAGTTGTCTAATATATACAATTAATGATATATTAATAATAGTATAATAATGCTGGTTTATATATATACTATTTCTTCTAATACATTATATCATGCCTAAATGTATATTTACAGTGTTTTATTATAATAGCTCCTTTTTTTATATAATTATATATATATTCTAAAATTCGTATTGGTATTTCTCTTTTTTTTAATAATCCTTCTTCTTCTTATACTATAATTATAGTATATTGACGTGTTACTTTATAACATAACTATATACATATTTATTATTTAACCTTTTGCTTTTAAGTTTATATAAATAGTACTATGCTTATATTTGTTATCTACAGTTATTTTTCTCTCTTCTTATATTCTAATTGATAACTTTCTCCTTGTGTTTCCAGTTTATATCCTTTAAGTTATTAAATACCAAAATTTTAAATAGTTAGTTTATGATACTCTTATTTTGTTTTATTTTACACTTATTAACATACTAATAAAAACGAAAACAAAAGAATTTTAAATCCCCTTAAATACTTTGACAATATTATAATTATTATTATATATATATTATAAAAAAAAAACAACTATTTATTTTTTAATTTATTTTTCCTTTCTATTTTTAAGTACTCCCTCATTTTACTTGCAAGACTTTGAAGAAGCACCCTCATCTGTAGAAAAACTCTCACCACAACCACAAGTAGCAGTTGCCTAGTTAATATATAATAATAAATATAATGATAATAAATATATGATAATAAATAATGATAATAAATAAATAATAATAAATAAATAATAATAAATAAATAATAATAAATAAATAATAATAAATAAATAATAATAAATAAATAATAATAAATAAATGAAAATAAATATGATGATAATAAATAAATAATTATTATTATTATGATAATAAATATATGATAATAATTATAATGATAATAAATAAATAATAATAAATATATGATAATAAATAAATGAAAATAAATATAATGATTAAAAAAAGCTAAAATATATAAAAATAATAGTTATTAACAAAATAATATATATTAAAACAATACTAAAGGATTATCAAACACAAATTCTGTGGCAAAATCATTTTCTTGAAAGTCTATTTTTGTTCCTATTACATACATAATAGAATCTGCATCGATAACAACACGAATTCCATCTTGTTCAACTACCTCATCAAGTGGGCCTTCTTCTCCTTGTTTGACATAATTTAATGAATATTGATGTCCATTACAACCTTTTGTTACAGTAGATAAGTAGATCCCAGTACCTTGTGGCTTCTTATTTAACAAATATTTACAACGATCTACAGCAGCTGGTGTAAGAACAATAGCAGCTTCTCTTGGTTTTGGTAATCCTTTTCCTTTTGTTGAATTAACGACTTTTGCAAAAGAACGGAGTTGTGTGAATGACTTCGTTATAGTCCCAAATTTATTTATCGCAAACATTCCAATAGATTTATGAAAAATATTTATATAAAACTGTTCGTTTCCTTAACTTCTTTTTTTCAAAGAAAAGAAGAACAAAGTTTGCCTACAAAACATTTTTCGGTATTCATGGGAATTGTCAATAAAACTAGTGTAATTTATTCTTTTCACAATCTTCGTTTTTGTTTCTCTTTTCGATTTATTTCTCTAATTCATTTTCTATTATTTTCTTACTTGAAATACAAGAATCCTATCATTTTCTAACTCTTCGAGATGATTCACCTGTGATATAACTAAAAAAATATCTGATTACTTGTTTTTATACATTTTTTTCATTTGATCTTTTCTTGTTCTTTCTTCTGAACATATAGAGAGACTCCTAGGACATAAATGGGCAACATCCGACTATTCATATATCTCTTTTTCAAGAATTTAGAGAAATTACGTCATCGACTCTTTGTTTTCTTGTTTTTTCTTGTTTTTAGTTTAAAATAGTATATGTGGACGATGAAATATAGGTCTTTCGATGATATTTCCTTTTTTATCCATTACATTTTTTGGGGTGTTTCTCTTATATATTCCATGCTCTAGTGTACTTTAGTTAACCCACACACTCCCTATATAATCTTGCGTAAGTCCTTTTTGTAAATGAAAAAGATGAAAAGATTTTGACGACCTGTTATTCTCCAATGAATATTCTCCTATGATTCATTTATCCAATGAAAACACTTTAAATTATGAATTCAAAAGCTTGTTTTTTAGTTGTGATTACTGTTGCTTTTATTTGACTTCACAGAGGATTTCAATAATTTATTTTGAATCTTCATATTCTTTTATAGTTAATTACAATTAATCTTATATAAATTATCAATAAACAACAAAAGAAAAACACATTTAAAAAAACATTTCGAGAAAGAAAAACCGTAAGAAAACGTGATGATTTCCTATAAAGAATCCTAAAATCACGGAATCTCGAGATTATTGCCTTTTTTCAAATAAGAAAATCAGTGGTTGAGGATTATTCCTATGAAATAGGGCTTAATGATCAGGAAAGTCAAGTCTTCATGAAAAAATAAAATAACGATTCTATTGATTATTTATATAAGCAAATACAATACACATATCTAAGAGATGATTTGGTTTATTATCTGGTTTTGTTTAAATGTTCTTGTTACTATTCTTAACAAGGCATTCTTTTCTCGTTTCAAGTGTCCTTATCCCATTTGCGTCACCTTAGTTCATATGATTTGCTCTTTTACTTGCTCTTTCTTGCTTTTAAGTCTTAAGACTTGCTATAGAAGAAAATCTGTTTCCTCTAGAAGATATAAGAGTATTGCTATGATGAGTGTTGTATTTGCTTCTAATATCTTACTTGGTAATTCATCCTTAAATTTCTGCAGCTTAGCATTTGTTCAAGTATTTATCTTTTTTATTCTCTTTTTTATATAAATTTTATTATTTTTAATCGATACCTTGGATTCTTAAAGAGTGGATATCGTTTATTTTTCATTTTTTATAAATGATTCGTTGCACAATTCCTGCTATTACTGTTATTTTCTCTTATTTGGTTTTAGGACAAAAGACTTCTTTCAGAGTTCTTTGTTCTCTTGTTCCTGTTGTTGTTGGTGCTTGTATTGTTTATATTGGTGAAATCTGGGTAACTCCTTTTGGTGTATTCATTACAGTTGCTGGATGCTGCTTATCTTCTCTTAAAACTGTATTAACCAAAATGTTCTTATCTTCTGGAGAAAAATTAGATCCTGTTCAATTATTAGAATTTGTATATATTATATTCTTTTTTTATTAATATTTTTTCTTTTAAATTCTTATTTATAATTTTGTTTTGTATATATATATAGAATAGTATGCTTGCTTGTTTTGAAATTCTTCCTATTAGTGTTACCTTAGAAAGAAAATTCTTCACTGAATGGATTTTCAAGTATATATTTTATGGTTATTATGTTTATTATATTATATTTTTTTTTATTATTATATTATTATTATTATTATTATTATATATATTTATTATTATTATATTATATTTATTATTATATATATTTATTATTATTATTTATAATATTACAATTAACTTTACTTATATATATAGTACTCCTACTCTTTATATACTTCTTCTTTTGCTTCATGGATTCTGTGCTTTCTTATTAAATATCTCTAACTTTGAAGCTACTAAAGTCACTAATCCTATTTATATTACTGTTGGTGGTAATGTCAAACAAGTATATATATATTATTATTATTATTATAATTATTATATTATTATTATTATTATTATTATTATTATTATTATTATTATTATTATTATTATTATTATTATTTATTTATTTAGGTTGTTATGATTTTCTTATCTGTATACTTATTTGATAGTAAGATGACTACTGTTGGTATTATTGGTTCTTCTATTACTATTTTTGGTGCTACTTGGTATTCTCTTGAAATGATGAAACAAAAGAATCCTAAACCTGTTGCTAACAGTGAAACCAAAATCTAAATCTTATTTCATAAATAACTAAATTATTATATACACCAATATTTTCTATAAATACTCCTAATTATTTTTTTTTTATTATTTGTTTGTATTGAAATCTATTCCTTTTTTTTCCTGTTGTATTCTTGGAATTGATATATCTATATTATTTATTATTTCTTGTTCAAATTTCTGGAGTATTTATATTATATTTGTATATATTATTGAACGTATTACTTATATCATTTGATAAAAAGTCGTCATATTCTGTTTTGTTCCCATTTGACTCATTCTATTAAAAAATATAAAAAAAATTTTTTTTTTTTTTTTTTTTTGAACAAAACAAATAACAAAATTTCCATGAGAATAAACACATTTACATTTTTGAAATCTATGCAGTTATCTTATCCAAATATTGAATGTAGTCGACGAATTCCTCCTGCATTTGATCCTGCAGTGAATCATCAAAATGTCAAAGTTGACTTTAAAGTTGGAATGATGAATGTTTTAGATTCTTTAATGAAAAACGATAATTCTTGGCTATTCAACAGACCTGTGGATCCAGTACAAGATAAATGCCCTACTTATTTTGATATTATCAAGACTCCAATGGATTTTGGAACCATTAAAGTATTTGTTTTTATCTATAATAAATATATTTTATAGCAACGGTTGGTTGATGGAGAATATACTTGTGAAGAAGATGTTGTAAATGATGTATGCTTTTTTATTATGACATTTTTATGACATTTTACTTTTTTTTATATTTATTATTAGAATATACATGATATTTTTATTTACATAGATTAATCTTGTGTTTGAAAATTGTTTTCAATTTAATGTGGGTCCAGGTGGTCGAGGAATACGAAAAGTCGCCAATGCATTAAAGGATAATTTCCAAAAAGAATATTCTAATTATGTATCTTCTAAATCGAAAAGTAAACAAAGTTAATAGTTTTATATATTATATAATCCTATTCTATACATATAATTCTATTCATATATTTTTAGGCATTAAAGATGTTTGGGTACAATGTGATCGATGTTTAAAATGGAGACAGTTAGACTCTATTACAAATATAGGTATATATATATTATATTATATTATTATTATTTATTATAATGATAATTATTATGATGAATATAGAATCTATAAAACGTTGGAATTGTGAAATGATGAAAGGATATAGAAATGTATGGAATTGTTTAGATCCTGAAGTATATAAATAGTGATAGTATAGTTGTTTTTATAAAATAATATTTTTATTATAATAAATATTGCTATTGTTATTATTGATACTACAAATCTTATAATAATAGGATGATACTATATATACAAAAATACATAATAAGACTGAATTTAACGATAGTGAACAGGATATTGATTATATAAGACGTATATGAATACTTAATGATTATATAGAATATAATTATATATATATAGAGGATATTATAAGGAATAAATTTATTAATTATATTGATAGGATTCATTCTCATCTTCATATTCCTCCAAATTCTAGATATATAAAAATAAAAGAAACGCCTATATCTCTATTTTCTATATATGAATATTTTTGTCGATTTCCTGATGCAATTAAAGTATATTATAGTTTTATTATATTATAATTTTTATTTTTATTTTTATTTATATTATAATTTTTATTTTTATATTTTTATTATTTTTATTTTTATTATTATTTATATTATTATTTTTATTATTTTTATTAATATTTTATATATATATATGTATGTACACCTATATTTCTCTATATAAATAACTGTATTATATATATAAATATCTAATCTAATTAGTCTCCCACGGTATGGTCGGATCTTCTTCTTTATCTTCTCCCCTACCTTCAAAGTTCTCAACAAGAAATGGATGCTTATAAACGATATTTAAAGGATAAAACACAACTTCTTATTCTTCCCTATATAGAGCCTTATGAGAGAGGAGATATATTAATACCTTCAGATACTCATGATTTGTATATTTTATTTATTATTATTATTATTATTAAATATTATATATATTTTATAACTTGTCACTATTAAGAAATAAAGTTATTTACTATTGTTATTTTTATTATTTATATATATTATATATATATTTATCATTTATATAAAAACTCATAAATTATACATGATAGATCAATATATATATATATAGTTTCTGTTTATACTGTAATAGTGATATCAGTTGCTATAAACATAAAAAAGAATGTTATTCCTGTCCATCTGTTGTTTGTGAATCATGCATTCCCCGCGATTATCCGTGTATTCAACAAGAACCCTTCTTAGTATATCTATTATGAACAGTTTTTTAATTCATTTTTCTTCTCTTTCTATGACATATTTAAATAATTATATATATATTACTTTTTTTTAGTTATTCATATTTTATAAACATATATTATTCTTTTTAGCTATTCATATATTTTTTAAGTATATATTATTTGTTTTAGCTACTCATATATATAATTATAATTATATCGTATCTCTATATTTCTATCCTTATAGAATCATTACCTGTGTCCTCATTGTCTGTCTAATTATCTCACTGATTGGAATGAGCTCTCTGTATGCCTATATTGCGGTCTCTCTATAGATATTCCTCAAGAATCCTCCACTCCTACTCCTTCTCTTCCTATTGAAGAAACTATTATATGCACTCAATGCCATGCGGCTGTACATAAGAATTGTATACTCAAAGAACAAGATCTACTGATGAAAAGACATTATAATGAACAATATAGACAATTAACAAACTCTATTGAAAATCAAATTGATTTTAATAATAATAATAATAATAATAATAATAATAATAATAATAATAATAATAATAATAATAATAATAATAATAATAATAATAATAATAATAATAATAATAATAATAATAATAATAATAATAATAATAATAATAATAATAATAATAATAATAATAATAATAATAATAATAATAATAATAATAATAATAATAATAATAATAATAATAATAATAATAATAATAATAATAATAATAATAATGATATGAATAATAATATAAAGAATAATAATAATAATAATAATAATAATAATAATAATAATAATAATAATAATAATAATTCAAGTAATCCTCTCAATGAATCTTCGTCATCTAACGGAATTAAACGGCCTATGGATGAGGATATTAATGATACAAAGAAATTATGTGTTGAATCCAATAATACTACTAAAACTAATAAGAATAAGAATAATAATATTTCTAATGAAGATTTTATTTGTATACGTTGTCGATTTATTACTACAGATATATCTAAACAAGTAAGTTATGAGAATAAAAATGACCGTTGTTTGCATTCCTATATCTCACTCGATTAAATACTATTCTATAAATATATATATTTGTTTTCTTTTTTCCTATTTTCTCTTTTTTTGGAGTTATTCTCTATTATATATGTTATTTCTCAATTCTTATGTTATTTCTATTGTAGTTATAGTTATAATTATAATTCTGCTTTAAAAATACTTTATAATAATACTTATATATTCTCATTCATATTATTTAAAAGTTTTATTTTTTAAACACAACAAAAAAAAAAGAAGAATATAAGCATACAAATAAAATGTATTTAAGTGTATATATACATCAAGCAATAAATAAAAAAATACAACAATAAATAATATATATAAAATACAACTATTAATAATCATAAGCTGGCTCATCATCTGGTGCAAGAATTTTTTCAATTTTATGAACTGTCTCCATATCACCTCGTTTGAATGCAGCTTGTTTTTCCAACTAGATTCATTGATTTATATAGTAATAATAGATAAATCTTATTGTTTATAAAATAGACATGTAGGATTATAAAGAGGATACATAATATAATAATTATTATTATAATAATATAATAAATATTAATATGATATTAGAATAATATATATAATGTTAATAAATAGAAATATAATAAAAGTGGTAAATATTATAATAAATATCACAATATAGTAATATAATAGTATCAGAATAACTTACAATAAGTTCTTGTTGCTTCTCCATAGCTTCCTTCTTCTCATTATCCAGTCCCTTAAGAGCCATCCAATCCTTCATAATCTGCTTCTCCTTCTCCTTCAACTCTATCTCCTCAGCTGTAGGACCAGTAGAAACACTATATATAGTGTTATATTCATAATAACAACTTTTAATGATAATTTAATAATTATAATAATACTATGAATATTTAAATATATATATATATACTCTGATCCTTTTCGAGAACTTCTTCTTTCTATATATAATATTATATATATAATAATAATAATAATAATAAGTTTAAAAATAGTTAACTATATACTAGCTTCTTTCTCTTGTTGATATTTAATAATATCATAATATTTTCTTGAAGGAAACGTACATGTATTAAAAGCAGAACAATATCTATATAATAAATTATATATAAAATGAAAAAGAATATTCTATATATATAGATAATAATTCATTAGTATTCATTAATATATATATATATATTACCCTTTAAATAATTTCATAGCTTCACTTCTTGACTGTGGAATAGAATCGATATGTTTCACTTCTTTCAACCAGAGAGCGAACTCCTATAGATATACAATAAAATAATATTTATATATAGATATATAGAGAGAATAATTATGTATATATTCTATACTATAGTATTATGATTATATATATATATACCATTTGTTTATTGAAATAATCAGAATCAACAACAATTCCATATTTACCATAGTTATTCATATCAATAGCTAAAGATTTCTGGGTATGCTGATGAGAAGAATGCTAAGTATATTTATATACATATATATAATTATTTATATATATATTATTATTTATATATATAATTTATTTTTATAAAATATATACATGTCTGTGTCCATGACTATGTCCACTACCGTGACCACTACCGTGACCATGACTATGTCCATGACTATGTCCATGACTACGACTGCGTCCTCGATGTTCATTATTACTCTCAGAATCAGATGACGAACTATCATTTCTTTCTTTTGATTGATTTATTTGCTTATTCTGATCGGTCGTTTGTTGTCTCACACTTGTATCATCATCAGAAGAATCAACTAAAACCCACATCTCACTCTTTTTATTTTCTGCTATCTTGCCGACATCATCAGAAATGGAACGAGAACGACTTCTTCGTTCTCGTCTACTGGAGCTATGATGTTTATGTTCTGATACATCTCTTCTATGATGTCTATCTCGACTAGAACTGGAATGATTGCGATGATTTCTATGTGATCTTTCTGTATCGTCTCCCATTATGAATAATGAATCTTCACAAAAATATATTTATAAATAAAGAATAAAATCAAATAATATATGTAAAAATAATAGCGAATATTTCTTTTATTTCTCAGAGAAATGGAGTGTTATTCATAATAATTTTATTTTTCTTTTTTTAACATTAATTATTGAAGAATAATATATATTATATTTATATTTGTGAACTCTAGCTAAACTAATACAAAACGTGATGTTTGGGAATCTCAAATTTTCTCTTCATCTTCTTCGTCAACAAAATATTCGTTTATTTATGAATATTTCAAGATCTAATGTGTTTAAGTCATCTCCATCAATTATTAAAACAAATCAGATTTTCTTTAGATATGTAAGTGATCAAATCAATGTAGGATCATCTTCAAGACCAGTATTCAATTATTCAGAACAGGTATTATTTCATATTCTGCAATATATTTTATAATATTCAAATCATTTATATAGCTAGAATCTATAGATGGTTTGAATCGTTGCTTAGAAAAATATAATTCAACAAAACAAAGTATTCCTAAAGATGTTGCTCGATATTTTGAAAGTGGAGATCTATTTAAAAAGTCTAGCTATCAGCAGGTATATATATATTTATTATGAAATTCTATTTGTTTCCTATTGTTGTCTAATTTTTTTTTAATGTTTTTTTTATTAGCAAAATAAATTATGGGAAACAATAAAACGATCGACAATAAATGATTTAGATAGTAAAGTGACTATATATAAAGGATTATTATTATATGCAACAAAATACCATAATGTTCGAACTGGACTTGATGTCTTTAATGTATATTTATATTATTTTATTATATTATTATATTATTATTATATTATATTATTATTATATTATTATTATATTTCTTACTCCATAGTCCATAATAACCATGGGAATCACGAGGAAAATGCCTGGATTCACTTATGAGAATCTTATTCGAGAGTTATATAAGAAGAAGGACTATAAAAATGCTATATATATGTATAATACTTTAAAAACACAAAATGTCACTCTTTCTCCTTAGTATATATATATAAATATATATTATTTGGTATTTGTTCTCATTTTATATACCATTATTATACATTTATTAATATTATTTTTTTTTATATTATTCTTCATATTTATATATTTAATTATTTATTCATAATCTATTATTCATATACTCTTGGTTTATAAACATATATATACATATATAGTTCAAAAGCCTATATAATTAATTCCTACGGGAATGTAAACCGTTGTGACCGGGCTATAGTTATATTAAATGATTTAATTCAAGAATATAAATATTATAATGTGTATTCTACAGATAAAGATATCTATCAATATAAATATAATAATAAACATATTAATCGAAATCAAATGAAAATTGTATATACAGCTGCTATCCAAGCATGTTGCAAATGTAACTATATAGATCAGGCGTGTATATATATAGAGGACATGACTCGATATGGTTTGTCTATTGATGCTTATGTATATACACCTGTGATTACATCTCTTGGTATTAATAAACAAGTTGAAAAGGCTGAAATGATTTTTAATAAAGCGAAATTGAATGGTTGCTGTAACATTGTGTCACATAATGCACTTCTTGCCGTTTATGCCAGGGTAAATTATTATTATTGCTATTCTTATATTAGTAGTGTTATTACTCTATTATTATATTATATTCTATATATTATATTCTATATAATATATTCTATATATTATATTCTATATATTATATTTTATATATTATATTCTATATATTATATTCTATATAGAATATCCTATTTAATATATTCTATATATTATATTCTATATAATATATTCTATATAGAATATCATCTCTATATACTATGATATACTCTATATATATATAGAATGGGAATAGATCTAAGTTGGAGAGTCACATGAGAGATATGAAACAAGAAGGAATTTCCCTTGGAACAGAAGCGTATGATTATTCTCTATTCTATCTATTCCTCTATATATATATTTATAGATTAGTAATAATATTCACATACAATGTTTCCTATATATAACATAATAATATAATAATATATAGATATAATAGTTTACTAATGTGTTATGGTAATGAAAATGACGTTCCTTCTGCTCTCAATATATTTAATCTTATGAAGCAGGTATATATAGATTATTATTAAACATATTATTATTATATATTTAGACAATTATTAACTATGCTATTATTATATATATAGAGTATTATTAACTATATTATTATTATATATAGAATAACATAGAGCCATCAATTGTCACATTTGTTCAGTTAATTAAAATATTAGGACAAAACAAAGAATATGATCGAATATCCGCGGTTATTGATAAAATGACGGACTATAAACTAGAAATTAATAGTGATATATATGCAGCTTTATTAGATGCTTTTGAAAATACAAATATGGCTTTAGATGTATATAAACAAGCAAAGAAATATGTACATATATATATATATATTAGTTACGAATATAGAATATTAGTTATTCTTTTATAAATATCTATAGATATCTCCAAATGATCCCAATTTAAATAAGATATTCCCTCAATTATGTTCATCAAATTCAGTCACTTTACCTGATTTCCCAGAAGTTTATAAATATCTTGGAATGAATACAAGTACAGTCAAAGCTTCAGTTCTGGATAAACTGAATAATATATTAACTAGTAAAGAACCATATTCTCGTGATCTTATACTTATTGCAGATTATTTTAGTCCCAATAAACGTATATATAACACAATAACTACGATTCTGAACGATATGCAGATTTCTTGGTTTACTGGAGAAAAAGATGGTTATATATATATACCTAGAGATAGTATTACGTATATATATATTATATATTATATTATATTATATTATATTATATTATATTATATTATATATTATATATAGTGATTTTGTGAGTAAAGAGAATTATAAGCGAATGAAGATGAAAATGGAAATATGGACATATATAAGAGTATTCTGCTGTTTCTCTCTTATTATTGGTACCGTGTATGCATTTATATATATATTCATCTAGTTCTATTTTACACTATACTTTATCAATTCATATTATACAGATATACCATTCCTTCATTATTATCATTTTACAAAGCTTAAATTATTCGGGTTGATTTATTTATCAAGTTATTGTTTTATTCTATACATTTTTCAAAACACTGTTTTGTTCTATCTACTTCATTTCTCATATTAAAAGCAGATGTTTAATTATTTGGATCCTTTTATAAATGATATGTCTATCAACATCTACATTTTCAAGCATTTTGCCTAATTAAAAATACACATTTCTTTTCAAATTTTTATAAATAAAGCATCTAACGTGTTTGACGTTTCTCACTTCATCCTTTCTTTAATATTCATCACATATTCTCTGCTATTATAAAACATAAAAAATGACTTGCATATCATGTTGCACATTTCTTAACAAAACATATTTACATATTATAAACATGCCCCATAAAACACAACCATGAAATTATATTTCTTATTAATTAAAATAATAATAAAATTTCTAAGAACTTCTTTCAAAATTTATTTCTTTTTTCTGTCATTTCTTTTCCCTTTTACATTTAATTAAATAGCTTTTGTGTTAAGAGATTTGTTGAATATGAATTCTGATATCATCTCTTTATATCTTTCACTTCCCATCGTACTTCTCATATGTGTCTTTGGCTATAAAAAGCATTCACTAAGCTTAGATGGGGCTTTAACAGCTTTCTTCGTTGGAATATTTCATTTTATAGCTGGTTGGCGCTATGTCATTCTTCTCTTTTTCTTTTTTTTCTCTTCAAGTAAAGTCACAAAAATGTGGAATGATAAAAAAAGCAAACTTGAAGACGGTTATAAATATGGTGGTGAACGTAAAGCTATACAAGTTATTGCCAATGGTGGACCTGCTACTCTTCTATGTATCTGTGTAACTTATTTAAAATATTGGAAACATTTAGAAAATCTTGATCAACTTGAAGGTATATAGTGTAATGATATTGATTTTATTTCTAAAGCGATCTTATTCTTGCCTGCTGTTTGTTGTCAGTATATTGAATCTAATTCAGACACATGGTCAAGTGAAATAGGTGTTCTCTGTCAAAAACCTATTTTATTATTTCCATTCTTAACAAGACCTTCTATATCCAATCAATATAAAGATATTTCAGTTGAAAAAGATCATCCTAAAACTTTTATTTCTTCATTTTATTCATTTTGTTATCATTATATTTATATTCCTTGTCCTGTATGTACTAATGGCGGTATATCCTTATGTGGTCTCTCTGGAGCTTTTCTTTCAGGAATCTGTTTTTCAATTCTTTATTCTTTCATTCAACCAATACCTATTTATTCTTATCAAGAAATTTTATTATATTGTGTTATTCTTTCCCTTTGTGGAACACTATTAGATTCTCTCCTTGGATCCCTCTTTGAAACATCTTTCTATTGTTCAACATCCCATAAAGTGATCAAATATAATCAAATACTCAATCATACATGTTGTCAAGAAGCATATCAATCTCATTCTTTTGTTAGTGGATCTCAACCAAAACAATGTGGTTATATATGTGGATATTTCACCAGATCTGGATCATTCACAAATTTACTTACTTGCTCTATCATGACTATTCTTCCTTTCCTTTGGATTCTCTATCATAGATTATAATCCTATTCAATATTATTTTATTATGGGGACTATATAAAATTTTCTTTGTTTTCATTATTTTATATATTTTGTTTTGTTTTTCTTTTATATGTTTATATTTATTTATGATCAAACTAAAACTTGTATATATATATATATACAAAACAAGACGATAAACATGAATAACAAATAAATACAAACATACAAAAAAAAACAAATCAAAATAGAAAACAGAAAAAATGAAAACTTAAGACATAATAAAACTTAATAGAGACATCAAATAGAAATGAAATTGAAATTGAGAATATGAAATAAGTAATGATGTCGTTGATTATTAGTTATTTACTTTTTAGCATTTATTCGTTCTCGAATACCTTTCATTTTATATGCATGTTTCTTCTTAGCTGTCAAAGTAGACTCTCTTGCTTCTTTTTCAAGTGTCTATATATATTCATAATTATTATATCAATATTCATTGGTTATGTATTTATATATATAATTAGTTAATAATAATAAGTATTATAATATTAATAAATACCTTCTTCTTAATATATGCTTCTTTTTGTTTCTTCATTATGGCTTCTCTCTTTTCTACTCTTTCATTCTTAATAGTATTCAAACGTTGCATTAAGACAGCTCTATATAAAGATATATATATATATGAACATATATATATATATATATATATATACTCCTTTCTTTCTTCATGGGTCATTAATAATTTACGAGGAATAGCATCAGGTCTATAAATAGAATAAATGTAATAATAAACAATATAACTATAATATATATAATAATATATACCTAACTGGCTTCTTCTTCTTAGCTGTTCTCTTTTCTACATTTTGACTCTTAAAGGGAAGAGAGGCTTCCAGTTTCTTGGGGATTACGAGAGGATTAAACACCGGCTCTTGACGGACCACTGGCTTATAAACACTGTCTTTTTTCACGGGAATCGGAATTTGTTTCTGTTGACGTAATTCACGTATAGTTCTCATATGTAACCAATCCTATATATATATATATATATATATATATATATATATATATATATATATATATATATATATATATATATATATATATATATATATACTTCTATATTTTTCACTAGTTTATTAGTCATATTATTATAATAATGTTTAGGTTCAATAGCAGCCCATGTCTTACAGAATATAGTATCACTCACTTTAATCTTATCTTCAAATGTAGCACGGAATGTTCCCGCGGGACCAGGAGCCTTATGCTTGATCTATATATATATAGTAAGTGTTATAGATATAATAATAATAATAATAATAATAATAATAATAATATAAATATAAATAATAATAATAATAATATATATATATATATACTTCTCCTCGAATACCACTAACAGTTCTGATTTTTGCTCCTTCGAATTTGGCGACTTCGAGTTCACTGTTAAACATATCCTTAATAAATGCAGTATTCTTATATATCTTGAAGGGATGACCAATAAGTTTCAGTTTCTTCATAATTTTGAATGTTTCTCCGAGTTCTAGTACTGTACCAGTTGACGATATACGGAATTCAGGCGTACGATTGGTGAGAGATGTAAATGTCATAAACCCGGTATTTGGCGGGACGGTAGGTCCATAGAAGGCAGCTTGGCAATGCATATATTCTGGAGTATATTTGACCATTCTCATTCTCTTATTAAGATCTTCCATACAGTATATGGGTATAGTTTGGAATCGTCTCCATCCATAACTAACAATAAAGGGATCATTGGTCTTCAAAATACGCTTATACCAACGATGACGCTTAATACGGACCTATATATATAATAGTTATTATTGTTATAGAATAATAAATAGAATAATAAATATAAACATAAATAAAATAATAAATAAAATAATACATACTCTAACAATACCCATATTTTGTTCATTTTCGAGTAATCCTCCTAATATCATGGGTTCATATACATTTACATTCTGTATAAAGGCAGCAGGCACCTTCTCTAAGACTACACGTACATAACACCCTGGAGGAAAACCCATTATACTATCTCTATATGCAAGAGGCATTCCTTCAAACTCAGCACGATTCTTCTTATCCTTTATACATATAGAATAGAGAATAAAGACATAGAAGAAGAATAAATATTATTATAATTACTAAAACATAATAATAATAAAATAGTAATAAATAAAAATCTAATAAAAAAATAAATAAAAATCTAATAAAAGATATAATAATAAATATAATAAATATAATAATCATACTTGATCTTCTCGTTTCTTCTTAAGGATTTCAAAATATTCTTCATCTTTCTTCCAAACAGCTTTTTCTTCTTCTTTATCTTTTCCTTCTTCCTTCATATCATCGAATTCTTCATCGAAAGCAGCTTTCTTCTCTGCTTTCTTTTGTCTGTTATATTCTCTTTCTTCTTCTATAGTCATACCCTTTCTCTTTTCATCTTCATCTTCTTCTTTTTCATTCTTAGTATTATCATTCAATATATCTTCATCTAAATCACTTTCATTCATAACTTCATTATTATCATCATCATTATCATCATCATCATCATTATCATCATCATTATCATCATCATTATCATCTTCATTATTATTATCATCATCATCATCAGAATCTTCGACTGGATCTTGAGCTAATTCAGGATGTTCTTCTAAATCAACTATACCATCTCCATCATCACTACTACTATCATCATTGCTATCATCATCATCATCGTCTATCTTATCACCCCACGTACCGGTAACGAAATGATTCTTAAAAGAAGACAAGAAACTCTCATCATTCCAATCATGAGTAATAGCAGGAAGAGCTTTTTTATCAGAATCAAAATCATTTTGAGTTAACAAAGAAGTAGCTTCTTCTGCCTTCTTTTTATTCTTTAATGTAAAGAAATCATCATCACTTTCTTCTTCTTCTTCTTCTTCTTGATCTTCAGGATGATCACCCTCACCATATCTAGATAGATATATATTAATAAGAATAATATATAATATAATAAATAATATATAATAGTATATAATATATACACAAGAGACATAAGATCTTTATTAATAACTTTTCTATCTTCATGTCTTTCTACAGCTTGTTTTAATATATTATCTTTCCATTTAATATCAGTTTCATTATATTGAGAAGTATCTAAACCAGTATTAGTGTTATTTATAGTAATATCCTTATTATTATTATTATCATCATCTTCATCATCATCATCTTGGGTATCAGTATTATAATGACCTTCAAGGGACCATTTCTCATTCTTCTCTTCTTCACTCTCTTCTTCTTCTTCTTCTTCTTCTTCATTATCATCATTATCATCATTATCATCATCATCATAATCATCATAATCATCATTCTCCACTCCAAAAGGTCCTTCCATATCATCTTCACTATCACTATGTATATACATCTTCTTCATCTTCTCCTCATCCTCTATATCACTACTATCTTCTTCACTATCCACATCACGCATTATCTATAATAATAATAATAATAATATAATAATAATAATAATAATAATAATAATAATAATAATAATAATAATATACTTGTTCTCCTTTCTCTACCTTAAGGTTCTCTACAGGTCGGCGGAAAAGCGGCTGTGTTTCTCGTTTATAAGTATCGGAATGATCCAGACGGCTGTTCAGAGCATCGATATCACCAAGGGAATCATTAGTATATGCCTTACTATCTTTAAATAGAGATAAAGCAGTATCCTTCAATTTATCATCTAATCCTGTATCTAAAGATTGTAAATCACGAACCATCGACACACCTTCACGAAGTTCGTCTTCATTTAATTTCTCTTTTTTATTTCCACTATTTAACACAGCGGATTGCCCGCCATTGGTTGGCGCCACTGTACTGTCTTTTACTACTAATTCACTGTTCTCATCAGTAAATTGAAGTTGAGGAAGATTAATATACCTATATATATATATAAGGATAAGTATAAATAATATATATTTCACTAGAGTAATAAAAAATAAAAATGAATCTAATATATATATAATAAATATAATAATAATAATAATATATATATAATAAATATAAATATAATAATAATAATATACATAGCATCTTTATCAAAAACAATTTTACCCATATTACTCATAGGAGCATAAAGAATAATTTCTTTACTGTTTAATGTTCGTTTCTTCTTCCCCTCTTCTTTAGTAGGGAGGGGACAAGGATCCTCTTGACGTTGAACTATCTTGGGAACAAAATCTCCTACACCAATCAAATGGAAGGGTGTTGTTGGCTTTAAATAACAACCACGAACATAACCATACATAGTAACTGTTCTAGAAACATCTTGATTTTCTTGAATAACATTTGGATCTGTAATATCTTCATATCTATCTACTAAAACATAAGGATGAGATATTCTCCAATTTAAAGGACGTAACTTAATACGAGATATATATAAACATAAATTATGTATTTCTGTCTTAGGATACTATATATATAATATATATATATACTATATAATACATATATACTTAAAATTAAAACATAATAATAATAAACAAAAAACTTAGAGAATAAACTTATATATATAATAATATATATACCTTTCCATTTTGAATACCAGGAATATAAAATAATTTAGCTCCATTATAGATTTCAGTCCAAAAACGGTTTTTAATTTCCTTCTTCTTCTTCTTTAGTTTCTTAGCATCTTTAAATCCATCCAAATGGGTTAATATACCTAATATCTTAGGAAAACCATGTATCTAAATATATATATATAATAATAATAAGTAGACGAATATAATAATAATAAAATAATTGTTTATACAAAATAAATTTAATATATATATATATATATATACTTGAAGAATATTAAGGAATTCGAATGTTTCCATTTCAAACCCATAAGAACCATCAATCATCAATAATACTAAATCAGCAACCTATATAAATATATATATAATAAATCATTATGAATATGAATTAATAATAAATATAAACATATAAATTATTATAATGAATAATAATAATAATAATAATAATATATATATATATATTATCTAATAATAAAATAATATACTTTCCCGACATCAATCATAGAAGGAAGATCATTAGGACATTCAATAAACGTAAGTCGACGATTCTTACCACTAACTACAGTAATTGGACCTTTTACATCTATTAAAGATTGTTTTGTATATTTCTTAATCAAACCCTATATATAGAGAAGAGGATATTTATACTGAATAGAATAAATAAGATATTATAGTATAATCAAGAAAAAATATAATAATAAAAAAAATAATAATAATAAATATAATTAATAATAAACAGTATAAAAATGCTAAAAAAATACCTTAATTAAGGTAGTTTTACCAACACCTGTAGGTCCTACGACGGCAATAACAGTAGGAGGATTTTCTTCTTCTGTTAGATTGGCCATAGGCATATGATGTTTACGTTGAGCACGATCTAAATTACGTTGAAGTGCTTTTTTAGCACTAACAGCTGAGTTGACAGAGAAAGCACCAGGATGAGTACTCTTTTGTTTTCTTTGTCCATCATTTCTCTTCTTTTCTATTTTTCTTTGCTTCTTATTAGCTTTCACACCAGCTTGAGGAGCTCTATGCTGATGTTTAACGTCGTCAGTATTCATTACTTAAGCAGTTAACAAGAAAACAAATAAAATAAAATTTTTATGGGTAACAAAATAACCATGATTAAATGGATTTTCTGAACAATCACACATTGGTGGAAAAAAGCAAATTTTAAGGAAAATGGAAGAAAAGTTGAAAGCACGGGAAAATTCAAATTATCACTCCTCTTCATTAGATTCCCGTGAAAAAAATAGTTCAAAGAAGAAAAGAGTATCAAACTTTGAAAGACCTATTCTTTCTAGTGATTGCTCCTCTCTTTGATTCGTATGTGTTTTACGGTAAAACACTTAATAATATATAGTATCAAAAGCATGGAAGAAGCAAAATCATCCGAAATTGATAATCCATTTCCTGATCAACCATATTATGCTGATCAGATTGTGGTTGCCGAGTGGAAGGACAAAACAGTTCGTATGCTCGTTATTTTTATTTATTTGTTATATATTTATTAGATGATGCAAAGATTATTTCAATTCGAATGATACAACAAGAAAAAAATAGGAAAGAACAAAAGGAGAAATATGAATATTATATTCATTTCATTGGATGTATATATAAAATATCATTGTTAACTATTTTTTAAATTATTTGACTATAAATAGATGATCGAAGATTAGATGAGTGGGTAACCGAATCAAATTTTGAATCTGCAAAGGTATCTATAAAGCGAAAACTCCAAGAAACACCTAAGAATTCAAAAGTATATATTTTTTAAATATTGATTATGAATATATTTATAGAGAATAAAAGAACCTGTTGATTCAAGTCCAGATCATGAAAATATTACTAAAGTAATTTATATAGAATACTCTATATATTATTATTATTATTATTATTATTATAGATAAAGAATATAGAAGTAATTGAAATAGGTAAGTATGAAATTGACACTTGGTATTTCTCTCCTTATCCTTCTTTATTTCAAACTAAATACTTATATATATGTGAATATTGTCTTAAATACTTTACAAAAGCATCTTCTCTTGATTATCATATGAATAACTGTATACTCAAACATCCTCCTGGTATATATATATATATATATTATTATTTTTTTTTTAATCTTTTTTTGTAAATTTTTTTTACCTTTTTTATTATTATTCTGTTTTATAGTATTATATTTATTATTATATTTATTATTATACTTTTTATTACATTTATTATTATTCTACTTATTATAATACTTTTTATTACTATATAGGAATAGAGATATATCGAGATGGTATAATAAGTGTATATGAAGTTGAAGGTAGAACAAATAGAGTATTTTGTCAGAATCTGTGCTTATTAGCCAAATTATTCTTAGATCATAAAACATTATATTATGATGTTGACCCATTCTTCTTCTATATATTAGGAGAAGTAGATCAACAAGGATTCCATATTGTATATATATATAAGTGTATTATTTATAACTTACTTTATTATATACTATATAATATGTAATATGTAATATATAATACACAGTATACTCTATACTATATAATCTATATATATAGAATGGATATTTCAGTAAGGATAGAGCTAGTATGGATGATTATAATTTAGCATGTATATTAACACTTCCATTCACTCAACGAAAAGGATACGGGCGATTTCTTATTTCTCTCTCTTATGAACTCACCAAAATCGAAAATAAAGTATATATATATATATATATATATATATATATTATTTGGCATAATTATTGTTTATAGATGACTAGTTATATGTATATATTATTTATTATATATTTACATAAATATTATTTATTATATATTTACATAATATTGTTTGTTTTTTATTTACAAATATATTATTTATTATATATATATATAGTTAGGTAGTCCTGAAAAGCCTCTATCTGATTTAGGTAAATTAAGTTATCGCAGTTATTGGGGATATACATTATTAAAGATATTAAAAGAAACCAAAGGATGTATCTCCATTAGAGATATCTCGTATATATATATATATATATATATATATATATATATATACTATATTATATTATTCTTTCTATTTTTATTCTATTTAATATCTAGACTATACATATTATTTTTATTTTATTTATTATATATATACTATATATTATAATATATATATATATAGTCAGAAGACAGGAATGAAGACAGATGATATAATAAGTGCATTACATACATATAATCTCATTAAATACTGGAAAGGACAATATGTTATCACTGTTTCACTACAAAATATTAATCACTTATTAAAGAATGAAATCCCGCCACCTCTCCTCTGTAATCCCGCCAAACTACATTGGGTCCCTCCTTATAATAATAATTCCACAAAAGACGCAATATCTATTACTACAAATTCAAGTAATAAAGAGAACCATTCATCCTCCCACGGGAATTCTACACGATCTCTTCATACACCTTCTTCATATTCATAAATATAGTAACGTATGTCTATATTAGAATAAAATATATAATAATATTCGTAGAATACGTGAAATAAAATGTTATGATTTTCTTATAATTCTATATATATATATATTTGTTTTATATCTAATTTTATTTGTTTCTATATATATATATATATATATATATCGTTCTTCTTCATTTTTTCTTGGGGATTCCTTATTCTTTTCACTTTTTCAATTATTGTTTCTTCTCTTTTTCGTTTTTCGATTTTTTATGTACTATTAGTTGCATTTATACTTTTGTATATGCATATATTTGCATTTTATCCTTTGGTTTTGCTTTATTTATTGAGTCATAACTATTTCCTGAAAAACAGAAAGAAATTAATAAATATATGTGTGTAAACAGAGAGTTTATATAATAGAAGAGTAGTATATAGTTAAATGCAAGTCATTATAATTTATTTTTGACCTTTTAAAAAAATTAACTATTTTCATATTTCAATCTTATTGATTGATCAAAAAATCAAATATATTATCATGTTATCTTGTTTGTATCCATAAATACATTTCAAATAATTATTAAAAGCAAATAAAAAGTTATTCAAAAGTATTTAAATATATAAAAGAGTCTTTTCATTTAACAATACCATAAAATTAATATATGTGAAATGAATAATAAGTTTAATAAAAAAAATAGATAATATATAGAAATTATAATAATATTTGCTATGAACAAAAAGAATACAGAATTCACTTAATATTTGTATTAATATAATTTACATAGAAATAGGTAGATTCATCAAATATGTTATTCTTCTTTAAATTATTGATTGATAAAAATGAGCTTCTAGTTTTTTATCTTCTTTCTTACATCCATACATACAGGCCATGATAGAATATATTAACTATATAAATATATAGATAAAAAAAAGTTAATAATATAGATAAAAAGACTATGAATAACAGTATCGTATTATATATATGTGTGTATATGAAAGAAAATAGATATATACAAAGACGATAGAGCCAATGATTCCATATATAACCCAAAGACTAAGTAGAGAACAAACTTTGTATACATGTAAAGGAGAATATAAAATATTGTTATTCAATAATTATAAGTTATATTATTATTATTATTATTATTATATATATATATATATATAATTAATAATAATAATAATAATAATAATAATAAAGGATATATAAGAAAAAGGAATGACACAAGGAGTAGTAGAAGCAGAAGCATTATCACAAGCAGAAGAAGCATAGATACTTCCTACTCCATAAGTATCATTATAAGCAGCTATACCACAACAATTATTCTGAATCTATATATATATAATAAATAAAGAATATAAAACAAATGTATGTAATAAATAGATAGTATACAATTATATCATAATATATTAAATGTATACAGTGAACTGTTTATAGTAATCTAAAAACCCTTCTTTTCCCTTATAATCTTCAAGCATTCCTTTCGCAACTTCTATATTATATTGCATTGTGTCACTCGTTAAATCCTATATTAAAATATATTATATTATTAAACAAATATACTCAATAAAATGTAACATTAATTTAATATAAATACATTTAAAAAATGAAAATAAAATACTTACATCTGTAGGGAACCAAAAATATACTTGCATCGTACAAATGAAAGTGATAACCATACAACCTAATACTCCACAAACACAATAAAAAATAGTAAAGCCATTACAACAATTACATCCATTTTTTACTATAGAAGAACAGATAAAAACACCAAGTGAACCAACAAAAAGAATCACAAGAAAACTAAAAAAAAACAGAAAATATATGTTTTTTTTAAATAATCTAAAATGATAATAAAAATGAATACACAGAGCTATAGGCCATAGGAAAGGATATCTCAATAATTATGTCATTCTAAACATTTTAGTCACGACATATGAATATTTATATGTAAATATACAAAGACGCCAATAAAATAACAAATAATTGCGCCTATCAATGTTATTAATGTTGCAATTCCAGAAACAGCTAGCATTACCTTCATAAGACTGCTCTCTATAATATAGAGTGTAGTTAATATGTATATAGTATCATATTTCACATACTAGTAGTTTTGTCCATTTTCCTTTAAATAATAAAGATAAAATAAAATATGAACAATTGATGATTCTACAAATGAAAAAAATCTTTTGAGACAACCGTGGAATGTACAGAAAAAGTGAAGGATGTACAGAAAAATACAGGAAAAAAAAAGATATGACTATAATTTCTCTTTTATTCAAGATTGTTTTTGAATACTCTGGAAAAGGAATTTACTTTTGGAAAAAGAAATCCACGATGAATAATCTTTGGCCTTTATAGAAATGTTAGAAGAATTGAGCTATGTACAACATGTATTGAGTCATTTTTGATGTTTTAATAAAAGTGATTAAGTTTGAAATATAAACGGGCAATTATATATATATTATACGATTATCAGTACCTAATAGTAAATACTTTTAAATATTATTTGTGATGAATAAAAACGTTTTTGCATTTAAAAAATTGTTTCTTCATAATAAACAAAAAATAGCATTAAAACAAGAATATCTGACTCTATATCATTAAGAAGAATAGTCATAAAGGTACTTATTATGATGTAAATAAAACAAAACAAATAGTAATCGAAATGTAAAAAATGTGTATGTATATAAGAGAGAATTTTATCAATTAATATGCGAATACAGAAAGAGTCATAAAATATGATGACTATCGTTTCTTTATAATAGTTATAAAAAGATTAGAAAAAATAAATAGATATAATAAAATAGTTTATAATCAAAAAATAAGAGTATCTAGTTTCTTTGAATGATTTAAGCATTCATGCCATTAGGATAGCCACCAAATTTTTTGTCTTCTTTCTTACAACAATACATACAAGCCATAACAGTATATAATATCTATATATACATAGAGAGATATATACAGTAAAATATAGAAATGAATAAGAGAGATAAAAGAGAAAAGAAGAATAAAAACATAATCAATATTAATATAAATATACATAGATAATACAGGCAACTATAGCGAGAATAGCACATGTAGTGTAAAAACCAGCTGTTCTGTATATATATTAAGGAAAATATTTATATATTATAATGATTATATCATTCAAACAGGTATATTTTATATATAATAAATAGGTTTATTTGATAATAATAGAATAATAAAAAAAATATTTTGATATTAGAATAATAAAAAAAAAACATTTGATATTAGAATAATAAAAAAAAATATTTTGATAATAATAGAATAATAAAAAAAGAAACATTATTGTTTGATAAAAATAGAATAATAAATATTATTCTATATAATAATATATAGCAATATTATAATAAACATAATATAAATAGGAGAGGATATCTTTGCAATAGGAATGATACAAGGAGTAGTAGAAGCAGAAGCATTATCACAAGCAGAAGAAGCAAACATAGTATTCTTACCATAAGCATCATCATAAGAAGCTATACCACAACAATTATTATCAATCTATATATATATAATTATAAATATATTCTTTTGAAAAATGTTTATTTGAAAAAAAATAAATAATAAAGCACTAAAAAATGATATATTCTAGATATACAGAGAATTTCTTATAGACTTCTAAATAAGCTTCATTCATTTCAGAATAAGCATAAAGTTTGTCTTTAATATCTATGATATAATCTACCATAAAATCATTTGTTAAATCCTATATAAAAAAAGTATATCACGTACAATAAATAGATTCTAATTTAAAATATATGAATATAAAGTAAAGAATAAAAAGTAAACTATGTACACTAGAAGCAGCAGTATAAGCAAAACTATTAGCAATAAAGACGACAACGAAAATGATAGATCCTAGTATACCACAAATAGTGAAGAAGATAGTCTATATAATTAAAGATTAATGAAGAATGAAAACTATGAGTATCATTATATATCTTATAACTATATACAAAACCGTTACAACAGTTGCATCCACATTTTACAATTGCAGAACAGATCAAAACTCCAAGAGATGCAGAAAAAAGAACCCAGAATAAGCTAAAAATAATTTCTTTTAGTAAATACTGTTTTAGTACTTTGTTTAGTATAGATATATTTATTTTTTAAATATTTAAAAAGCAAGATGATAATTAGTATAAATACTAGGAAACAGCTGACCAAATCATGAGGGTCTCCTGGTTGTAAGGATTCTAAATAATTATAATGTGATACGTAAGACATATATATATACGCTTGCACCAACAACAGCAGCGACGATAGCAATGACTAGGAATACGCCTGTAGCAATTCCAGAGATAATAAGCATCTTCTTCAAAAAGTTATCCTCTAAGGAAATAAACAATAAAGTATGTAATTATTATGTTTTATCATGTAACTATATACTAGTAGCCGCGGCCATTTTATAACGAATACAACAAATAAATAAAATATGTATGAAAATGTAAATGAAAAATTTTTAATGGGTATCTTTTTGAACTAATCGTGGATTCGACTAAAAAGCTTGAAAGTTAAGGGGGGCTGGGGAAACTATGGAAATAGACATAAGCCATCATGACAGATCTATGTTTTATTCGTGACTTTTTTAAAGAATTCCCTTGAAATATAGATTTTTCAACATTTCTTCAAATCCACGATGAAAAGAGTCGGTTTTTTTGTTTAATGAAAAACAAGACTGATTTCTTTTTTGGTGACTTGATATTATATCGTGTAGACGCGTCAAATAGTTTAACGCATTTGATTGAATATCTCCTCTTTTTATCCAATATATACAGTAAAGATGTCAGTATATTTAATAGTGAAATAAATGTAAAGCTGCAATTCAAAAAGAGTCAAAGGATATGCATTAAAAGAGAATAGTGGTTTGTCTTCAAGATATACGACAATAACAAACAATACATTAAGAATGAACTAGAAATGAATAACGAAGAAGAAGGCAAAGGCAACTAACAAGAAATGAGAAGTAGAATAATTTGAAAGATAACAAGCTACGAATAGTGTATTGACAATAAATAAAGAAGAAATACAAAAAAAAAAAAGTGGAAAAAGAGAATAAAAAAATGAAAAACAAAAGAATCTCTACAACACAAATAAAAGAAATGATGATATATATTATTATTAATAAAATAAACGAGAATTCAAGTGATTTTCAATAACCAAGAAACTATTAATTAGACTATATTTATAAAAAAAAAATAGAAAACGGTAATGAAGAGTATTATATACATATATAGAGTTCAAAGAACTTTATAAAATAATAATAATAAGTTAAAAAATAAATTTAAAAAAAAATGTATTCTAAATAAAAAGTTAAAATAATCAATATTAACGATTCCATTTTTGTGCTGTAAAGGATCCATTCGATGTCGCTAAAGACGCAACAAAACGACCAAAACCCATCTCAGCATTCAATCTATAGATTATATATATGAAATAATAATTAGATAAATATGTTAAATAAAGATTTATATTTATATACATAATAATAGATAAAAGAAAAGAATAATTACAATAGATAAATATATTAGAATAATATATAAAAAGTATAATAATAAACAATAAATATAAATATATACTCTTCAACGGGTGATGTTTGAGAAAGAAAGCTATTATCGTCATTATGTTCTATCTTATTAATCATACGAGCGATTTCTTCCGAATCTTCATCATGAAGAATACTGCTCTTCGTTCGACTTTCACTATGTGTTCCATTCTGTGTCACTGTACGTATATGAGAATTAACAGGAAGAGAAGAACTAATATTCTTTCTCATATAACTTCTATTTGTTACTGTATTTGCTATAGATATAGGAGCAGTTCTTGGAGACCGAATAGATAAAGAAGGAGATGGAAGTTGAACACGTTTTTGATTTAAAGAAGTTGATTTTGAATGTGAATATGATTGACTATTCATTGTAGCAGCAGTTAAAGCACTAAATGAAGGAATTGATTTATTTGTATTTGTATATGTATGCTCATCAAAAGTAAAGGCAGAAGGAGGCAATGAACATCGTGAATTACTTATTAATGGACGAATAGGAGCTGATATAGGAGAAAAAGATTCTGGATTGATATGATTAGATGAACGAGTTTGAATGGGTGCACTACTAGAATAAGAATCAATAATAATTAAAATAAATAGAGAAAGGTAATAATAAAATGATGAATATATATAAAAAAAAACGAATAATAATAAAATTAATAAATAAAAAATTATATATATGCATAATTATGAAATATCAACTATAAAATTTAAATATATATATATATATATATATATATATATATATATATATATATATATATATATATATATATATATATGCATACTTGATTTTTAGTTCACGCGAGTTTGGAGAAAGAGTTGTTAATGAAGTATCAAAAAAAGAGGACGTACTGTCATTATGTGCCAAAGGTGATGGTGTTTCAATGATAAGTGAGGTATTAAGAGGAATAGTAATAGAAGGAGATGGAGACATAGAGAGAGGAGTCAACGTAGTCGAAGATGTGATTGAAGAGGGAGTATATTGATAAGCTATAGAGTATTATATTTATTATTATATGTTTATTATTATATTTATTATATATTTATTATTATGTTTATTATTATGTTTATTATATATTTATTATATTTTTTATATTTATTATATTTATTATGTT
Organism: Blastocystis sp. Blastoise; assembly: GCA_039096225.1. Lineage (NCBI taxonomy): Eukaryota > Bigyra > Opalinata > Blastocystidae > Blastocystis > Blastocystis sp. Blastoise. The sequence goes on from JBBPEB010000009.1 coordinate 207,472, forward strand.
GATTATTAATATATACATATGGGTGGAGGTGTGAGTTGACTTAAATATTTAGTATTAACAGCATCTTTATATGATTGAGATAATCGCTCTATATCTGCGATTCCCGTGGTAAATACGGAAAAACAATATCTATAATAAAAATAGTATATTAAGAACATAATATATAATAATAAAAATATTATAATAATAAATATATTAATAAAATAAATATATAATAATAAAAAGTATAATAATAAAAATACTCAGCATTTTGTGTATTAATATGAAAGAAATCATATGTATTTATAAATAGTATATTTGCATAAACAGAAGAAGGAGCAGCAAGTAAGATAGTTAAAGAATATAATGGGAAGATTTCATCAGCTGTTAAAATAGACTGTTTCCTTTCTATATAAGTATATATATATATATATAAATATATATAAATAGACAAATATATATATATATAAATATATATATACCTTCAATAGGTTGATCTTTATTGACATGTATATCTACTGCTTTAATAATTCGATTCATACAATCTTCAATAACCTATATAGATTTAATATTATATATATATATAATGATAATTATGCATATATATATACAGATAATTTAGCTTTAACTGTTTTATAGATATTAATTTCTTGTAATCGAATAATAGCATCCCCCAATTCATCGGGACAATAATACTTTTGAGGGATCTCAAAGAGGGACGGAGAAATACAATTGTGACTCTATAAAATAATATAATATATTTTAAAGTTATTAATAGAAAAATAATAAAAATAATAAATAGAATAAATAGAATATATATAAAAATAATAAAAACAAATATAATAAATATAAATATAATAAATTTAAACAGAATAAATAGAATAAATAATAAATAAAATAAATAGAATATCTATATATACTCCTAAATAACTAAGAAGTGTTTGAAATATTTTCTCTTGTGTTCGACAAATTTCTTTTAAATTAGCAAATATCTAAAATAATATATATACATATAAAGAATTTATTTTAGAAATAAAATATATACTTTTTTATATATATCTTGCATAATATAGCTTTCAATACATTGTTTCAGCAGTAATTGTTTCTTTTCGGATTTCAATGCTTTCTGCCATTTTCTATTATTTCTCTTAATAATAGTATATGTTTCTTCAATACATTTCTTGATTCTTAAGGCACTATCTTTAACACATACTTCAGAAGGAGGGAAATAATATGGATTATTAAACTGGTATACATGTTAAAAATACTACTTATATTATTATATGTAGAATAATATATAAAATAATATATAAAATAATATATAAAATAATATATAAAATAATATATAAAATAATATATAAAATAATATATATAATAATATATATAATAATAGTATAAAATAATATATAAAATAATATATATAATAATATATAGAATAATACTTTAAATAATAATATCTATCGTTATATAATAATAAATATAAATAGAATAATAAAAGATATCCAAATAAAGTCATCCATATATTCCAACGCTTTCTTATTATCTACATCTACTTCCAAAAAACTCTTCATATCTATAATTATATTCAAATTATATTATATATACTATAAATCATGATATATATACTGTAAATTGTATCATTTAAAATATATAAAATAAAATGATTCAATAAAAAAACACAAATAATATTCACAACTATTTACCTTCTGGACTTCGTTCTATATTGAAATAACTAAATCCATCATCAGCTTCAATCTGAAATTTTCCTTCTAACGGATATTCTAAGCATAATACTTTGAAAAATTGACATTTTGTATTCACAAATTGTTCATCAAATAATATATTTATATTACGTTCCTCTGAAAAAGAAGAGCCATGATAATTATCTTTCTAAAATATACATTCATAATTGATTATAATTTATTTAAAAAAAAAACAAAATTTATCTAAAAATATATACATATGTGTGTATAGATCCATTTTTCAATTCAAGACTTTTGTGAGAAAGTGTAACATATTGATCTCGATATAAACAGCTCTTATAAATGATATGAGACATGATGAGACTTTTATTAATGTAATCTGTTCTCAACGTTTTACGACAAGGAATACAGACAATCCATTCTTTTTCTGGAGCATCATCATAAATATTCTATAAAACAATAATTAAATGTGTTTTAGTATATATCATACTGGATAGTATTCTTTCAATGCAATAAAGAATGGATTTGTTAGGAGATTTTCATTATAAGTAACATTGTCATGCATCTTTGAATTTGAATAATAAAAACAAGAGATGAAAGGAGAGATGTCACTCAATAAAACCTTTGATTCAACGAATACCTTGTGATCAAGAGGAAAACCTTCTTATAAATGCTTTGAAATTAGGGATTGTATTGACTTTTTTTTGTTCTACGAAAACAAACTGGAATACCCACGGGAATATAAAAATCGTAAGGACACAAATTGATGACGACATTATGTGTCTTTAAGAATAATCATTTTTATGGAATGAACGATTTCTAGAATCAACCGACACTTCAAAAAAATATTTCCTTAGTTTTCATTGGGTTTCACATATTCGTTAGAATCTTCATCTTCGTTATTCTTAGATGAGAACAATTATTTTGCTAAAATGCACTAGAAACATGACATATATTGATTCGTAGATATCATTAATATGAGTTATATTATTGTATGTTAATCACACATTGTTTTTGTCTGTATATTATGAAATGAAATATTTTGTTGTTGCATTCTATAGTGTACAACGTTATAACAAAGTTGTATATGTTTTTCATGATTCTGTCAAAAAGAGTTTAATTAATAATTGCATATTTTTTTAATGATTTCTTGAAAAAAGTCAATGTTTTGTATGTTTATATATGAATTGAAGAGTGATTGAGTGAAGTCAATTTTTTATGCAAGAAAGAAGAAAATGATAATAATAACTTTTCATACAAAATATTTTATTTCTCAAATTGTTATGATCTCTTTGACCACTACTTATCTTTTTCATTCAAACAAAACACTATCAATAGCTAAATAATTTTAAAAAACAAAAACGATTATGTTTACATACTTAAGAATGTCTACTATGATGATGATGATGATAAGAAGAAGAAGAAGAATTTCTATGATGGTTTTTATCTCTACTTATATCATATCGATCTTTTTCTCTATCTATACTTTGTTCTTTATATTTGTTTCTATATATATCTTGATCTTTATGTATATCTGAATAATGTTTATCATTTGATTGATATTCATTCTCATGATGTTGTGACGAATATGAATCTCTATTTTTATCGAATTCTTTCCTTCTTTCTCGACTTCGATCTGTTGAGTATCTATCTGTTCTATTCGAATTCTTCTCTTCATAGATATTTCTATAATAATCCTTAGAATTATCTCTTCGATTAGAATTTCTTTCTCTTTCATTTTTATCTTCTTTATAATTTATGCTTCTTTCTCTATTATTATTTGGACTCTGATTTTTTTCTCTATAATAATTATCATTTCTTTCTCTATTATTATTTGGACTCTGATTTTTTTCTCTATAATAATTATCATTTCTTTCTCTATTATTATTTGGACTCTTATTTCTTTCATTTCTATCCTTATTACTTCTACTTCTACTTCTAGTAGTATGATTTGTAGATATACTCGAAGTAGATTCTATAGAAGGAATAGAATAATAAGATATATTATCTAGAATAGAAAAGTTATACATTATATATAGTACATACTATTATTATTATTATTAATATCATTATTATTATTATTATTATTATTATTATTATTCAAATTTCGTGATGACCTATACAATTATATCAAAAACAGATATAAAATTATATTAATAACATAAATATACAATTATATTAATAACATAAATATACAATTATATTGATAACATAAATATTTAAAAAAAAATGTCTAACAAAACAATATATATATAACATTAACAAACAATACAAAAACAATATATATAACATAAATAAACAATAACAAAAACAATATATATAAAATAAATAAACAATAACAAAAACAATATATATATATATACCGATCTCTATTAAACAATTGAGGATCAAAAGGAGATCGAAAAGGTCGTTGACGACCGCCAAATCGTAATTGACCACTTTCTTTTTTCCCGCCTAAACCTCCACCAAAGCGTCTTGGCTTCCATCCTAAACATTAAAATAATACATCTAAATATATTTGAAAAACATACCTTCCATAATTCTTTCTCTTTCATAATCAATGAATATCTGAGAACCATTCAAATAAGTATTGTGAATAGCATAGAATGCATCTTCCATATCTTTTTCATGTTCAAATGTAATAAATGCATACTGTTTTGAAATTCCAGTCACTAAATTAATAGATTCAAACTATTCTATAATATACCTATATCACGAATCACTTTACATTGCGAAATTCGTCCATATTTTTTAAATAACGGTAATAAATTATCTTCTGTAGTTTCAGGACTATATATTAAACAATCAATTTCTATTTCAATATAAAGGATACCTTAGTCCAAATACAAAAAGAGTCAGTTCAGGTCGGACTGATTCACTTTCATTGAAAACACAAGAATCTACTTTAATTATAAACTATATAAACCATATTTACATGTTGTTTTTAATGCTCTATTTAATCCCTTATCATGAGCAATGACATCTGTTCCATCGATACTTCCATTTCTTATTGGATCATATTCTGGAAGATACCTATGTAAATAAATAAATTGAGTACCAACAAAATCAGATAGTTTAATATACCAATAACCCATATTTCTCTTTCCATAAGAATAGGACATGATTTTATTTTTGTTAAAAATAACATGTTTTATATATTTTTTATTGACCTATATTTTTTAGAAATATAACTATTGTTGACAAATGCTCCTTTAGCTTAAATATAGTTATGATTTTATGTAGACGAAGAACATAAATGATAATTAGACTGGAAATTTTCTCTTAAAAATATAAAAAAACAACAATAAATCAATCTAGAAATAGTTTAATAATAAAATGTATATTAATTTATAATTATCACTATGAGTTTTATTAAAAATGTAAAAAAAAATAATACCAGTAATCACTCAATATACATATATACATGTAAAAAAATTGAAATGAAAAGAATAAAATGTATGAAGAATATAAATAATAAGAAAAGAAAAAAAAAGACACCGAAAATAGCAAAAGACTTGAAGAGTATACATAAAGACAGAATAAGTTGATTTACCACCAGAAAGGTGTCTGGATTTGTCTGAAGCTTTCTGACTTTTTCTTATATACACATAAACCATACACTTCATGGCCAACAACATAATTCGTTGGTTGTAATCTATATAAGTAAATAAATATTTATACTAAAATGAAAAACGTAGAATAAATATATAGGTTCTGTTTATAATAATAATATATTAATATATATATAATGTATATATACTCTTCTATAAGATCTAGATGTTTCTTAATAAAATCATAATGAGGTCTGTCTGGATCTCTACAGTCATGCACAAAGAGAACACCCTCTGGACTCAATTTCTCAGCATACTATATATAGATGTGTATATAGATATATACATAGTAATACTTATATTTATAGCAATAGTAATATTTATGTTAATAGTAAGAGTAATACTTATATTATTATTAATATTTAAAAATATAAATATAAACATATAAATATAAACATATATAAATAGATATATATAGGTCTTCATACTCGTACAGCTATTTGAGGTCTCAGTTTTCCGTCTAAAATAATGGCATCAATTGGTTCAGAGACTGTACTTATATAATCATAATACGATCTATAACTGAAGATATTATCAAAACCACCAATCTTTCTATATATATATAAAGGAAATAGGAAATTGTCAAGATTATATATTAACATATATATCTATACGAATTGCCGGTAGGGTCAAAATGATGAATCTCATAATTATTATACTTGGAGAGAATAGGAAGGGACTTTCTATATATATATATATTAAAAATTATTATATATATATATTATAAATTATTATATATATAATAATTATAATAAAAAGAATAATAATAGAATACAATAGTAATAAACATAATAATAATAATACTATGAATCATCTATATAAATATATCTTCTATACTCATAGGCTAAAGTAGATAGAGTAGTAATATCGATGTGTTTGCAGAGAGGGGCAAGTGATCCTGTGACTAATTGTTGACCCATATATATACATCGACTCTTCTTGGGATCTAAATACTTTGCAAATAAATAATATTCCTCATCCGTATATAGATCATCATAGTGGATATTATTACTAGATCGTCGTGGAATCAATCGAATGGTATTACTACTTGTATAATCTACAAGGATATATTATATATATATATAATGATATTTTAGTATGGAAAATAAGTTTATTAATATATTATGAAAACTTAATAAAAATATTTATATATTTAAAAAGAATCCAAAATAAATCTATATATATACATACCTAATTTATATTTCAGATTAATAGTTCTACCATAATACCATATTTGACCAATTCGATCCAAATTATACCGCGCATCCATATTCTTACGCGCGAAACCAGCTTTGGCGCCAAATCGATCTGTCTGATGCACACATATAACTATATATAATAGTGTAAATAAGTATAATAATAAATATATAATTAATAGAATAAATAGAATAAATATATAATATAAATATAATATATATATACTACTATTAGTGGAGTCAATAGTCGTGTGAGTGGCCTCTAATCTCCATACTATTTCTACTATATAATTATCATATCCCGGTCGACCTATAACTACATTGGCCATCGATTGCCAAGGGAAGGTATTCTTTGTAAAAATGAAATAATCCTATATACATATGCATATATATACACTAAGAAAACAGAAATTATTTGAATAATAATATTAATAAATATATAAATATAAATATTCAATAATCAAATAGAATGATTATATAATATTTTACTTCTGCATCTGTTTGGAATAGTGTTCCCTTCCTTGCTAATTTATTGATGACGTCATCCTGTTTATGTATATCTAGTGGAAGAGTGAAATGATCGGGTAAACTCACGTTAATACGGCGACCGGTCAGAAGTACCTATATATACATATTAAGATTAATACTCTATACTATATACATACTAATCAATATATATATATATATATACTAGTAGAAAAAAGGATTATATTAATAAAAGAATAATAATAATAACTATATTGAATACTATATAGTATATATACTTTTGGTTTAATTATATTCTTTCTTATTTGCTCCTTCACATATTCCAAGACTTCAATTATTCGACTATGAAGTAATAAATCCCCGTTAATATATCCATAAAAAGGAGAACTATAATGATTCTCTATATAAGTCATCATAGACGCAAAGAAAGGAGTCCCATACTCATTACATCTATATATATATATATATGAATATATTTATATGGAATATATTTATATGGAATATATTGTATAAATATATAGAGTATACAAAACACAAAATATATATACAATACTATATAAAATATTTAAACAAAGAAAAAAAAATATATATATATATATATATATATACTCAAATTGATCATAGACATCTGCACCATGTTCTTTGGCATGTTCTTTCCATGACTCACTCTTCGTCATCACTACTAACCGTACATAGGGAGCTAACGCCGTTAACGCTCTTAAACTGTTTTCTTGAATATGAATCTTATTATGATCCTATATATATATATATACTAAGAATAGGATAATAAATATATACACCAGTATCAATATAAGTAGTCGCTAATGTCAGAATAGGTCTATATAAATAGTATTCATAAATAATCATATAATATATTTATATAATAGAATATCAATAAAAAATATTTTATAAATTATATATATATACTCTTTGTTGTTTGCCTATTGAAGATGTATTCATATAGAAATATAAACATAAAATATAGAGTATACAATAAATATAAATAGAATAATAATATAATAAATATAATAAATAGAATAATAAAATAATAAATAGAATAATAAAATAATAAATAGAATAATAGAATAATAATATAAGCATAATAAATATAATAATAATATAAGCATAATAAATAGAATAATAATATAAGCATAATAAATAGAATAATAATAAACATAATAAATAGAATAATAATATAAACATAATAAATATAACTTACACTTCTTAGTAATGATTCTGCAGATTGTTCATCCATAAACACTAATTTCTCTACATATATATAATAATATTATATAATATATATATAATAATATACGTTGTTTATATTGTCCCTTATAGCTATTATCATTATTACCTTTAAGAAGTGACAATAATCCTTCAATAGTTTTCATAGCTTCACTTTTCAAAGTGTTCACTTGTTCTCCATTCATATCTGATTCATTCTTTAAGATATCATGAACATCAATATTAGCAACAGGAATAACTTCATCTATATTAGCATCAGACATATCTGGAGGAGCAGTATTACTTATAGAAGAAGAAGAAGAAGGAGTAATAGCATTAATAATAGAAGCTATAATACCAGTTTTCTCTGAAGAATTCTTTATTGCTGATTTTACTGTAGATCCTCCAATAGAATCACTTGAAATAGGTTTCACTACTTCAGATTGAATAACTGAATTCTTATTAGAAGAAGAAGAAGAAGTTTGAGTACTATCTTTAGTAGTCATACTATTACCAGATATATTACTTTCGGACTGAATTAATCCTTGGATATTATTATCTTTAGATTCAGATTTAGAATCCTTTGTACCATCAGTCTCTATACTTGCTAAAGGAGCTTGTTCTTTTCCATCAGATTGATTAAATTCATCTATTTGATTTATTTGATTCGATTCATTTATTTGATTTATTTGATTAGATTCATCTATTTGATTTATTTGATTCGATTGCTTATCCTTATTTAATTGAGATTCTGTCTTTGGATTCTGCTTCAAATCAGAAGAAGACAAATCTTTATGACTAGGTCGAGAATTGATTTCATCAATCAACTGCTGATTTATAGCATCTGTTGTCAAGACAACAGTACTCGATTTCTTTGATGTACTTTGACTGTCTTCAGCACGAATAAAACGATCTAAATATATATAATTAAAAGTGAAACACAAAACTACTGATAAATTCTTACTGTTGTTACGTTTAGCAGTCATTTCATAATATTTCTATATAGTTGGAATCAATGTAATAATAACAATATATATATTATATACGGATTTCACCATGAATTCATCCTAAAAACATAAGAGTATAAAAATAAATATATTAAATACCTCTTTTTGGTCAACAGATGTAAATCTAAGTGACTATATATAATAAATTAAACTAAAAGTAATCATATACAACAAAAATCAACGTTGTTACCGAGATAGAAACAATCAAAAACAGAAAAAATTGATAAATACGTATCCTCATTAGTAGAATATACAAAAATAAATTTTAATAATGTAAAAGTGAACACTTGATACTATTTTGAAACCATTTTGATTAAAATATTTTTTGTTTTGTAATTATGATCATATTCATGGGAAAATCACTATTCGTAAAAATAAAACAATTTTAAACTTTTTGAATGATTGTGATCAATTCTTTCTATCACTGTAATTTAAGTTGAGTATTTATCGTAATATACGATGTTTCTTATTGTCAATAACTTATTGTTACTATACATTAATTTCAAGTTTATTATGAACTCATTATCATGTTCATTTTTTCAAATCTAAGAATATAATAACTATATAGTTATTCTGTAAGTTGGTGTATAAACTTTTGCATGAGATACTGTGAATTAGTAATTCAATTTATATTTTTAAAATAGTTTGATCCTAATTTATATATTTCAAGAGCAAAACACTTAGTTGATATCAATGGGTAAAACAATAATTAAAAAGAAAAATAGAAAACAATAATTAATGAAAAATAGAAAACAATAATTGAAGAAAATAGAAAACAATAATTGAAGAAAAAAGAACAATGAAAACTTTAACGAAAAAAGACTATCATTAATCCTATAAAATGAGTCTAAAACAAAAAAAAATAGTTATATCAAAAATAAACTATATAACAAAAAGTTATATATTAATAAACTCTCCTATTTCTTTGTATAAATTATTCGCTATAAAAAAGAGTATAATAATAATATTAATAATAATACATATACATATATATATATACATTTAGATTTTAATGAAAATACTTCGAGAAGAGAATGAAGAGAAGAACGAGAATGGAAATGACAAGAAGATAAATCAGGGAAAAAAGAAGTAAAGAAACCTTTTACAAATTCGATGTTTTGAAACTGATGCAATATAAGAAACACAGTAATCTGATATTTTTGAGAAGTATATAATGTTTCTGAAGGCGAGCAAGTAATAAGACAATATTTAATATATATATTATTTCTTCCTAATGCTAAATAAGCATATATTTCATTAATCAGCGCCTAAATAAAAGTAATAGAAAAATAAGGAGATAAAAATAAATACATTCGTGTCTCTACAAGTGCAACAGTTTTCTACAATATAGCTAAACCTCCATGTTTTGGAATGCTGAGTATCTAAAGATTCACGAAACGAATATTTCTCTCTTACTAGCTTAGAATGATATCCAGAGCATTCATCATCATCATCGTAAACTCTTTTCATTTTGTATTACAGATTCAGAGAACACAAGCAACTAGAATTTCAAAAAGAGTCATAGAATGAACATATTAATATGTATATAGTATATACTAGACTTTTGTAAAGAATTATTGAATATTTATTTACTGTATATACTGTTAATAACTACAAAAAGTATGCAAAAAAAATGGAAGAAAAATGAAGCGATTTTTAATTTTTCGTTTTTCTTTCTCTTTGTGCTTTTTTTTGTTTTCTTTATTTATGTACTATTGTAGTTTTCTCATTTTTCATTATAATAGCATAATCCTATTAGTTTATATATAATATTAGTTGACTTTTAACACTTTAAATTTCCCACCCTTTTTCAACCATTCTGAAACTGGCTGTTTTTCTTTAACATATTATTTACTTGTTTTTCAACCATACATTTATGTTTTGAATAATTTAGTCATGCTCAGATTGGCTTATGAAAGATATACAGTAAGAAATACATAATAAATCATGAATATCTGGGCTTGTTCTTTAATTAGCCATTTCTATCAACTGGTTTCACAAGTTATATAGATATATTCTTTATTGGATTTGTTCCATCTACTCATTGACTATTCAGTTAGCAACGAATAAGACTTCTTCAAAAGAGTTTGTTATTATTTTTGTTGCTATTAGCTAAGTATAAAGTGTATATTCACTGATTTCATTTATTCTAGTACTAGCTATCTTCTCCAGATATTCAAAAAGTTTCAATTTAACAGTGAGAAAGAAACTAATGAAGTGCTTGTTATGCGTTGATTATCATATTCTTCTTCAATAAATGATACAAGAATTGAATGGTACCTCAACTAAAATACTGTTAATCCTTTATTCAAAGAATAATCCTAATTCTGTTATATAATTATCTTATTTTCTTAAAAAAAAGAAATGGTTTTGATCTAAAATGATGATCCAGAAATCGTGATATCCAAAACTATTAGATTTAATACCTTTATGTATCCTAAAACAACTAAAAAAGCCATTTCTTCATTTATAAAAGAGGAACTTCTTCGTTTTTATCAAACGTAGATTTGTAATGAAATGATATTTTAGATTTGTTAAACGTATCAGTGAACAGAATTATATATATATATAACCTCTGATCAAGCCTTTATTTGAATGAATGGGACAAATCGTATTACTGATTCACGTCAAAAAGTTAATGGAATTAACCATACTCATAGAGTCTACCCAGAATCTCCAAATATATTCGATATAGAGAATTTGTCGTTACATACGGATTCTAACGATGTCATTAACGCAAATGACAACAAACAAAGTAGATTTTTATTCTATGAATAAAAACATTCATTTATATATTTAATATTGTTTATATTATGATATGAACTGTTTATTTCTTATTTATCTTTAATATTTATTAGTATATAACGTCATCAATGGAACACAACAACCTATGCAAATCAACTCCTCTTCATCACATTTATTGTCAATACGTCCTATTCCATATTCAAAACTTGTTCCAATACAAAAACAGAATAATTATGCAAGTCTTAGTCAAGAAATGTCCATTGAAAATGTACCTACAGAAGATGATTCTTTAATGAATTCAGGATTATTTAGTAGATATACGTATCCTAAACGCAGTATAAGCACTCCTGTGTCTATATCTGAAGATTTAGATACATTATCTGTAAGAACTAGTGACGAACAATATGATAATGAAGTAGGAATGAAAAAAGATAAAAAGAATTCACGCGAGAAAGCTAGAAGAATGGCTATTAACTATAAATATAAAGAATTATGTTCTACTCTTGGATTAAAAGATGATAAAATGACCAAGGTATTTATTTCAATGAATGTTTATTTGAATTATTTTATATTATAACTATCTTTATATTAATTTATATATTATTATTATTTTTATATTATTACTATTTTTATATAAACTATTTTTATATATTATTATAATATTTATATTATAAGATTTATATATTATTATAATATTTATATTATAAGCTTTTTATTATAACAATTTATATATTATAATAATCTAAACATTATAATATAATTTATTTTATTTACAAATTTTTTTATTGAAAACTCACTATTTCATTTCTTTTAGGTACTTATCTTAGATATAGCCATATATGAAATAACGAAACTAAAAGAGAAACTCAATAGAACAAAAGAAGAATCAAAAACTCTACGTGCCTATATTAGTCAAGTATATATATATGTTATTTAATCATATTATTTGTTTGTATTCATGTATAATACTATATATTAATTATTGTCCTACATTCATAGTTATATTATAGAATATGAAAATACCTATTGTAGTCTATATTCTTTATTATTATTTTTATAGTTACTTGACAATCCTAATAGTATTTCTCAACCAAATCAGTCCATAAATAATCGCGGGAATATGAATATGATATCTCTTTATGAATCAAATCTCTCTTCTCTACAGAATTCAAATCAATATACAGTATTTTCTCTCTACTTTCTATGTTCTTATTCATATCTCTAATACTATACTATGTATCCTACATATAATTTATCTATTAAATATTTATATATATATAGTCAATTAATCCATCTTCTTATCCTTTCAGTTCCATATCACCTCTCAATATATATCCCAATTCTAAAGAGAATGAAAATATAGTCAATAAAGATTCTCTACTACCTTCATTTCCCGTGAATATCGATACATCTTATGAAGTACGTCCTCCTTCTTCTCCTCCTCCTCTAACTCCCGTTCAATCTATGATACATCCCTGTTCTTCTTATTCTTATTCTTCTTCTCCTTCTTCAGCTCAATCAATCTCTATTACTGCTTATATGAATCAATATACAAATCAAAATTCGAAAGAACAACCCAATCAACAGTAAATGGTCTTTATAAATTATAGTTCTCCAATTATAATAATATTTATTTATTTATATTTATTCTTTTGAATACTATACATAACATTATAAACTTTATATATATATAGATACTTAGAATCCAATTCTATTCAATCATCACTTCCTATTCAATCTACTCTATATACTAATAATAATAATACAAATAATCAAACTCTTATTTCTTCTTCTTCTCCCTCATCTATGACAAGTCTTCAATCTACTACTAATCAAAGTATATGCTCACAAAATACTACTCAACCTTGTCTTCCGAATGGAATTCTAAATGATTCCACTCACGTGCAAGATACAATAGTATCTTCAGACGGTGTCTCAACATATATAACGATAGATGACGAACTCTTCTGTCCATTCGATCAACTTAACAAGTAAATATATTATTAATATTCATTTTGACTTTTGCAAATATATATGTGTGTATATGAATATATTTATTATTCAATTCTATCTATATTTATCATTTATCTATTTGTTTTTGTTATTATTTATGTGAATACTATATATGTATCATTCAATGCTATCTGTATTTATCATTTATCTATTTGTCTTTGTTATTATTCATGTGGATATTATATATTATTATTCAATTATTTGTCATTTTATTTTATAAACATACTTTATCACTTTGTATACTTATTAAACATAGTGTATACTCTCTCTTTTATTCTAGTTGTGTCTTAGTCAATATTCTTTTCTATTCTTTTTTTCTTGTTTATTCTTCATAGACTCATATTCAATATATATTATTAATTCTATCATGTGATATCTTTATTCTTTTCTTTCTTTCTTGTTATCTATTGTTGCTAATAAGAATATTCATACTTATTAGCAAATACTAATTGTGATTCTCGATATAATATTTATTATTTATACAATTATTATAGTCATCCGTTTTTTAATTTGTTTTATTATTCATAATAAATACTAGCAACATTTTTTTTTACATATACTAAAAATTGAGTTATAGAAAGAGTATTGTTTATAACGATACAATAAATATAAATAAATTAAAAATAAAATTTTATATAAAATGCAATCATTTGGAACAGTAGTTCAATAAAAATAAATATACATATATTCTTATTCTGATATTCCTTCAATTTTAAAAAACATAAATATAAAAAAATTATTCTGATATTCTTTCAATTTCAATACACCAATTGGCATGTTCAAAATATAGATTATTAATCTTTATATTTGAGATCTTATTACATAAGAATTCTAATTCTCCATCATTAAAAACATGATAAAACCGTTTATAAACAACAGCCTGTTTCTCCTTAGATTCTTCTATATCATCAACTATCTATACATATATGAATGTTATTTATTAATATTCAATTATTAGATATATTATATATTATATATATTATATATACTATATATATTATATATATTATATATTTAAAGTATACATTTTTATCTTTATCAAAGTATTTATTCTGTAAATGCCAGTCAACCATAACATCCTATAATATTCATATAACCACGGGAATATAGAGTATATGTATATATATACTTGTTTATCGAACTGTCTCCTCATTCCCGCCTCTTGTTCTAGCGCCCAAACGTATATTAATGCACGTCCTCCTGTATATATATATATATAGAAAATGAGTTTAAATATAGAGAGACAACATATATATATATTATTTAATTATAGGATATATAGAGATCATCGAGAAATTAAAAAATAATAATGAGATAATATATGAATAATTATGATTCTATGAATAGTTATATATATATATACCTATTTTAAGTATATTAACGATGTTTTGAATAGCTCTCAATCTGTGACCTGATGACGATAAATGATGAATAACAGCAATAGATATAGCTCCATCATAAGACTTAGGACTATATATATATATATATATATAGAATAGAGAAGTGATAGGAATGATATATATGCAAAACAAATGTTATATATATATACCGATAGGGTAGATTAAGTATATCACATAAGACAACATTGTTCTTTTGGAGTTCTCTGCACATGCGTAGCAGTCCAATACTTCTGTCGCATCCCTCTATATATATACCTTCTCCACATCCTATATACTTTCCATTCCCACAACCAACATCCAATAATACACTACCTATATATATATATATATCTATATATATATATATATATATATAGTGAGAGAAAGAAATAAAAATATATAATTTGAAAATAAATAATAATAATAATAATAATATAAATGTATATATACCTTGATTAAAGCTATTCAGAAAAGAGATAACTCCAGGCCAGTGACTGAATCGTGTTGATGAGAAATGAGGAGCTATCATATCATATACCTATATATATAATAATAAACATAATAATAATAATAATAATAATAATAATAATAATAATAATAATAATAATAATAATAATAATAATAATAATAATAATAATAATAATAATAATAATAATAATAATAATAATAATAATAATAATAATAATAATAATAATAATAATAATAATAATAATAATAATAATAATAATAATAATAATAATAATATATATATATATATATATATATATATATATATATATATATCATATACATCATGAACAAAGTTGGTTTCCATAGAAGTTGGTTTATTATTGGCTGCTTCTTCTACGATCTTCTCATCACATTGATCAGGGTACATACAGGGACAAGGACACATATAGGGCTATATATAATAGAGGAATAGAAATAGAAATAGAAATAGAAATAAATAGAGGAATAAATAGAGACAAAAAGAAAAAAAGTAGAATTAAAATTAAAATTGGATGGAAAATAGATAAAAACTAAATGCGATAGAGAAAGAGAAAAATGTATAGAAATAGAAAGAAGATATATATATATATATAATGAATAAAAAAGTTAACAGAAAGATAATCATAATAGAATGATAGTATCGAGAGAGTGCTTACAGACATCAAAAATATGATATAATCGCGGGAATCTGAAGATGCATATCCAGTTCTAAAAGAAGCATCGAAACGTGCATCTTCTATATATATAAACAAATATAAATATATACAAACATATATATATATATATATACGAGAAACTGTGAGGATTTGCTGGTGCGTCAGAAGAACACTATTTTTACGTCCATCAGAGCACGTGAATGATAATGTAACTGATGGAGATTTAGATTGGTCCAAAGAGGGATTCCTAACAATATAGAACACAATTATTATTATTATTATTATTATTATATTATGAAATTAAATACAAATTCTATTTAACAATAAAGATATATATACAACTTTTCCTCCTCCTTATTCTCTTTATTTTGTATATATATCACTTTATATACACTTCCTGAATGAGAATGATTGAAGAACACAGGTTTTTCTCGACTTGATGCTATATATATATATATATATATATATATAATATAATATAATATACTGTCATCATTTAATTCATATAAAAAGAGGACATCAAACGAACTGTTGAAAACATCAGATACAGAATGATAAAGAATATCTATATATATATATATAATACTAAGTATATATGATTATATAGAAAGTATACCTTCTTTACTAATTTGATATAATTTCCATTTCTTTATAAAAAATATAGAGAATACAATAAATAGCCATATAATTACATATATATACTTCTAATTCTCTATCCATAACACAAGAAAGAACACTATTCTTAATAGATTCATATTGTGTAATAGATAAATCAGCATATTGAAAACCTATAGACAATCAATATAATAATAATAAAAACACAAATGGTAACAACAATAAATTATAATAAAATATATAATTATTATTTAAAAAACTATTATAAATCCTATACAATTCATAGATATTTCATTCTGATTAGAATCACATTGTTTAGATTCCTTCTTATTCAGATCTGCCCAACGGAAATAAAATTTATTGTGATTATCAATACGAATAGTTCCATTAGAAAGTGAAGTTTGAATCTTTTTCGCTTCTTCTATAGAACCACAATCGATGTAAAGAGTAGTTTTCCTATAAGAATATAAATAATGACTATTCTCTTATTCTACTGTAACCTTTATATTCCAAAATAAAAAGAATTATATAAAAATAATCATAATTTATAAGAAAAGCATACCCTTCAAACACACATTCCTTGATTTGAAAGTCCTTGAATAATTCACTCCTAATTTTATCTTCAGAAACAAGTTCATTTTTCACTTTTTTAGACCATTTCAACTGTAACCAATTACTTTCATAATCAACACCTTTAAAACGTTGTTGAGGCATATTCTACAAAGTTTTCAACTAAGATGAGATATAATACAATATAAAAATACCGTGTCAATGAAACTAAAAAAATTAAAAAATATTTTTTCAGCAAAATTCAGAAAAATTTGACATTATCATTTATTATCGATAAGTAACGAAATCAAATACAATAATGCATCATTATTTCATATTTTTATTATGTGATTCAACTGTTAAATATATATCATGATTTCTGTTTACTATTAAATCGTAATTACTAAGAAACAACTTATCTTCGGTATGGCAAAGAATATATAAGTTATATCTATCATTTAAATAAGAATCATAAATGCATTATTATGTATATAAGCATGAAATCGTTATTTACAATGTGTTTTCATTCATTATAGTCTATGCTATTTATTCAGAGTTGATATACATTAGAATTATGTTTACATGTATCCACAGCACTTGAGAATACATATGCAGTATAAAATATATATTATAAATATATCAATTCAAACAAACAACTAAAAATAAATTTTTCTATTTCAGAACAAAGATAAAATCAACATATAAAAGAATTATAGCTTGATCAAATACTATATTGAATTATAAATTATATTTTAAAACATAAATGCATATATATATTAAATAAATAATAAAAACAATTTTTTTTGCTATAAGAAAACAATAATAATAAAATACAAATAGAATCTTATATTCTGAATGATACAGAAAAGACTTATGAATATATTTATTCTAGTTACTTATTGTTTAAATAACTTTTGCATTTGTTGCATACTATCTAGTGTATTCCCAATAAATCCTTCATTCAATATATCAAATCTTTGTTTCATTTCTCTTTCTTTTTCTACAGTTAAATCTTCAAGTCCCATTGCTTGTAAACATTGTATATACGTTTGATGGCATTTACCATCCCCACAAGGTATAGAATACTCATCATTAGGACAAGGACCCGTAAAACCACCTTGAGTAACACATTCACCTATATAACTAAAATAGAATGGTTTCTCTTTATATTCACTACCCTGACACTTCTGGAAATCTTGTATTGTTCGTTTATAATTAACTAGTACTTCTAATGTTTTATATGCTTGTTCAACTGTAGAATCCAAAGTCTTATCTTTTGTATCACTATCTATATAACTTACTGTATTTCCTGTTACTAATATATTCCAAGTAGCCATATCCACAAATAATGGAAGCTTCAAGAACTCTTTATATAAATACTCTTTTTGTTGAGGAACTAAAGACATGCGTAACATAAAGAGAACTGTGACACCATATACGTCATTGTACGGAATAAAACGCTGAGTAGTGTCGAGTCGCATACCTACTGAAGTATAAACACCGTTATTCATATGATAATACTCAGGAATCTAGAAATAGAATAAGGAAATAGTAATATGATTTATATTAATGAAAAGAATAATATGATATATAAATAGAATTATTATTTATTTCTATATGAACATAAATCAATCATTATAAAGAGTAAACAAAAGAATTATTATTATTATTATTATTATTATTATTATTATTATTATTATTATTATTATTATTATTATTATTATTATTATTATTATTATTATTATTATTATTATTATTATTATTATTATTATTATTATTATTATTATTATTATTATTATTATTATTATTATTCTTATTATTATTATTATTATTATTATTATTATTATTATTATTATTATTATTATTATTATTATTATTATTATTATTATTATTATTATTATTATTATTATTATTATTATTATTATTATTATTATTATTATTATTATTATTATTATTATTATTATTATTATTATTATTATTATTATTATTATTATTATTATTATTATTATTATTATTATTATTATTATTATTATTATTATTATTATTATTATTATTATTATTATTATTATTATTATTATTATTATTATTATTATTATTATTATTATTATTATTATTATTATTATTATTATTATTATTAATATTATAATATATTATTATATATTATATATACAATAAGTTGTGCCGTTTCATCATCTGGACTCTTCTTCAGTTTCTCCATAAATTCATATTCGGCCTTAATAGTCATGGTATATGTACGTTCATGGCCATCCTTTTTATATTGGAAATGATGATGTACCGGTCGAATGACGCTCTGTATGTCGATACGAAGAATGTTTGAAGAGAGTAACGTATTGTGCTATAGAAAAATGTAAGTATATATACTCATATTAATAATAGTGTATTCTATAATGGTATGCGGAAAGTGATAATAAATAATAACAATATCATTATTATATAGTATATATATATACATAATTTGAGTCTTTACTCGCTAATCCAACTCTATCTAAGAATACGGTGTAAAAGTCTTTGTATATAGGGCGTGGATGAAGCGAGAGCGAGTAACGAAGTGGAACAATAGGAGAATCTGTGAAGGGGAGGAAAATAAATAAATATATATATATATATATATATATATATAAAACTAAAAGAATAGGAGAGAATGACATCATAATCCAAACTAATTTATATATATATATATATACCATAAACAGAGTCTTCTACAAGATATAAAGAAGGATAAATAGAGGGATCATCGAAGAATGTTGTAAGACAAAGAGAAATGTCCCGCGGGGAATTGAGAGATAGGAAAGTAGTCATAGCCACAGAGAGCAGTTCATTAAGAGATTCCGCGGAAAGAAGAAGGAGGGAAGATAATGGAATATCTACATACTATATATATAGTAATAAATAAAATAATAAATAAAGAATATATATATAGTTATAAATAAAGAATATATATATAGTAATAAATAGAATAATAAATAAAGAATATATATATATATATTAATAATAGAGAATATATATATATTAATAATAGAGAATATTATATATATATATACTTGATATCTGAGGAATTCAGGACTATCATATAAATCATGTATATTATCTTTATTCAATTGTTCTTGTAATAGATATACATTCTTATATTTGGTTCCCGCGTCGATAGTTGCCGCCAAGGAAGTCAGGAGAGGTTCATTGTTATTAATCATAATGAATGTAGCTTCAGGATAATGAGAAGAGAGAGAAAGAGGAAGAGAAGTATTGACGGATGTCCAGTGTAAGAAGGAGAAATGAGCTAGAAAAGAGGGGAATATATAACTAGAATATATATATAGAATACGTATAATACTATGTATAATAGCAACAATAAGTATAATAATAATAGAGTATAAAAAAAAGAAAAATAAGAGAATGTCACAGTATGGGTCACATACGACGATCTACTTCGATATTTTGTTTTAGAATTCGAAGAACAGTTTTGTCAGATGTAGGACGTGCTTTGAACGATAAATAATTAATAATAGCACTATATATAAAGGTATATATAGGTATATATAGGTATATAGCGAGAAATAAATAAATATAGGGTTATATAAAATACTATATATATATACTTCATAGTAGCTTCTCCATTGATTCTATCTACAAATAGATTACGACTATGAACATTCTCAACCCCGCGGGAAATCATCAAATCAAAGGGTAATTGTAAATAGCTATATAGTTATATATATATAGTTATATATATAGTTATATATATATAGTTATATATATAGTTACATATATAGTTATATATATACAGATCAATAAGAGGAGGTATATATGTAGAATTGAGACCCAATCGGAGCAGAGAATAAAGAGCAATACCATCACTCACTGAGTCTTGATTATGTATAAAAGTGATTCGATAAACAATTGTTTGTTCTAGATATATATATATATATAATTATAAATATAAATATTGATTATAGTTATATATATACTAACAGAGACTTGTTCAAACTCAAATGTTCCTTCTTTGTCATTAGCATCTATATATATATATATATATATTAATATATAATCATACTATTCTTAATAATATCGTTAAAGAATTGAGTATAATCTTTGTTATTTTTATACCTATAATATAATAATATATAATAATATATAATAATAAATAATAATAAAATATAACATATAATATACTTATCAAGATTTTCTAGAAGAAGTCGGCCTTGACCTTCTTTGCTCATCAGATCCCCGCGGGGATCTGTGTATAATTGATGCATAGTCGCAATAAGTGTAGATATAGGAGGTAATTGTATGTATGTATATAAAGACAGGGAAAAGAAGGCATATAAATCTTCAGATAGAGTCCTAATATATATATATAAATATATTAATGAAAATTTTCTTTAATACAAAAAATATAAATAGATGAAAAAAGAAATATATATATTTATACCATCTGACTTTAGATTGTTCAATTAAACTTAATAACATGTCCATTGTTAGTATTTGCATATGTATATAAGAATTTGTCTTTATTCCATTTTGATATAGTTTATTTAATGTATTTTTAGTAACATAAGAACTACATATATATACATTATGTATATCAGACATATTCTGTAGAGTTGATTGAGCATATATATTGTTGAAAAGTGGCTTAATATTGATAAATTGAATCAAAGGAAGACTTCCCGCCAATTTCACAGTCAATAAACCAGTATTTCTATATATATATATATATATATAGAACATATATAATAATAAGAATATACATAAATCATGTATAATATATATATATGTATACTGTCCATAGATAGCTACTGTTTTATACTCATTTGGAGGGATACGAGGTAATAAATAAGAAAATAAATTAGATACATGACTATATTCCCGTGAATACATAACACTTAATAAATCAGAGTTAATTGTATAGGAATTATAACGTGTCTTAACGTTCTTTGAAGGATGGAGGAGTGCGTCAGTGAGGGACTTATAAGAAGTAGCTATAAGAATGTATATATATATAATGATTATTATGAATATATATATATACAGGCAGATCTTTCAATAGGTTGAAGACGACTATATATATATATATATATATATATATATATATATATATATATTTATTGATTATTATATTCTATAATATATATATATATATATATATATATTATTATTATTATTATTATATATATATACCGAGCTTTATCATCATATGATCTCTATATATAAATGCAATTATATATATTATTATTATATATATATATATATATACATTAAATCGTAAGTTCGTTCGTTGTGTTCTTAAATCTATGTATATATATATATATATATATAATTATATATATACGCTTTTTTGATTTTGATTCTTTAACAGACACTATTTCAGAGGAGCTAGTAGACTCCTTATTCCCGCGGGAATCTGTATTATCTTGATTATCAGTTGTATTTTCAATTTCTTCTTCACTTTGTCTCTGATTCTCTTTCTCTACAATTGCCTATATATAATTATATACGTTTATATATTCATATAATAAAAGCATAAATATATATATATATATTAACAGTAAATAGATAGTATATATACTTCTTGGTCAAGAGTGAATGTTCCTATATATATATATATATAGAAGAGAATAAATACTATAATCTATATACCTGCTTTATAATACGTATATTCAGGATATAAAACCACGAATTTAGAGAGATATTTATTAGTATATATATCAATATATAATTGATACATATCCTCATCCGATATATATAAAGAGTATAAGGAGAAAAGAGAGAGACCGGCTATATATATAATAGTGAATAAATACTTGTATAGCTTATCAGTCATAAATATTATTATGTTTGTTATTATATTAATAATAATATATATATTATTATTATTATTATATATATATATACCAAGTTGATTAGCTACAGAACTATTTTCATTTGTTTTCTTATTATTCTTTTCATCAGTTTTCTTTATAGAGGATCCATATGATGTTTTATCATTTCTTTTACTTTTATTCTCGTTTTCATCCTTACTTTTATCATCAGAATCTTTTTTCTCGTATTTACTCATAGAAGAAAAGAGAGCTATATATATATATAGATATATAATATATATATATAGATAAAGATATAGATATATATACGATAATATGAGAGTCGACGTCTTTGTGTTGATAAATCGTCTTCTTCCGAATGTTCTTTCGAATCCACTTCTTCCCGCGTTTCTTCAGAGGCGGGAATCGTCTTCTGCGCGTCATTCTCTTCAACAGTACCCTTCGGCATATCGTCATTCTCTTTGTCCGCAGTATTATCATTATTATTATTATTATTTGTATTATTATTATTATTTGTATTATTATTATCATTATTATCATTATTATCATCATTATTATTATTGACAGTAGTATCATCAGATACTTTTGTTTTTTCTGTAGAATCAGTATTCGAATCAGTCACCTGCTCCTGCACGTGATCTTCCTTTAATTGTTCCGTATCTTTAAGTATCTTATCATTTGTATTTCGTGTTTCTTCTTGACTCTTTAAATGCTCCGATAATAATATATAACTAGAATCATCCTCATTCATATCTCCTTCATCCTATATATATATATATATATATATAATTTATACTGAGCAATTAAAAACTTATAAGTAACGAATATTGAGATATAAAAATATTTTCTTATAATATATATATATATACAGTTTTATGGCAAACATTGAACTTCAGTTTATTATATCCGCTATCTTCAATTGTTTCAATAGTACTTGAAATAGTATTACCTGAGAATATACAAAACTATATATATATATATATTAAAAGAGAAATATGGCAATTATTTTATTTATATAGGATATGACCTATAATAATAATAATATATATATATATACATCTTTTGTGTTTTTCCAGTATTTCCAGAAAACAGTGTTTGGTAATGATTCTGGAACAAGAACGTCCTTTGAAAGAGATAATAACTTACCCATCATCATCTACATATATATATAATGAATAATAGTAATGAATATAAATGGAAAGAATAGGATAAGTCAATATGAATAAATAAGTATAATAATATAATATATATATATAATATAATATATACTTCAATTTCATTATGAAGAACGAAAGGTGCAGAAGAAAGAGAAAGAGAAGACTCAGTAAATATATCATAATTAGCGATAACCGTGGTTATATTGACATTATGAGGCAGAATTGAAGAGATATGCATAACTAAGAGAAGTATCATATTAATAAGAATATAATAAATAGAACAAATATTAAATAATAAAAAGCAAAATAATAATAATATACTCGTTTCTAAATTGATAGGTAATTGAGAATATAAATGATTTTTCGTCCCATGATACATTTTATAAAGATTCACTTCCTTACTATATATATAAACTCTTATAAAATGACCCTTATATATAACAATATATATAAGTAAAAAAATATAGATATATTAGTGATTATAATTACCTTCCTTGTTGCATTGTTTTTCCAAATAAAATAACAAGAGAATCAGGGAATTTCTTAGCTATATAGAAACTGAAATCTTTCTCTATACCTAATATAAGGATAATCGAAGTTTCTTTAAGGGATTTCGAAGCAGAAGAAGACAAACTACTGAAACGCCCATGATTCTGCTTAATCCACTATATTATATATACATAGAAATAAATATAAACTTATGAATATATTTAATTATATTTCTATATGTTTTTATATACAGATTCAAAGAAGTTTAGATTCTTATTACGAAGTAATGTTGTTATATTAGAAATTAAACCTGAATTCTGAGTAATTGAATCTAAAGGATTAAATAAGTATTTGGTTTCATCGTCCATCTATATTTCATAATAAATAAATACAAATTCCGAATTTTATTATTAATAAAATCAAGAAATACGTCGTCTGATGCCTGTAATTGTCTGAAGTTAGCATCTAAGGATTTCAGTTTTTGTATTTCTCTATCTTTTTGCAATGTTACAGCTTGTTGTTGCTCTATTTGACCATCTTCAACTTCATCAGAAACAACTATATAACGATTTATTCCTTATAAAATATTTTTCTCACCTGTAACTGAAAGTGAAGTATAAAATAAGAAAACAAATATCAAGAGATATCGAAAACCTTTCATGTTATACCGTAAAAAGAAAAAGTACGACAAACACAATAAAATGAAGATGTCACAACACAATTCTGCTAAAAAATCAATTTCGCCAAAAATTTTCGGAGTTCGTGTATCTGAAATGTGCTTAGTAAATCTGAATAATAAATTCATTCAAAAGGTTTTATGGATATATATGATCATTCTTGAGAGCTAATTGTCTCTATGTTTGTCCCATTGTCTAGGTTGATGTATGGAAATGTTGTTCACAACGTTTCTCGACTCTTATTATTACGATCATTATCAACAGAAATTTCCAGGTTTGAAAGTAATAGTAGTTCATTACAAAATAAGATCAACTTGTTGATACATAAGCAAAAATTAAAATCATGTTTAAGTCAATTTTACATAAAAGAACTAGAATCTTATTCGTCAGATATTAATGATTTGATTGAGTTATTCAAGTTAGAAAAAAATAGAAAAGACGTTCAAAATCATTATGAAAGAGAACTGGAAACTATTGAAAACACTTTGAATATGAATATTATAGATATAGCCAGTCAATGTATTAATTGATTTTATTTTGAAGTTAATGTTATATATTATTATATATTATTATATTTTATTATATTTTATTATATTTATACTATTATATATTATATACTATTATATATATAGACTATATGCTATTATATAATAAAACTATACATAGTTCATATATGTCCTACTCCTCAATTCCGTTTATCTATACATACAGGAAATGGTGGGGATGACGCATGTGACTGGAGTTCTATCTTATTAGAGATGTACCTCAAGTTTCTGAGTCATAGAAATTATAAGTATGTTGTATATGATATGAATAAAAATGAGAATGGAGGAATCAAATATGCTTCAGTTAATATAGATACACAAAATGTATATTATTATGTTTATTATTATACTTATTATTATTATTATTCTAAAGGCATATCCGTGGCTCTTTTACGAAACTGGTATATTATTAACTATATATATATATATATATATATATATATATATAGGTATACATCGTTGTATACGTATATCTCCCTTCGATAGTGATAAACAGCGACATACCTCCTTTAGTTCTGTTATTATTACACCTATATATAAATCCAAGAGTATTACAATAGTACCATCAGATCTACAGGTATATACTTATAGAGCAGGAGGAAAAGGAGGACAATACGTGAATAAAACAGAAAGTGCTGTTCGTATTGTTCATATACCTACAGGAACTGTAGTTCAAGTATATATATACATATATATTATTATTCTTGAAAATAAATTGCATTCTTATTTATTTATTATTCCTCTAATTATATAATTATAAGTAATAGTATTTTACTATTTAAATGTATAGAATGAAGATGAACGAAGTCAATTCTTAAATAAAGAGAAAGCTCTTCAAGTATATATTAAAATAACTATATAATATATATATATATATATTACATATATTCCAATAGATTCTTCAATTAAGGCTTGAAGAGAAGCAAAACAAAGAATATCAACAAATCAAAGAGAGTCAGTATACTATGCGAGAAATCAATGGATTTGGCACAAATCAAATTCGAACATACGTTTTTCATCCAAATATTTATGTAAAAGATCATCGATTTAATGTAAAGACAAATAATATGAATGATCTTCTCAATGGTGATTTAAAACCCTTTTTGTCTGATATTATCAAGCAAGCAATCTTCACAGATCCTGATTAAATTATTTTTTATCTTTTAATATTTATTTGTTTTGCTTCTTAATCATGTTATATGTATAGTCTAGATGATAAAAAACTAAACAAAAGGCAAAAACCTATAAATTTGGTATATAATATACTAAATATAAGTAACACATAATTGTCTGTCCTTTCATCACCTATAACTCTATTTTCCCACCTATATTTCAAGTTAAATAAGCTTTAAAAACGATCAACAAAAAAATAATTACTGTCTACTTAAAAATTCTTCAATTTTTTATTTAAATAAAGAGATCTTTTATCTTTTCTATCATAAATAAATTTACATCAGGTTTTCCTTTCTTTAAATGAAGAGAAACAAATTCTGCAAAACAACGGAAACTGACTTTAAAAAAGGAGAAATTTTTTCAATTATTTCTTTTATTACTGCTTTTATATTTAAACTTCATCCTTTAAAATGTCTGAATTATTCATAAATCAAGAAAGAAAACAATATCTGCTATCAATCTCTGAACCTCCTAAGGACATTAACTCTTTCACAACATTCATCAATACAATTTATCAGAAAAAACACATTCAGAATGTCCGATGTTTGTTAAATATTAAAAAAATACCTGCATGGAATCACTACTATTTATTGTTTTTTGAGGAGATATTACCTTGGCTAATTAAAAGAGTTCAATCATTTCTAAAGAAAAATAAATATACAACGATTTCCAGAATATCAGCAAATTCAGATATTACTCTTGAACTTGATAAAGATGATGTGTTAGATCTAATGGTTGCTATGACGTTTGGATTATATTCTGATCCTAAACAGTCACAAAACATCGATTTTGAATACTTTTTCTTTGAATACTGTGGAACTGTATCATTTTATTCACACTATATATATATATTATTATATATATAGTTTTTATATAATTATATTATAATTTTATTATGTTATTATATTATAGAATAATATTATATAATTATATTATATAATTCTATTATATATCTCTATATAGTCTACCCAGAAACTTCTTTGTATCTTAGAGTATTTCCATGAAAACATAAATAGGCCTCATTATGGAAAATTTATATTACATCGCTGTTATCTCTCCAATCCATTTACTGAAAATGACTTAAAATACTGTTCTCAGGAATTCAGTCCTTTTCAGATCTTTTCAACAGGAAAGATAGGAGATCAACCCAATGAAATCAAAGTTGATTTCGCAGATCAATATATATATATATTAATTTGTTATTTTTACTATTATTCTTTTTTAATTATATTATTTATGTTTTTATTTAGTATTATTTCGTTTATTTTTTTGTTAGCTTGTCATTCTAAAAATAATATAAATAAATAACTCTTATTATGATTATATATTAATAACTTTTATTAAAATTATAACCCTTATCATAATTATAAGTAGTTCCTATGATATACTATGTTACTCTAATAGATATATATATTATGTTGTTTCTATAGATATATAGGAGGTTATGTCTTGACCCACGGGGATTTGCAAGAGGAGATCATGTTTGTAGAGAGTCCGGAGTGTTTATTATCTGTATTATTCTGTGAAAAGATGGAGAATCGAGAAGCTATTATTATCGAGGGAGCAGATCTATATAGTGATATCATTGGGTATGGAACACAATTCCAATTTAATGGACCTATAGGAAAGAATAAGTATATAGGAATAGTAGTTCATTAAATAGAGAAGATATGTTATATTTTTATATCAATCTAATAGAATAATTCATCGAATAGAAATGTTTTTTGTTATATATATATTTATTTATATATTTATTTATTTATTTATTAATATATCTATTTATTTATTATTATTATTATTATTATATATAGACGACTCAATGATGTGATTATATCTATCGATGCACGTGAATATTATAACGTTACTAATCAGTTTGATTCTAAAGAACTTCTCAGAGAAATCAATAAAGTGAATATATAAATAATTATATATTATTAACAAATTATCTCTCTTTATTATTATTATTATTATTTATAGGCTTATATTGGTTTTATATCTACGTCGTCATTTCCATATCCCATTGGAACCGGTAAATGGGGATGTGGTGTATATATATATATATACATATATATATATATATATATAATTATATATATATAGTTACACATATACATTATAAATTCCCATAAACATAGGCTTTTGGAGGTATCACTTCTTTAAAAGTTATTATTCAATGGATTGCTGCTACTATGGCTAAAAAACAAATTAACTTCTATACATTTGGGAATCAGAAGGAAGGTAAAGAATTATCTGATTTTATTAACTATGTTCAATCTAACCATATCACTGTTGCTGACATTTCTACAAAATATATCCTTATATAACATTATTATTCTGTTCATTACATTGTTTACATAATTATTATCATAAAAGTATCCTTAATAAAATACTATTTGAGCTTCATACAATCAAAGATAAAAACAAACTCATCAATAATGTGTATCAGTATGTATTATCCAATTAGTCGTCACTTTAATGTCATTTACAATTTATTAATGAATCACTATTCATCTCGTTTTGTTTTGAATCATTATTTCTCATCATATAAATGATAAACCTTAAAAATGGTTCAATTCCACAATAAATATAGTGTTTAAAATAGATTTTTAAGCCACATTTATATTTAACGATCATATCAAGCATAGAACCACATCTACACTGAATTAAAGAATAAGATGAGATCTCCATGACAATGAAAATAGGTCATCCTTGATCTCAATCAGTAAATAATGTTATAAAAGCACTGAAAATCCATTATAATCATATTCTATTCAAAGAAACGAACTATTAATTGCAGAAACGGATACTATTAGTTTTCTATAGCTTCTAGTCACTTTCAAGCTTTAAAAAAATACTATAGTATTCTACATACCAATCTCTACTGATATTAAGAAAAGAATAGTTTGAGGTGAGATGTTTCCTCCTGAACAACATGATTTTTTTCAAGTGTTTAAAAAAATGTATAAATGTGTTTCTCTAGTCCTCTAAATGATTATGAAGAATATATATAAAAGTAATTCACAAAAAAACGTCTATTTTTTAAAAAAGAGTGTTCTTGGTGTCATTATTGAACGTACTTGGTCTTATTATTATTGATATACCTTATTCAGGTAAGAGAAGACCTATAAATAGACTAATATATCATAAATAAAGCAATAAAGCCTTTCGAAAAGAAAAAAGAAAAAGGAACGAGCATGAAATGGCATAGACTCGTTTTTCGTATGGTTGATCCTATTAAAGCTAGTTTCTCAGAAAAATGGCCCTATTCAAAAGGGTAGAAAAACAAAACCCAGGAATATATCGTTGTTTCCCGCGATTGTTTCATCATTTCATTGGTTTGAATAAGAGCCTATTAAATATTTATGTCTCATATGTTATGGATGAATAGTTATCACAAACATTTCTGGCTTTGGAGAAACTCAAGATGTCATCTTTTTTTTGATCGTCATTTTCTCCTTTTTATTTATCACAATTGGATATATATACAGTTCACCAAGATATATACATATAAAGAGCATGAGTATCTTCTTCTTTTATGAATGAAAATAGCATTTTAAGATTGATTATTGAAGTGAAATCAGGCAAATCAAAAAACAGTTTTTATTTTTTATTATTTTTTATCCTATATACAACTAACGTCAATGATATGAGTGATAAAATATGAATTTAAAACGAAATCTATATCGAAAAAAGTATCAAATAAATAGAAAGTCCCATGAAAAAACGATTCAGAATTAAAAAAAGGTGGGTAATAATCAAATAAAAATGCGGTATTCGGAATGACGCCTGTAGGGCAGGGGTCATCAGGCATGACCTCTTTCAGCGGGAAATGGGGAAAAAAAGCGCAAAAAGAGCCAGTTTTTACAAAAAAACACTGAAGAATCAGTCAAAAAATAATTAAAAAATCACTAAAAAAATAAAAAAACAAGTATAATTTTCTTAAAAACCGTCGGTATTTTTTCAAAGACATTGTTTTTGAGCTTATCTTGACGTGCTACACAAAACCGAACTATTTTCAAGTGAAAAAAATAAATAATCAGAGAGAAAATGTAAAATAATCGTTTAAGCGCAAAAAAAGCATCAATAAGCGCACTTTGCGCTAAAAGCGCAGTTTTGGCACACCCTGCTGTAGGGTGAGGTTCGTCAGAACAACAATGATACTATAACCAATAGAATCCTAGAAAAGATTCAGAAAAGTAGTTTAATTTGAAAAGACGAGACCAGCCAATGGTTCGTCACCATCTTAATCAGAATGACAAAGCTGTCGTTTCTGTGGTTAAATTCGATGTAGAAAAAATAATGACAAGAGTTTTCGTTGCATAATATTTTTAATATTAGCCAAAAGTTTTTTCTAGTTATCAATAACAATGTTAGCTTCTTGCTTGAGAAAGACCCTCCCAACTATGGTCAGTCAATCCTTAAGAGCTGGATCATATGTAACTTCCAAAGTAACTGAAGCTGGAAAGACTATAAACATGGAAACATGCGATAAAATAGAAGATGTCTTTGGCATGTACTGTTTTAATGATGAAGCTTTAAGATCTGCTGTTCCCTCTAATACGTACGTATTTCGACTTCATTTTTTTTTTCTATGACTGATATAACTCTCAATCTTCCTCTTATAGTTATGAGGTAGTTCGTAGAGCTCGTACCTGTAGCGATTGCGACATTGACAAGGAGAACGCTGATGTTGTAGCTCATGCTATTATGCGTTGGGCTCAATCTCATGGTGTTACTCATTATTCTCACTGGTTCCAACCTCTTACGGGTCAAACCGCTCAAAAACAAGATGCTTGTATGTATTTAATTTGTAGAATACATACATATTTTTTTCATCTTGTATTTTTTACTCTTTTAAAGAAAGTTTTTTATTCAACAATGTGATTATTTGTTAATTGCATTTTTTTTATAAACAAATATATCATTATTTTATTCTTATATTCTTTATTATATCTAGTCTTAAGTTTAGAAAATGGAAAAGTTGTTTCTAATTTCACTGGATCTAAACTTATTAAAGTAAAAAAATATTTAAATATTTATTTTTTAATTTTATATATATATTCATGTGAGCTTATGTATATATATCATATAGGGTGAGCCTGATGCTTCTTCTTTCCCTAATGGTGGTTTACGTGAAACTCATATTGCTCGTGGTTATACCGTTTGGGACCCTAATAGTTATCCCGTTATTGTTAAACACGGTAATGGGTATGCTTTTATTATTATTGATTTTTATTTCATATATATATTTTTTTTTATTTATTTTTATTATCATTATTTTATTTATTTTTTCAATTATTAAATCCTAATTATCATTGTGATAATAATTATTTATAGTGGTACTTTATATATTCCTTCTGTGTTCTTATCTTGGACTGGTAAGACATTAGATCAGAAGATTCCTCTTCTTCGTTCTTTAGATGCTCTTACTAATGAAACAAAGAAGCTCTTCTATATTCTCGGTAGACCTCAAAAACACATTCATGTTTATACAGGTGCTGAACAAGAGTATTTCTTAGTAGATCGTGATTATTATGATAAACGTATTGATTTACAATTAACAGGTCGTACTCTATTTGGTGCTGCTCCTGCTAAAGGTCAAGAACTTCATGATCAATATTTTGCAGATCTTTCTGTTCGTATGGTTGATTGCATTCATGAAGCTGAAATTGAAATGTGGAAAGTGGGTATTATGACTGTCACTAGACACCGTGAAGTTGCTCCTGGACAATATGAAGTAGCTCCTCTTTATACTAATTCTATTCTTGCCACAGATCAAAACTTACTTACTATGGATATCTTAAGAAGAGTATTTTATTATTTTTATTATTATATATTTTTATTATTATATAATGTTTATTATTATTATTATATATTTATTATTTTATTATTACCCTATAAATAGCATAAAAATAATAATATATGTTCTATAGACTGCTCATAAGCATGGTTTAAAGGCTATATACCATGAAAAGCCTTTTGCTGGTGTTAATGGTTCTGGTAAACATAATAACTTCTCTATTGGTACTGATGAAATTCCTTGTTTATTTACTCCTGGTGATAAACCTGAAGAGAATATTCCTTTTATGATTATGATAGCTGCTGCTGTTCGTGCTGTAGATATGCATGGAGATCTCTTAAGAGCTTGTGTTTCAGGTGCTTCAAATGATCATCGTCTTGGTGCTAATGAAGCTCCTCCTGCTATTATGTCTTGTTTCTTAGGTACAGATGTCTCTGCTGCTGTTGATAAATTCTTAAAGAAAGCCGTTGAAGAACAACCTTCTTTAGATCTTGATATGGGTGTTGTTTCTCTTCCTCATATTCGTAGAGGAGGTACCGATAGAAACAGAACTTCTCCTTTCGCTTTTACTGAAAATAAATTCGAATTTAGAGCTGCTGGTTCTTCTCAACCTGTTGCTCGTTCTAATATCATTCTTAATACCATCTTTGCTGATTCTATTAGATATATAGATTTAGTTTTTTTTTTTTTTTTTTTATTATTATTATCATTATTATTATATTTTATTATTATTATTATATTTTATTATTATTATTATATTTTATTATTATTATTAATTTCTAATATATATATTATATACTTTAATAAAAATATCTAATATTATTTTTTATAGATATATTGCTAATGAGATTGAAGGTAGAAAATTGACAATGGATACAAATAGTGCTGTAGCTCATGTTATTCAAGATATCTTTATAAAACATCAACGTGTTATTTTCAATGGTAATAATTACTCTGAAGAATGGAGACAAAAAGCTCATGAATTAGGTTTACCTGAAAATAGACAAAGTCCTGAAGCTATTGCTGCTTTTGTTTCTGAAAAGAATGAAAAGTTATTCTCTTCTTTTGGTATTTATACTAAAGAAGAACTTCAATCTCGTGCTAATATTCTTTGGGATCAATATACTAAAGAAATTACTGTAGAAGCTAAATTATACAGAGAAATGCTTCAAGATTATATTATTCCTACTAGCTTCAATGCTCAGACTAATATAAGTAGTTCTATTATTGCTCTTGGTGCTGCTGCCCCTGAACTCAATAAAGCTCCTCAACTCTCTCATGTTGCTTGTATTACTGAATCTCTTAATGCTTGTATTAAGAATGTAGATGTCCTTACCAAAGTTATTAATGAATTAAAGAATAAACCTATTTATGAAGCTCAATCTATTTTCTGTAGAGATGAAATCAAACCTTTATTTGAAGGTATTCGTGAACATGGAGATAGATTAGAAACTCTTATT
The DNA here is from genome assembly GCA_039096225.1 of Blastocystis sp. Blastoise. Taxonomy (NCBI): domain Eukaryota; class Bigyra; order Opalinata; family Blastocystidae; genus Blastocystis; species Blastocystis sp. Blastoise. The sequence continues at coordinate 242,265 of JBBPEB010000009.1, forward strand.
GGATCTAAAGCTTGGCCTCTTCCTTCTTATGATGAAATGCTTTTCAATCAATCATAATTCATTTAACATATATATATATATACTATTATTATTATAAATGTTGTTTATTTTCTCTTTTCTATATTTTTATTAAACATGATTCTCTTTATATAACCATTTTTCCTTTTTGTCATTTTAGATAAAACGCAATAACTCATTCTATTTGTTTCTCTCCTATTTATCATGTTTTGTTTCTCATTTTCACTAAATATATATCAATCTACAAGTAATCAAAGGCAATATTTCAAATACCTTTTCGATCTCATTTATACATTGCTAACTATATAAATATTCATATGAAATAAGTCAACGTACGAAATTCTTTGCTTTTAAATAATGAATAGGAAATATAATTTGTAATTCTTCAAAGAAACAGAGATACTAAGTTTTAACAAGCTTTTAGTAATACCAATTCGCCAATAATTCTTGAAATACATATATTTTTCGTTATTTACCACATACTGTACACTAATTAACGATGGAAACATCAAATCGAACATAATTATAACTATCTATCTGTTTTGTATTATCCATATATACAAATCTACACGTTTTAAGAGTTTTCTACATGAAGTAAAATTCAAAAAAATATAGATGAAAAAAGAAAAGTAAAAACTGGAGAAGAGGGGCATCGATCCCCTTACCTCTCGCATGCTAAGCGAGCGCTCTACCATCTGAGCTACATCCCCATATCTGTGATTTCTTCCTTAGTACTCCATTTGAATATATACAATTTAGAATATACATATGATTCTTTATATTTAATTTCAACATGCAGGACAAGAAAAACGAAATAAAAATTTGTATGCTACATAATAAATGAATACTGACTAATTTTATAGCCATAAAAAAGCGTCGTCGTCCTCAACTTCGTAAACATTCTATAGATAATGGTATAAAATTTACTTTCTTATACTTTTCCATATTGTTATATATATATATAGATGATGAGGAAGATATTAATATGGATAAAATATATAAAACGAAAGAAATGCAAAAATATCGAGATCTTCGTCCTGAAGGATTGACAGATGAAACACTTTTATCTGCATCATCAAAAGAAAACAAAAAGTCCATCAAGGAACAAACAATAGAAGAAGCATTAAAACCGCTATCAGTTACCTATGATGAGTCTAAAGGAATTGACGTTGACACATTACCTATACTGTATGTCTATCAACAAATTATCATTCCTATATTTAGTTTTTCTGATATTATTATATCTTATATATAGTCGTGATTATATTTATGAAAAAATGGGGTCAAAACAGCAATCATCAAATGATAAAAACAATGAACAGGATTCATCTGTATATATGATATTTCTCTAATAATGTTTATTTTATATTCACTCTTTATTGATATACAGTTAGATAATAGTAAAAAAGGAAATAGACATGGAACAATAACTTCGTTAAGTATTGAAGAACATATTCTTCCTGTTTCTTATAAAATGAGTAACATTGAAGCTACTGAAAAAGAAAAACGAAAAATGCTCAATTCTCTTTACAATGATGGCAAACGAACAATAGGTATGTATTGTTACTTTAAAATAGTATACATTGAATTATAAATTATATACATAACACAAATTGTTACTATATTATACACTTTATTCTTCTTTTGTACATTCTTATTATACTTACATATATATATAGACTCTATTACATCGACAGATGATAATATATTTGATAAAACAATAAAGAAACAGAAAATGGATTTGTAATGTGTGTGTTATTTTTGTGTAAAACTAATTCAATAATGTATATAGAATAAATAAATTGATTTGTTCTCATTATTTTCATTTAATTAATAAAAAAAATAATTAAAGACTAAAATAACATATTTTAGCAACGTTTATTAATAAAAATTATTTTTGGATTTCCATTTTTAACATATTATTTTACAATTCATCTTATAATTCATAGAATATATTTTTATGAGATCATGAGTAAATCTACAAAAGGAAAAACAGGTATTTATTAGATTTTTATAAGAATGTTGATTCATATATATGTTATAGACAAAAAAGTTAGGATTATTTTACAATCTGGTGATTTTAAAGAAGGAATCTTAAATGGAAAAGGCTATACTGAATACTCTGATGGCCGTCAATATGAAGGTAATTATACAAATGGAGTATTAAATGGTCAGGGAGTTCTAAAACTAGCTTCAGGAGATATATATTCTGGTGATTTCGTTAATGACGAAGTCAATGGAATGGGACGTTTAAGTCGAATGGATAATAGTTTTATTGTAGGAAAATTCGTTGGCACATATACACGTACAGAAGGTATAATTCAAGAACATACAAGTGATGGAAGTGTTTATACTGGAACTTTAAAGAATTTACTACGTGATGGAAAAGGTCGTTTAGAAACTCAAGATAATAATGTATATGATGGTGATTGGAAACAAGGATTACGTCATGGATATGGAACTGCTATATTCAGTAACGGTGATAGTTATACTGGTCAATGGTTAAATGATCAAATTCATGGTAAAGGTATATATAAATGGAAAGATGGTTCTATTTATGATGGTGATTGGGTTAATGGAAAACAAACAGGACATTGTGAATGGACTTATTTTGATCATAGTAAATATATAGGAAGTGTATTGAATGGTGAACGTAGTGGTAGAGGTCGACTAGAATATAATTCTAATTACTGTTTAGATGGATTTTGGGATAAAGATCATTATAAAGGTCTTTTTTGAGTTTTATTTCATATTATTCTTTTTTTGTATGTTTCATTCATTCTATTTTTCTTCTTTTTCTTTTTTCTTCTTTTGCATACATTAATTATGGTTTTGTTTGTGAATAAATATATAATTATTATATATGAATAAATAAAATTTCAAAAATATCATTGCTTGTAGTATCACGTCAAATAATAATATTTGTCAATAGTAAATAATTAAACAAGAATTCAATTATAACAAAACAAATTTATATAACAATTAAATAATGAAAAAAAAAAAATTTGCAAAAAAAAAAAATTAAAGAAAAGTGAAAAAAAATAAAAGAAGAAAAAATTAAAAGAAAAGTGAAAACAATAAAAGAAGGAAAAAATATACACATGAAGAGTAAATATAAAAATATGTATACATTATATAAATATAAATATGTATACAGTAAATAGATATAGATATATATATAATAAATAGATATAGATATATATATAATACATAAATATAGATATGTATATAATATATATATATTAAATATAGATGTCTTCAGTATATGTATATTCCATCAGAACTCACCTTAGGAACAATCCTTGGGACGAATCCTACCCCAAAAGGATAATCAACTATAGTAAGGCCACCATAACCGCGGGGATGTTGACATTACATAGGGTAGGATTCGTCCCAAGGATTGTTCCTAAGGTGAGTTCTGATGGAATATATATATACTGAAGACTAAATAGTTATAGAAAAATGAATATATAATACTCTTTACATATGAAGATGAACAAAAAAAAATTAGATAAATATATAAATGAATATATAAATGAATATATAAATAAATGTATAAATATATATAAATAAATACGTATAAAATAAAAACAAATAAATAAATATAAATAAATATATATAAATAAATTATTTAAATAAATAAAAATTAGATATTACGAAAGAGACTATAATAGTTCATAAATCACATCAAATAATCATGAGAATTGAGCTATTACATGGGTTGTTGATCATACTCATCAAAAAAGTCGATTCCCGTGATTATCAGATATATATTTCTAATAAATAAGAGTTCCATCATAGTAAGGAGGTCTTCATCTTTAGGCTTGATTCCCACGGGAATTGACCCAAAATTACTAGATGAACTAGGCTTTATGTTTGTAGTTAGAGAAGAAGAAGAGGAAGAAGTAAGAGAAATAGTTAATGCATTAATATTACCGATACGAAGAATAATAATTTCTTCAGATCCTGATTTTTTCTTGTCAATAGTCGCGGGACGATTCTTGAATGCAGGAAATTGACTTGCAATATCCTATATAAATATAATAATAATAATAATAATAATAATAATAATAATAATAATAATATACTTGGAAGACTTGAGAAATGGCCATTTTGGGAGTGTCCAGGAAGTCGTTTAAGGAAGGAGTGAAGAGGATATCTAGTACCTTCTTACAACTATAGAGATTATAATAATAATATATATATATATATATACTTAGACCATCCTCCATCTAAATATATACCTCCAACGAGTGCTTCAAATACATCTCCATATATCTATATATATATATATATATATTACTATATATATATTACTATATATATACTTTGAGTGGAGCTGTATACACGGCCATATGCTGAACAAAGAATGACGGAGTACTACAGTCAGTTATCTATATATAATCATATATAATAATATTAATATATATAATAATAATATAGACTAGAATAACTGGAGTAGTTAATTATACATATATATATACTGATTCAAGAAGATTATTTTCAGGGAATAAAACCAAATATTTGATTATTTGGAAATAAATAATCATGGGAATTGAGTGATATTGATAGAAGCGATCACTGATATACTAATAAAAATAGAATATTAAATATATTGATATATATTATATATATATTAGATTTTAAGAATAGAATAATATACGAATTGAAGCACGTGGACTTCACGATTTAAGAGGATATACTGTTGGAGTGACGTACAAAATAATAGATGCGTCAGCATTTCGTTACGTACCAAAGAAGAACGAATTACTATATATGTACGTATAATAATAATAATAAATATAATAATAAATATAATAATAATATAATAACAAATATAATAATAATATAATAATAAATATAATAATAATATAATAATAAATAGAATAATAAATATAATAATAATATAATAATAAATACAGGTGCAGTTTCCCGGGAGTGCCTTAAGATCTGTATAAATATCATTTGAAGAACATGTTTGCATATATTGTTGGAACACAGTCATTTTTTCATCGTTATTCAATTGGCTATTTGAAATGATCGTTTTCTTCATCACCGGTGTCGAAGCCAAAACCGCGGTAATTTTATAGTTGATGGCTTGCGATATATATAAGTCAACGAGTGCATCTCCTAGAAACTCTAATACCTATATATATATATACCTATATATATATATATATATATATATATATATATATATATATATATATATACATTATAGTTTAGCCAGGAGTATCCTGCTGACTTATCGGTGAGGGCCATAAGCATGTACCCATACTCATGATAAGAGTAATGAAGTGTAGATTCTACATCACTGATCATTTGACGAGTGTTACTATTTCCTCTTAAATATATATTAATATCACGAAATGACGTGACGAAGGCTGTGTGAACGTACGGAGAACCATTAGCGTACGATGCTTTCATCTACAGATATATATATATATATATATATATATATATATACTGCATGAATTACAGCTGCATTATTCATATTAGTACAAAGATATTGACAAAAATCCATTGTTTGTTCGTCCCCCGCGGTTATATTGACGCATCCGACGAGGGCTTCGAGAACATCCGAGCGCTGATCATCTGTAATCGCAGACGGAATTCCCGCGGGAACTACTTGTTTCGATTTTTGATTTGAATCTATATATATATAAATAAATATAATAGAATGAATATATATATATTATATACCTTTAAACAGGAATGGCTTATAATTCAGTATAATAGGAACAGATTTGAGGGGAATATATATATAACGATCAGAAAGAACTTTTTGAAAGGTCTTATTTTTAATCGTATCCTATAATAATAAGTAGAAGGGTAACATGATATATATATATATATATATACTGTTTTCCACTTGGTTAAAACTTCTTCAGAAACAGATTTATACCAGAAGAATCCATAGAGACTACTAAAGAACCTAAAGAGACAAAATAATCACGGGAATATATATATCATTATTTTGAATGATAAGTATAATAATAATAAATATAATAATAATAAACATAATAATAAATATAATAAACAGAAACATAATAATAAATATACTAAACATAAACATAATAAACATATAATAAAATAAAATACTTAAGGAAAACATCTCCAAAGAATTCGAGTACTTCATAAGAATAGACGCTCATGTCACTTGATGTAAACACATTAAATAGTGTTCCTGCTGCGTCATTGGGGATTGTTAACGTGCTTAGAGAGGGGTTCTTGAGGGATTGAAGAGGAATGAATGTTCGTTTCAAATAATCGTGGGAATCGAACGGTTGAACCAAAGGAAGAGTGTAATTCATTTGTTTCTGTATATCGGTATAAATACGATATATATGGTTACACCAGAATAAATGATAGTAGAGGGAGTGCACGTGATTAAGCACAGTCATGTGTGACGCGTCAAGGATAAATAGTGAACAGTAGTACGGAACTATCACCTGATTGGCTGATGGTGACGAACTAGAGAGTATATATAATGATAATAAACATAATAATAATAATACTAATAATAATAATGATTTATATACGTTTTCTTCTCTCTATAGGAAATAAATTCTTTGGTTTTTCTCTTTTGAGTTGTATTATTCACTGCCATATGTACCTCTGCGAGTGGCTGATATTGATATAAATACTGAAAAGAATAGGGATAATGAGGGATATTCCCGCGGGGAAGTTGGAGGGAATAATCAGGTAAATCTTGAGGATCTACACGATATTTAGGCGATACACATTGTATATATGTTCTATATAATAATAATAATAATAATAATAATAATATATACTTCTTTGCCTTATTAGAATTGAAAGAGGAGAAAAGATTTAAATCACATTTTAAGTTTTTAAATGAATACCTATATATATATATATATATATATATATATATATATATATATATATATATATATATATATATATATAAAGAAACATACAGAGCATTATTGTATACTGTGCCAAATACATATCTATCATAAATATCCGTGGGAATTGAAGAGAAAGGATGAGGTTCGGTTAATGTTGGTGGGGCGTTGTCGTTATCAGGATTATATCCACGTGGAGCGTTAGTCGCCGTACATTCCGCGAAATAATTATTCACATATTGTACGATTTGTGCCATGGATTTATTGTTCGCAGCTGTTTGTGTTTGGGAACACAATTGATAAATGAGCAAATCAAATAACGTAACAGAGGGAGGCGACGGAGATACTATATATAAATAATAATAATAATAATAAACATATAAATATATACAGAAAAAGTTGCATATATCTTCCATGACTTCCCATTGAATACTTCCTTTATATATACATATACTATAAATCACAGAAGCTTCTACTGTAGATGCCTCCATTCCCGTGGGGAAGAAAGGTTCTTCGTTGTCAACAGTAACACTCTTATCGTTATACAGGAATTTCATAAGCACATAGTGATAACGGTAAAGCGCATGATATTGGGGGACAGAGAGGGTAAGTGGGGGATGAGGTGAGGGATTAGGGAAAAATATAAGTATAGGAATAGAAAGATAATTATTATAAATATTATATTTAAAAAGTAAAATAAAATAAAATAAAATATATATATGGATATTAGTGAATTTATACATAGATCGTGAATCATCGAAGAGTTGAAGAGAGGGATAAGAATGATTCTGTTTAACAAGTGCTCCAAATCTCCAAGGAATAGAGAGTGATCGTAGATGGACATTGGGATCCATAAATAAAGATGTATATAGAGAAGGAGCAGAAGGAGGAGAAGTAGAAGTAGAAGTAGAAGGAATTATTTCTATAGGTATATAAGTAAGATCTCTAGGGAGTATAGGCAGAGATGGTTGTACAAGAGGTGAAGTAGAAGGAGTGGGTATAACCGTGGGAATAGTTTGAGGTTGTTGTTGATGAGAACTAGGGGATGATAAAGTAGACTGTTTTGAGGAAATGACAGGAGACGGAATAATAGAAGGAGTAGAAGGAGTAGAAGAAGGAGAGGAAGAAGGAATAATAGAAGGAGTAGTAGAAGGAGAGGAAGAAGGAATAATAGAAGGAGTAGTAGAAGGAGAGGAAGAAGGAATAATAGAAGGAGTAGAAGAAGAAGAAGAAGGAATAATAGAAGGAGTAGTAGTAGAAGAAGAAGAACTAATAATTGTATGAATACTCTTCATATATCGATATACATCTATATCTTCGAAAGAAGAAGAAGAAGAGGAAGAAATTTGTTCAGTGGAAAATAATGCAGTAGACACAGTATTCGATATATTATTACTATTACTATTAGTATTATTAGTAGAAAGAGTAGATGTATATATAGGGACTTGAGGATATGTATTAAAAGGATTCTTTACAGAAGGTATACCAGCATTGATAGGAGTAATGGAAGATAGAGGAGAAGAGGAAGAAAGAGGATTGATATTAAGAGAAGTTGAGATAGGATTCATTCGTTGAGGGTTAACAGGCAAGCTCTTTTTCTTGAGAACAGAGGATTCAGAAGGAAGAGAAACAGGAGTTAATGGGAAAGAAGATTGAAGAGGATCCCCGTGATTATTAGATATAGAATTCGATAAATGTTGAGGAGAGACATTAGAGAGTATAGAATTAGGAAGAGAAGGAATAGAAGGAGGAGGTTTAATAGTATCATTAGTAGTATCAGGAGTAATCGTATTATTATTATTAGGAACAGTAGTAGTAGGAGGTTTAATAGTATCATTAGTAGCAGGAGTAATAGTATTATTATTAATAGTATTATTATTATTAATAGTATTATTATTATTTATAGTATTATTATTATTAATAGTATTATTAGGAGTAGACAGAGAATTCAAGGGTAACAAAGGAGAAGCAATATTATTAATATTATTAATATTATTAATATTATTAATAGGAATATTGAGTGAAGGAGGCATATAGCAAGGTATATTATTATCTTTGCAGTATTGTGCATAGCAGAGAAGATATTGATGATATGAGAAAGATCGTTGCAGGAGAGTGAAGGAGCGGATGGGAGTGACAATAGAAGAGAGAGAGGTAGTAAGCGTATAGGTATGAATAGGATGAGGAGTAATGGGATATAGAGATATATCCGTATAATACTCTATATATATATATATATATATATATATATATATATATATATAAGGTGTAATAATAATGAATAGAGAGTATTGTATACAATATATATAATAGTAAACAAGTATAGGTAGTATAAGATATACCATGATATATAGAAGGGAACATAGAGGGATGTATATTGATATACAAGTAACTATCACTAGTATTAACGAAGCGACTGTCAAATGACTATATATATATGAAGTGAAAAACAGCAAAGGATTTATTAATAAAAAATCAAAAAAAAAAAATAAAAGAAGTTATAAACATAAATATATATATATACTTGTTGAAGAACAATCCATATACTGGTTTGTCTTTCTAGGGAGGGTATATCCGTATAAGAATAAATGTAGGCATAGGGAATAAAGTCAGCTTGTGACGCATTGGGGGTAGAGACACAATTCTGAGCGACATTCATATTATAACGATCTAACAAGGGAATAATAGTAGAAATGCTATTCTCATTAGTAATAAGAATAAGTCTCGAAGCACTATATGTAATAATAATAATAATAATAATAATAATAATAATAATAATAATAATAATAATAATAATAATAATAATAATGAGTATATATATAAACATATATATATATACGGATTCTTATGTGTGCATACATAGAGAAGGAGCCAATAGAAATAAGTATCAGGACAATACATAGGCATATTCCTCTATATTATATATTATAGAATATATAAATATATATAATATTCAATAAATAATAAACATACATTTTGAGGATAAAAAAGGACATAATGAAAGAGATCCATTTGGAGGGGAATCTAATATATATATATATTGTATATTAAATATTCAAATACCCCATATTTGACCGCAATAAGAAGGTCTTCATTAAATTGTTCGTCAACATGAAGAGGAAACACATTCATTTTCTTAACTTCACAACTACAACGAATGCACGCACACTATTAATAAATATTTTATAGATTAAGAATATTTAAAAATCGAATCATTAAGAATAATAAGGATTATATATATATATATATACAGCTTCAGCATCTAGTTTATCCGTAAAAAGGGGAGAAACACAGATTTTCATTTGATTCGAAGTGGTGAGTTGAACTGCATATAACTTAATATATGCATATTCAATACTATGAATAAAAGGCGAAAACATATATATATTTTAAATAGTAAATAATAAAAAAAAAAATACACATAATAGGTGAATGTATATTGAATATTCTTCTTGTCAAAATACTCCAGGAGAATTCTTCTATTTTCCTGTAACACTATCTTGTAGTTAGGCTTTTCTATTTCCATAATAGTTTTAGAACTAATCGAATGCTTTAGAAGTCAAAGTAAACGCTTGAATTAAGAATGCTCTCAAAAGTAGTTCAAAGAACAACAAACGAGATCAAAAGATAACTTAAAAGTTTAGCTTAATCTCTTCATTATCTAAAGTGTTTTTCATGAAACAATCATCAAAAATGAACAATTGACTTTTATTCACAAGAAACATCATTTTCACCCTTTTGATACAAATATTCCCGCGGTTTTACTTGAAGGTATGTTTTTTAGGCAATCAATAACTCCTGGATTGTCACTTTTCTTGGATTCAGTTTCTCCTTTCTAGAATATAGGCGAAAAGGATCATCAAAGATAACGATTGTATCAGAGCTATATTAGTTTAAAGTCTAAGGAACTTTTTGATCCTAAAAAATCGATATGAATGTGGTTTACACAGATTTTTTGGGATATGAAAATTCGCGAAATTGGTGTGCAAAATCTTTAATTCAAATTGCTAATGATGTGGTCTAGCTTTTGAAATAATATATAGAATATAATACTACTGAAAATTTTATAGAATCAAGAGTTTGACTTTCTTAAATGCAGTAAATGTGCTTTATTAAGCCAAATATTTTTTTATAATGATTTTCATGACTTTATTTTAAGGTTTGAAAGCTTGGAGATACTTACTTTTTTGATTCAAAGATATTCATGTTGTAACAGTGACAATTATAAGATTATTTTTTCAAAAACGGAAATAAGATTACTATAATGTGATAAATATGAAGAAGATAACAAAATGTAAATGATAAACATTGTTTTTATATTAAAAGAAAAACTAAATTAAGAAATATTTAGAAGTCTTTTATGTTTTTAATACAATGGCAATAGGTAGTTATTTAGATTTTATATTTTATGGTGTTATCTTCTTTTATTCAATGGTTCCATGAACTATCTATTGATACAAAATCAATTTTGATTTTTTGTGATAATTGTGCCATAAGAGTTCTCTCATTATTTAAAGATGATGACTTTATCATTAAATAATGTTACTGAGTAAACTATTACGATATCGTATCCAATACGACGACATTTGACTTAAAAAACCAATGAAGAACTTCAACAAAAGTGCATTATATGATTCCCAATTCAATCAAATTAGATATCAATTATATATAATGAATCAGACTCTTTGTAGAGTTCTACGCATGAATTAATGGAAGCCAAATTTAAGAAAATAATATACCTTCAATATAAATAAATAATATATTTATAAATATTTGTTTATTTATAAAAAAACAATGTTGAAGATAGTAAAATATACTATAGATTAGAAAAACAAGATTCAAAAAATTCGCCTTAATATAAAAAAGAATTAAGAAAATTTTCTGGATTTAGAAGATAATTTTGACTGAAAAAAAGCGAATAAATAAAAATAGATGCGACTATAAATTTTTGCGGACTGAACTCGGTTTTCTCGCAGAAATATTTTCTGCGTCCTTGGAGAAAAAGTGAAGGTTATGATAATCATGACTTATTTTACAAAAAGATGAATACCTGAACAAACTTTTTCAAGAATAACATAATATCTATCTTTAAATCAACTTGATTTTGTATTTTTGCAAGAACAAAGACTCTTTTGTAACAAATTTATATTTGCTAGACGAAAGACTTTGAATAACATTAATATTAGGAAAAACAAAAATGCCTCATTCTGCTACTTTGCAAGCTCATCCTTACAAACAAGAAGATCGTTATGAAGTTAAAATAGGTGACTCTATTTTAGATTCTTGTATGTTATTTTCTGTTTTTATTCCTTATTGATTCTTTATAGACACCATTCGAAAAGAAATTGGTTCTGGTATTTTCTTAGTACTTTTTAAATATTATTTTATTATTCTTAGGTAAGTGTAGTACTGTCTATCTTGCTTGGGATATCAAACATGAAAAATATGTATGTTTTTCTAAGTACACCATTTTATTTTATTTTTTATTATAAAGGTTGCTCTTAAAATTAATAGACGTGAACGTCGCTATGAAATGGCTGCTATGAGAGAAATAAGAACCATTGTTGCTCTTAACAGAAGATCTGGTGGTGTCTGGTAAGTAATTTTATTTATTTTATTTTTTTAAATTTAAGAAGAATTTATATGTTTAATATATTTTGTATATATATGAATCATGTCTATTTATTCTATAGCAAAGGTATTCCAGAAATTCTTGCTTGGTTTAATATAGATGGTTATGTATTTGAAGTTATTCCTTTCATGGATAAAAATTTATTTGAAATTTTACTTCAAAATAAATTCAATCCTTTTGATGTATATATATATGTATTTTATGTTTTTTTTTAAATATATATAAATATATTATAAAATTACAGGATACTCTTATTTATGCTTTTATTCATTATTATATATATATATATATATAGATTGAGACCTTACGTACGATGGTACGTCAGATTTTGAGTGTATTGGGCAGAATGCATAAGAGTGGAATTGTTCATACAGATATCAAACCAGAAAATATAATGTTTATGCCTTCAACTACAGAGAAATCAGATGATATCAATGTTTTACCTGAACAAGTTCCTGATTTTAACAGTTTATGCCTTATTGATTTCGGTTCCGTTTCTTCTTCTACTGTTCCTCGTCGTGGACTTATCACCACTAGAACCTATAGAGCTCCAGAAGTTATATTAGATTTACATTGGAGTTTCCCTAGTGATATGTGGTCTTTAGGATGTATGCTTTATGAATTAGCTACAGGCCATCCCATATTCAAGACTCACCAACATTTCTTTGGAAATAGAGAACATCTTGGTATATAGATATATTTATAGTCTTAATCTTGATATATTTATATTCTTAATCTATATATATATATATATCTATAGCAATGATAGAGAAGTTATTAGGTCCTATACCTCAGGAGATGTATTCTCAATTAGCGGATCAGATACGAATGATGTATAAAGCAGATGGATATATATTATGGCCTCCGCCAGTTACTATGGAAACAGAAGAAGAGAAGCAACCGGGTGGCTGGGGACATCACGACGTCTCCTGGAGCAGTCGCAGTCGTGCCGTTAAAGCCGTTAAACAATCCCCCACCGACATCGCCTCGTCACTTCCTGAACCGGATGATGACTTTGTCGATTTCTTAACCTCTCTTCTTAAGTTACGTCCTGAAGATAGATTAACAGTAGATGAAGCCATTAAACATCCTTTCGTTACTAAGAAGGGCACACTTCCTGCTATTAATATCGATATAGTAGTTCTTAATGAAGGACAAGATAACATTGATGCTATGGAATAAAACATTCAAGAGAATAATCAAAGAATATATTTATATGTAATATCTATTTATTCATATATATATTCTTAAACATATTAAAGAAAAAATTATTTTATTTACGGTTATATACATGTTAGTTATATTTCTTTTCCTATTCTCTCTTTATCATAAATCGTTAATATATATATATATATTAAAAGCCAATTTTCTTTTCTATTTTACTTTTTTTTCATTCTATATATATATTTTTTTATATTTATCATATTATAATATAATTCATTTATTATATGAATACATATTTTTGTATACTTTTTCTAAATGAATATAGTAAAAGACACATCTTATATTATAATTTTATTTTAAAATTCATTCATTAAATATTTTATATCTTATACTATTTATATATATTAACATATTTTTTTTTTATATATATATTACTTTCTGTACTCTGATACGTGTTTTTTATTATTGTATATTTACTTATCACACATTCAATCATGTATGTATCGATATTCTCCATTTCTTTTGTGTATTAGTTCTATCCTTTGTTAATCATTCTTTTTTTTTTAATTCAAAAATTATATTATTAATTTACTGTGTTTTGTATTTAATTATGGCTATTCTTATTATATATATATTGATATACGTTTTTTGTATGCATTTGAATATTTATGGTTTATTTATATAATCTAAAAAAAAATTTCCTTTTAGAATGATTAATTATTATAATTTCAGATATATATATTATTTTATGAACAAAACAATTTGTTTAGCTATAAATAATATATATATATAAAGACTTAATATTATACAGAAATATTCCACAAGTCTATATATAATAAAATAGTGTTTATAATATATATATATATACATGAATTTTTATCTGTTGATAATAATTGTGACTATAGAAACAATATAATAATGAATACTATATACTATATTGTTATTCTATATAATCTATATACATAAATAGGATTCCAAAGTAGATGATTGATTGGATTTGTGTGCATTTTGAGCGTTGTAATTGTACGGTTAGGATTCGAGGGAATCTTCCATATATTTATATATACATTATTCTGAACTCCCGCCAAATAATTAGCATCTGGAGAAAGAGCGGGATTCGATATTCCCTCTATTTCAAATATCTATATATATATTATAGTAATATTTGAATTATAATATTATCAATAATACGTATATATATTTAGACGAGATATAAATAGTATATAGAGAAAATATCATATATATACCATTGAACCAAGGATAGAGTCAATAATCGCGGTTTTGTGAGGTATATTTTTAGCAGTAGTTGATGGTAATGACGGAGCATTCATTTCTACTAATAATCGAGTATCATCAACAGAATAATGAATATTTGATATAATATTTTGACCACAGTTGATATCAAAACTCTCATAAAAACCTTCCTTTAAATTTCGTATATCATATAAATGAATAAAATCACTTTCAGCAGATACACCCAATGAAATACCAGTATGGCTTAAAGTGGCACTTAAGGGTTTATGATTATATTGAGGCATACGAATAATATACTATACATGTATAATATAAATATATATATATTAATAATAATATAAATATATATATATTAATAATAATATAAATATATATATATTAATAATAATATAAATATATATATATAATAATAATATAAATATATATATATAAATAATAATAAAAACCTATATAAATAATAATATAAACCTATATAAAAATAATAATATAAACATATAAATATAGAATACTTGACAATTCTTGGAACGTAGATCCCATTGATATAAATATCCATCTTTATCCGCGGTTATTACAATATCCGATATAGGAGACACAGCAATCGAAGTAATTCTATATATATATATATATATACTTTTAATATACAATATATATGAATAAAATATAAAATAATAAGTTTGATATAACATAATAAAATAATATTTAATAATATACGGATTACGATGGTGTGTAAAAGAGTGAATATATGTATTATCATATAATGATAAATATAAAAGTTGATTCTCATTAGTTTTCGAGGAACTACATAATATACAGCTTTCACTATTTGAATAGCAAAGATGAGAAAAACCATATTTAGAACACAAAATAGTCTTAACTAACCTATTTTTAAAAATAAACTAACAAGAACAAAAATAATATATACCTCCCATTACAAGTATTGACCATAGAGATAGTACTGTCATCATATCCAATAGCAGCAAACTTACCTATATAAAATTAGTATGAGAGATAATTAAAAATACCATGAATATGATAATCTGCTGTAACAACATTGGACTATCATTCAATAGATAACGATCAATCAATTATAAAAATACAGGAGATGAAAAAACTGCGTTACAACTAAATTTATTAACGTCTTCGGGACTGATGTCGTATATAACCTCAGAATTCATCCTTCAGTCACTGTTTCCTATTTGTAAAATATAACTTATACTTAAAAATCAGTTATATAATTAAGAAAATAGAATTCAAAATTATGAGTCTAGTTCAATGTTTTTTTTTTGAAAGAGTACTTTCCCTACCTAGAAAATCTTCAAGGAGTCTGTTGTATATGGGGATTCCCCCGGTATATTGCGTAGAATATGAAAATGTTGGCGAGATGACCGAAATAAACTGAAGTTTCATGAAAATCAAATTTCTTTTTGTTTATTTTTCTTTATCATCGTTATCTTTTCAATATTAATTGTTTTTTATTGATAGATTTATTGATTCGACATGTCCTTACAACTCATTCAAAAAAATGCTTTAATTCAAATGTTAAACTTTAACCAAGAAGTTACTGAAGAACTCCCTACAGATACTGAGTATTATTTCTTAAATTATTTATATATTTATTTGCTTGTATCTTTAGTGATGATGGAGCTTTTCTTGGTCGTTGGAAAGTTTTAATGTATGTTAATATATCAAAAAACTTTAAAAGAGAAATAATCTTATCTTATTGTATTTTTATTTAGATATGATGATTTCTGTAGAAATATTATTACTCCATTATTAAACTCTTATGAATTAAGAAAATATGGAATTACTCTTCATCTCTCGATCAAACAACAACGTGATAAGATCCCAGGTGTTCCTGTTATTTATTTTGTTCAACCTACAGAAGATAATATTCGGTATATATATGTTTATATTAATTATTTATTATTCTTTTTTTTAAAAATCAATATATTTATTATTATTGCTATTTAAATAAATATTTATATAGTATGATAGCATCAGATTGTAGTAATAATTTATATGATGCTATATATATCGATTTCTCAAACCCTGTGTCTAAGTATTTATTTATTATTATTTATTATTTATTATTATTATTTATTATTTATTATTTATTATTTATTATTTTGTATAACATTATCTATTATTATTGTATATAATAAAAATAAAAATAATTAATTATTTTTTTACTTGTCTATCTATATTTATAATACTAGTGAGCTTCTGTCACTTCTTGCTCAATTATGTGTCGATAATAACAGTAGTAGTAAGATCGTATCTATACATGATCAATTCTTTTCTTCTATTTCATTGGAGGATTCGTTGTACACGCTACAAATGCCCAATCTTTATTCTGTTATCAGTAACCCTAAAAGCACACCTAAACTTATTGAAGAGTGTGTAGGAAACGATGTTCCTTCTGCTATATTCTCACTTCTTGTTAATTTAGGATGCATTCCCGCCATCAGAGCATCCCCCAATGGTGCCGCGCAACTTGTCGCGGAAAAACTATTTGCTCGTATTCGACAGGAAATTGTATATTATTATTATTATTATTATTATTACTTGTTGATTATTTTTCTTTTTTCTTGAATATGTTTATATTTCTTCCCCTATCTACAGAGTCAGCCTATAAATCTCTTTTCGACTTCTGGGAACACTCTTCCCCCTCTTCGTAACCCTCTTTTAATTCTTATCGATAGAGATATTGATATTGCACAACCACTACATCATACCGCCAACTATCAAGTATATAGTATTATCTTTATTATTATTATTATTATTTGAGATATTATTATTATTATTATTATTATTATTATTATTATTATTATTATTATTATTATTATTATTATTATTATTATTTGAGATATTATTATTATTATTATTATTATTATTATTATTATTATTATTATTATTATTATTATTATTATTATTATTATTATTATTATTATTATTATTATTATTATTATTATTATTATTATTATTATTATTATTATTATTATTATTATTATTATTATTATTAAATTTATTATTATTATTATTATTATTATTATTATTATTATTATTATTATTATTATTATTATTATTATTATTATTATTATTATTATTATTATTATTATTATTATTATTATTATTATTATTATTACTATTCATATTATAATTATTATATTATATATATAATAATATTCTATATGTATAATAATAATAATATTTATAGTCCCTCATGAATGATGTGTGCGTCACTAACTATAATCGTGTGACAATTCCCGCCACCGAAACCTCTGGCGCGCTCTCGTATTATTTAGATAAAACATCAGATACCTTCTGGAGAGACTACTCAGGAAAGATATTCCCTGATGCTGTTGATGGTAATAAAGCTGCAATTACCGCGGTTATGGAGAAAGTGGATCATGTTAAACATATGACTAATAATAGTACCAATCAATCCAGTGATTTAAAGGAAGCTGTAGAGACTATCCCTCAACTCATGGAACAGAAGAAACAATTAGAAAAACATACTACTATATTAAAAGATATCATGGATAAACTTCATAAGAGAGATTTACCTACTTTTTATGAGATTGAACATAATATAATCACGGGACAAGCTGTTGAGACGAGTGATATTTGTAAATTAATCACGGATAAAGGAGATATCGAAGATAAGATTCGTTTAATTAATATATGTTGTGTACTCCGTGAAAAAGAAGAAATTCCTGAATATGAGAAAGCTCTTCGTACCTACCTTTTAACGCTTCCTCCGGAGCAGCAAAAGACTGTGGAGGGAGCGGCCTATAAGGCATTTCAATATATTAAAGCTTATCATTATGGTAAAACTGGAAATACTACAAATAAGCAAAGTGGTTATGATCTTTTAAAGAAAGCCAATAGTATCTTTAACTTAGCACGTGCTGGAGTGAAAGGTTTGATTGGTTCCGAAGAGAAATGTACAATTATAAATATCCTTGAAGAATTACTCTCTGGAAAACATACTGCCCTTACTGATGGATATATATTCTTTGATCCAAAAACGAATAAACAATATGAACTAAAGCCTTTATATAATGATGTTATTATATGCGTCATCGGAGGTGCGTCATATGGGGAATACTTAAATCTACAGAGTTATATTTCCCACCAATCAACCCCGCGTACTGTTTTCTATGGCGGTACTGATATTCTTTCTCCAACACAAGTATATATATATTATATATTATATATATTATATTTATTATATTTATAGTTCTTAACACAACTTGAAAATTCCTATGAAAATTAACCTTATATATATATTTATTTATTATATCTTTTATTCATCTCATATCTATATCTATTATTATGAGTTCTTAAGTATATATTTTGTGTTCTTTTTATTTCTTTATAATTTCATTTCGTTTATTATTTCTTTATATTCAGATACAATTCTATTGTTTCGTTAGTTTTATATTTTTTAACCACAACCCTATCCATTATAGAAAACAATTATTTGTTTATAATTCATGTAATTATATTTTATGTGTTTTCTCATAAAATAGTATATAAATATGGTAACTAAACATAACGCAAAATAGAAAGAGAATATATAGATTAAATATATAAGATTATATCCATGAAAAAATAAATAAAATACAAGAAATCATTGAGAGAACAATAGAAGTTTTACAATAAAATAAAATAATTATAAAAACTTATTCGTGAGTTTCTTTCTCTTCTGGTTCCGGAGCTTTCATATGCTATATAATATATTAATAATAAATATATTGATAATATTGATAATATTGATAATATTGATAATAATAATAATAATAATTATTATTATTATTATAATATTTATTATTATAATAAATATTATAATAAATATTATAATAAATATAATAATAAATAATAATAATAAATATTACAATAATAAATATTATAATAAACATACTTGAGCACCGTAACTGATTAATTCAGGAAGTTTTTCAAGGAATTTATTATATAAAATACTAAGTTTAGAAGTAATATAATCGAATAATTTATTTATAATATCTTGAATTGATTCAGAATGGTTCTATAATATATAATATTAATTAATCATACATATTTCAAAAAAAAAAAAAAAGAAATAATTAAAATAAAATATATATAAATATATATTTACAATTAATAATGGTTCGAAAACAGCAGAATATATTTTATAGGCACCCTATAATAATAAATAATGATATATAATACATGAATTAATAACATATATACTTGAGTAGAAGGTAAAGCAAGCCATGTGATAATTGCTAACTTTATTAAAGGATAAAAAGGAATTATAGATTTGAAAACATCAGTGATTACAGTAATAATAGAAAACATAGAAATGATAATCCTAAATAGTATAAAATTATACACAATCTTTAATAAAATACCAATATGCAAGCCAGTGGTCCATCTTCTCCGTACTCTTACATTCAAGAGCTCTAAAAGAAGCATATGCAGGAATCAAATAGCCAATAAGTGTGCTATAATCAAAATATATAGTTATAGTTATCACTAATATTTATATACAAAGCAACTGAGTAAAGAATAGAACCTTCCATGTTTATTAATAATATAAAAATAATAAATTACTACAAAAAATCTGAATTAGAATTATCTCTATAAAAATAGTTGAAAGATGCTGAATGACTCCTGGAAAAACGATTCTTTCTAGTAACAAGTTTTAAAAATAAAATAGAGTAGCAAGATCTATTTTGTTAAATATCTTGGTTTTTTTCATAAATATTTCACAAAATGGCATCTGTAGAAATCGATCCTATCTCTGTTGTAAAATTAAATCAGATTCGAATTCAACATCTACCTTGTGAAATTGATTCTAATGAAACCACAGATATGTGTGACTACTTCCAGATATCAGAAAATGAAAATAAAATAAAAGAAACAACTTTAAGAGGCCGATTATTGGTAGGAAAAGATATTCCTTTACCTAATTCAACACAAGGTAGGATCTATATGAATTATGCATTTTTTTTAATATTCAATTTCTATCTTTAGGATTTATTTTATCACAAGATTCTTCAGAATCAACAACAAAAAATTGTGTTACAGGCAGTTTTCAAAATATTACTTATTGGTAAATGAATATATTACATTACATTATATTAATATTTATTTTAGGAATACAGACAGTGTTTGTTCAGACAATAATTTCCTTACAAAAAACTTCGACTGGTTTACAATATCAAAAGCAGTAATATATATTTATTATTTATATTATTTACGTGTCTATCTTTATAGTTAAATGAAGATAGTGATGAAGAATCAAAATCTAATTAATATGCCGTATTTTTATATGTATAAAAACAATTATTAAAAAACAAAAAACATATATATATCTTTTTAAAATAAAAGGATGGGGTTTATCAAAAGAACATGAATAAAATTATATTATATATATATATATTCTTAATATATGTAAATGACTTTTGTTCGCCAAGTATACATGTAAAATGTATAATACAAAAAATAATTTATATTTAAAAAGAATATATAAAGATCAATATAATAAATACACGACATCTAGATATATATATACAACTATAATATATATAAATGAATAATCAATTCATTATTATAAAAATAATGACTAGAATGATTACATATATATATATATATAATTATATATAATTAAAATATAAATGATACTCAAGAGATGACAAATAGATGTAATAAATAATGAAATGATAAATATATATAATGTATTAAAAAAAATAAATATACAAAAGAAAATGAAAAAAGATAAAAGAAAATGTCTTGCAAAGTAACAAAGAAATCGTTAAATATATATATATATATAAATACATAGAAAAGAGACTATATAATAAGAAAGATACACTATCACTACATATAAGTATCTTTTAATATCAATATCTATTTATATATATATTTATAACTGCTTATGAAATGAAACAATCAAAGTATGTGCACATATATAATAATAAAAAAAAAAAAAGCAAAAAAATATGAAAAAATATGGAAAATTGTGAATAATCGTGATTATTTACATATAGATATGGTGGATTCGGTGTAGAAATCGAAATAATTGGTTAATAGAAGTATATAATCAAATCAGATTATTCTTCAGAATAATCAGGAATATTATTAATATCTAAATAAATTATATATTTAATTATATATATATATATACGCGTTGGTCTAAATCCATAGGATGATTTTTTGGCTATATATATATATTTATAATAATCATAATCATAATTGATATATATATATATATACCTAAAGTCTTCTTATATTGATATGATTGATCATCATCTATATATAAATGTATATATATATAAATATATATAAATGTATATATGTATATATTAGGAAGAGAAGAAGGAATAGAATTCTACATACCATCATCATCATCTATATAATATATATATATAGAATATATAATATATAAAAACATATATATATATATATATATATATATATTATATACTATCATTCTTTCGCTTTGTCCTCCTGTTTCTACCGCGGGAATTAGATTCTACTTTTTCAGAAGACTATAAATATAATAATAAATAAATAAATAAATAAATATATATATATATATATATATATACTGTTTGTTCATCGTCAGATTCTAGGCTATATAATAATAATAATAATAAATATAATAATTTTAATATAAGATTATGTTTTGTATTTATATAATTATGTATATATACTCTTCATCATTTCGTTTCTATAGATATAAAAAAATAGTAGTATAAAGTTTAATAATCATATAACTATATAATTATATATATATATATATACAACACCAGTTTTTTCTTCAGTAGGTTTATCTTTTTCGCTTGCTATATAATGATAATCAATAGAATACGTATATAAACATATAATAATAATCAATAGAATACGTATAAGAATATAATAATAATCAATAGAATACGTATAAGAATATACCTTCATTGACACTGTCGATTCCCGCGGTTCTGCACCATTTGCAAATAAAGTTGCCCATTTTGGAGACATCCTTCTTGGGGTCAATGCCAGCACAGCTCAGATGGACCCATCCCCCACATTCCTTCCCTACTATACACTCTATCATAGTCTTATTCTCACTAGTGTCACCACAACAACAGAAATGACGACCCTTCTGAGACTTCCCCGTTGGAGTGTGCGGCGTAGAGACGGGAGTCAAAGAACGATATCCTAATAAACCTTTTAAATGGCCTAATACATTCTGAGCAAGAGAACTTCTATAATGTATTAAGTATAAGTTTAATAAACATAATAATAATAATATATATATATATATATATATATACCTATTAATAACATAGCCTTCTTTGGATCTCTTCATCTTCTCATAATGACCATAACCTCCCTCTAACACACTTACTACCCTACCTTTACAGCATATATCGGCGATCTCCTCGATACGCTGAAGGATATAACGATAATCATCACTCTTCAAATTCATTCCGTTACAAGAATTAGACAAACAACCGTAATTACCCGCGTCCATATGCCCGCCATCAAACCCTATTGTAGTAGTAGCAATAATAATAAACATAATAATAAACATAATAATAAATATAATAATAATAAATATAATAATAATAAATATAATAATAATAATAATAATAATAATAAATATAATAATAATAAATAATAATAATAATAAATATAATAATAATAATAATAATAATAATAAATATAATAATAATAAATAATAATAATAATAAATAATAATAATAAATATATATAAATACCAGCAGAAACCATAATAAGATCTGGTGCGAATGTACGAAGTGCAGGAATCATTCGCGTATCAATATATTTTCTATATATAGTTTTACCTCTATCTTCTTCACCACTATAGAATAGAATAGTTATAATATATATATATATATATATATATATATATACAAGTCATCTGTATATCTATTTGGTGCCCATAAGGGTATAAGAGGAGTATTAAACACATTGTGAGACATATCGTGATCGTGACCTGTTCCTGGATAAAAGGAATAGTCCTCAGTAACATCCTATATATATATATGATAATAATAAGTATAATGAACATATTAATAAGTACAATAAACATATTAATAAACATAATATGTATAATAAACAATATAATAATACTACGTACATTATAATAGATATGGAATGACCAGAACATGATATTATCGGGATGATTATAATGTTGAACTAGCTGTTCAGTACCATTTCCATGATGAATATCAATATCAATAATAGCTACCTTCTTAATAATATCAGGGTAAGTCTTTAAGGCATGAACAGCACCGATAAATACATTATTATAAATACAGAATCCACAGGAACTACTATTGCTTAATAATCCTTCTACACCTGCGTGATGACCCGGGGGACGAACACAAACAAAAGCATTTCGATTTCGACCCTCTACAACTATATATATATATATATATATATATATTATAGAATATAATAATCAATAAATATAATATTATATATATATATATACCTCTATCAATAGCATAGCAAGTACCTCCAGCGGCAGTTTTCGCAGCTAATAAAGATCCCTATAGAATAAAAAGTATATAACCATGAATAGAATCTATATATATATATATATATATATATATATATATATACTTTAGAGAAGGACGTATCACAATTATCAGACGCCTTCAGTTGACCTTCAGGAACTCCTTGACCGCGTTGAACACGAGGAGTAAAGGCGACAGGCTGATTCTCTTTATTCACCTATATATATATAATAATAAGCATATAATAAGCATATAATAAACATATAATAAACATATAATAAACATATAATTATACTTGATTATTTAGATCTTCCAATAATTGTATATATCGATCACTATGAATGCCCTTCAATTCACTATTATCTATAGGACCAAAATCACTTGAGATCTCATATTCCCACGGGGATAAATCTTTCTTGATTTGTTCTAAAATAGCAGGTAAACGTGCAGGCGCTTCCCACGGGTTACTTCCTTGAGACCCGGTGTCCCGCGGGACATGAAGAAGACAGTTCGGATGATAAGCAATAAGTGTCTTATACGAAGGGAATATAGAGTATAATATATGTCGAAGAGAATCACGGGAATTCGAAGGTAAACTAGTTTCAGTATCATATAAGACATCTAAAGGTGTTTGATGTTTATTATTACGAAGGGTCTCATCGACATTCATCTCTTTAATTAATACCTTCACACATTCCCCGCGGTTATTGCTGCAACAGAGATGAAGAGCAGTATCCCCGTTATTATTTGGAGTATTGGGTGGATATCCATAAGTATATATTAACTTAAGAACATCTATATATATATATATATATAGTTATATATATAGTTATATATATAGTTATATATATATATATATATACTTGGATGTCCTACCATAGCTGCCCAATGAAAAGCCGTATTTCCATCATTATCCTGAATATTCATATCAGCACCATATTCGAGTAGAGTGCTACATATATTATGAGCGAGTTCTGGGTCCTTAAGGCATGCTGCCGTCATCAACGGAGTATACCCATATACATCTTTATGATTAATATAGTTATCAATATGCTCTTGATCACGCCCTAAAGCATTTAATTGACTTAATAATCCTTCTAAATCACCTTGAACCACACAATTATGAAAAGTAGAACGAGCACAAACGACATTAGCAGGTGTTTTAGGAACATAATTCTCCATAGAGTGTTCTTTATCACGTGTACTATCTTTATCTCCTTCTTCCAATTCATTAGGATCCAATATCTTCATATTTGACATATCCTATATATATATATTAATAATTAATAATTAATAATTAATAATTAATAATAATAATAATAATGATAATAAGTATAATAATAATAATAATAACTATAATACTACATACAATACTATCTTTGTCTTCTTCTTCTTCTTCTTTCTTTATCTTTTCTTCTTCTACAGGTGACTTCTCTATTTCTTCCTTATTATCTATATCTATATCTATATCTTTTCCTTTTTCTACTTGTTCATCTACATGATCTTCTTCCTTCTTCTCTTCTTCTAATATATGTTCAGTTTGTTTTATTCTCTCTTTTATCTGTATATCTATAGTACTTGGTAATTCATCTTTATCTTCTTCTTTCTTTATATCTTTATTCGATTCACTATTCGATTTATTCATATCATTTTCTTTCTTCTCTTCTTCTTCTTTCAATTCATTATTGATTTCATTCTCTTTCTTCTCTTTTAGCTCCTTCACAGAATCTGATAATTTCTTTAGTATTTCTTTTGTTTCTTTTTCTTCTTTCTCTTTCTTTTCCTTTTCTTCTAATCCGTCTTTTAATCCACTTAAATATAACATTTGCATTACTTTCTGAGTAAAACTAGGACCTTCGTCACTATATCCAGGAACTCCCGCGGGAATTGGATATCCTGGATATT
This sequence comes from Blastocystis sp. Blastoise, assembly GCA_039096225.1. Lineage (NCBI taxonomy): Eukaryota > Bigyra > Opalinata > Blastocystidae > Blastocystis > Blastocystis sp. Blastoise. The sequence continues at coordinate 268,628 of JBBPEB010000009.1, forward strand.
TAGGATTCATTTGAGAAGTTGGCATATTTGAAGGAGGAACAACTGTATTAACATAATTTGGTAGAGTATTTTGTATAAAACTATTAGTATAATTAGGAGTATACATATTCTCCATAGTCATATTATTCATAACCATATAGTTCATAGGTTCAGCAGTATATGCAGGAGTTGCTCTAGGCCAAGAAGCTACAGGAATAGAAGGACAATAATAAGTATCTTTAGCAGCTTCAAGAATATCGGACATATTAGGTTTTATATAGGATTGAGAAAGTATATTTTTATTGGCCATATAGAGGGGTGTAGTAGCAGGAGCAACAGAAATACGCGGGGGAGCAGTGGGAGTTGGCGGGAAAACTGATTTTGAAGAAGCGTCAGGAATGGGTGATTTTTGATGAACTAAAATTGGAGTATTTACTGCTGAAGAAGAATGACTATATATATATATATTTATAGAAAGAAAAGTTATATGTATACCTTTTATCTGCAGGCTTTGGTGTATCCTAAAGAATAAATAATAATAATAATAATAATAATAATAATATATATATATATATATATATATATATATATATATATACTTTTGTAGTATCTTCTTTTCTAACGGTATCTGGAAGAACGTCTGTTTGTGTATCTATATATAAAGGAAAAGTAATAATATAATAAATATAATAATATAATAATAAAAATATAATAATAGAATATAATATAATAATAGAATATAATAAAAATATAATAATATAATAAATATAATAATATAATAAATATAATAATATAATAAATATAAAAACAAAACAAATAAAATCATATATATACTAGTTTTTTCTTCTGTTCCTGAGACCCCATCGGATAGTTCTGAATCAGGAAGAGGAGAGAGAGTAGAATCCCCTCCTACCCCATTCATGCCATTTCCTTCTGACGAATTAATCCCTTGAGAACGATCCTGTTTCTGAAAATACTTCTGAGCATGAGTACGAATTTGAACTAAAGATCGACTAGGTATCTATATATATATAATATAATATAATATAATATATATAGTATATATATACTAACAATAAATAAAATTAAAAATAATAAAATTAAAAATCACTAATAATTCTATATCATAAATAATTGAAACATACCATAACAGCAATATCTTTCCAACTTTTTCCATATTTTTCTAATCCTTTTATAAACATTTCGTGTTCTTCTTTAGTCCATCGACCTGCACGGAAATCAGCGTCATCAGTACGAGGTACTTTTATTTGACCTATATATATAAGTAAATAGTAAAAATAATAAATAAAAAAATTATAAATAAAAAATAATAAATAATAAAAAAAAATAATAAATAAAAAAAATATAAATAAAAATATAAATAATAAAAAATATCAAAAAAAAAATACTTTTAAACATTTTAGATGCATTTTCTTGATTGCTTTTGATTTGTAGTTGTTCACGAGGTATACCTTGACTCACTTCAGGAACATAATAGGACTGAGGTTGAGGATTCTAAAAAGATGATCAATAGAAACAAATGGTTTGATAATAAATACTGGAAACATTTGTCCATAGGCTGGTTGTTGACCAAAATAAGTACCAATAGGAACATTTACACCTCGTTGAATGGGTTGTTGTTGTGTATAGGGCATCATATTAGATGACATCATAGAGAATGTAACAGGCAACTTCTGAGGTTCTATGAATTAATAAATAAAATAAAAATAAATGTCTTCTAATGTCGAATTAAAATATTGTTACTTACCAAATTGGTTGTCAGGCTTATAGGGATTCATATGTGTATATATATTTAAATTCTTTATAAAATACTATTTTCAAAATAGTAAAAGAAAGCTTATACACTTAATACACGATTAAAAATAATTGGGAGTCATGCTAAACTGAGTTTATTCCATAAACATCAGAGATGGATAGTATCAGACGCTATAAGATTTTCATGGTTATATCCAGATCTATTAGGTACAGAAAATGATTGGTTATTAAACAATAGATAATCTCAAGATAATTCTCTGTTTTTATGGGCATCCAGCCGTTAAATTATATCCAACCAGAAACGTTTTCAGGAAGAGACACCATACTCTTTTCTTTTTATTTGGATTTACAGATTTGTCGTATACTAACACTATATTTTTTATTATTGAATGAATTCAATCATTTTCAGTATTATAGGATTAGGAAAATAGATATGGACTCTCTATTTTATGGTTAAAAGTGACACACAATATTTAAAATACTGATGTACATATTTGTAAAATGCTTTTGCTATTCATTTAAATCAAGTATACTCTTGTCTTTACATAAATTAGAACATAAAAAGCATCTTTATATAAATGAGATCAATTGCTGTTAGATATTTGATATGAAAAAATAAAATATGGCTTGATCATGTACTATTAATCACGGGAATTATGTGAGATATAAAACAGAATCTTTTTGAAGTGGTATGATTATATAAGGATCCTATAATTTTACTTATTTGTAAAAGTATCTGGATATATATTTCTTAACAATTATTTCAGTATAGGATCCTTAATGTATTGACAGTTTTTTAGTTGTCATCTCCATTGAAAATTTTTATTATTTTGTTATTTTTATGTATCTTAAATGAATTATTAGTTTTTTATTTGATGTTTTTTGCAGAACCCAAGGTCAATAAGCATTTGTTTTTAATTGGAAAAAATGAAAACTGTTAACAGAGACAACTGAATTAGATTTAGAATAGATTTCTAGTATTCTATGGCCCTATGTTATCTAGATTTCAATTTAATTTTCCATAGAAGAACATTAATAGCTAGAAATTATTTTTAAAACGCATGTATTCAACTAGAGTATTCATATTAGCATATAGAACTTCTTCGATTAGAATCAAAATAATATACGTATGAAAAGCAACTAAATAAAAATATAGCAAGATATATTGCGTAATTTCAATTGTTTAGCATAACAGTAGATACCTTATGACTCCTATTACTAAATGCTATCAATGATAGAATATAAATAGTTGACTAGAATTCAGATTAAACACGTTTTTGATGAATCAGTGTCTTTTATTGAATTGGATAATCATAAAAGCAGTTCTTCATTTATTTAGTTCATATAATTTATGTTTTCATATATACATATATCATTTTATAAGCAATTGCTACAGTAATATAGGTTTTCTAGAATATTCATCATAAATAAATGAGACCATGTTGGTTCATACAAATGAAAAAAATAAAAATGTTATTTCATCTTATAAAGACTAAAATGAATAAAGAAGAAACGAAATTATTTTTTGGAGTATTTTGAATAATGGAAAAAAATACTTGTTTGCTGAGATTTTATGTTATATCCGTGGTTATTTTCAAAATAGAGTTTGAAAGTGAAAAGAAAGATTAAAGAATACAATTTGATTTATATTTGATTGCGAAGATAAGTTAAATGGATATAAGTAAATCAGAAATGGCTAAGAAGATGCCAAAAAGATGGTATGCTTCAGAAGAGATTCTAGCAACTGAACGTGTCTATGTGAAAAATTTAAAGATTATGATGGATCTTTACCGAAAGATGCAATCAAATTCTTCTATAGATCAGAATGCTGTTCAAAAAGTGTTTGGAAATATAGAGATTCTTCATCAAATTAATGCTCAGATTTTAGATGCATTAGAGGCTGAACTTAAATTACGTGGTGGAGATTACTGTATATGTAACTTTGCTAGTGTTTTTATCAAATTAGCTCAATTTTTAAAATTGTATGAAAATAATCTATATTATTTATTTATAATTCTATTTTTTACACTATAGATATATTGATTATATTAATGGATATCGAGATGCAGGAGATATTCTTGCTGAAAGTGCCAAAAAGAAAGATGGCTTATATATCGAATGTCAACGAGCTTTTTCGAATGAATTAAAAGGAATGGAATTATCGGTATGTTTAGTATTATTTTTAATATTATATATAGTACTATATTGATTATGTGTTTTTTTTATTAATGATAGAATATATACTATTAAAATAATATTTTTATATTTATTTATATGTGTATGCTTTATAATATATATATATAGAGTTATTTGATTATGCCCATTCAGCGTATTCCTCGTTATCGTTTACTTCTTCAGACGCTGTTAAAGCATACTCCTGAAGATTATGATGATTATAATGATTTAAAGGTATTCTCTTCTATATATATATATATATATATATATATATTTCTATTTATATGTTTAGTATCTTTATTCTATTTATATGTTTATTATTTTTATATGTTTATTATTATTATTATTTTTATATGTTTATTATCTTTATTATTTTTATTATTTTTATTATTTTTAGTATCTTTATTGTTTATATATATATATATATATTATTTGTATTTATTCTATATATTATTTAATAATATACATTTTCTCTGTAGAGTGCCTTGGATATAGTTATGAAGATAGCAGATGTTTGTGATAAGGCTATGCTTCCCAACTTTAGTGTATTGCTAGCAAATATTCACAAGTCTCTTGGAGCAGATATTAACCTTATTAATCCAAGAAGACAAGTCGTCTCACAAGTATATAATAATAAGAATAATAATTAATATTAAAATCTCATATAGTATTATATAAATTCTATAATATTATATATATATTAACTCTTTATAAATAACAATATTCATTATAGTATACCAATGTACTTACTATTGCTTATTTAGTCTCTCTATATATATATATAATAATAATAATAATAATAATAATAACAATAATAATAATAATAATAATAATAATAAACTATATATATAATCTATAGGAAACTGTAAAATATATAGGAAACGGAATAACAATGTCGGTCTATCTCTTGTTATTCAATGATATTCTATTATACTATGTAAAAGAATCAGAGACAGTTAAAGTCAAATATATATTTGAACTCTGTATATATATTCTTCTTTTTATTATTACCCATTATGAATTATGAATCATCTCAATTATTTATATTATTATTACTATATAATAATAATAATAATAATAATAATAATAATAATAATAATAATAATAATAATAGTATCCTAAATTATGATATATCTACTTCTAGGTTATACCAATTTAATTCTTCCTTTCCCTGATGAAAAGCCTATAGTAACAGTATATGATGATGAACGATCTTTCTCGTTCTTATTTCCTGAAATGAGAGAACTTAAAGAATGGATTAAATTATTATATAGTCTTTTTCAAAAAGTAAAGAAAGAACATTATAGATGTGATTTCTGTGGTCGTGTACATAAAATTCGTGCAGAAGAAGAAATAGAAAATAATTCAAGTATTCATTCTAGTATATCTAATAATAATAATAATAATATTTTGGTTAATAATAATAATAATATCTCGGATAATTCTAATAATAATGATACAATGAAAGAGAAGAATCTAGTTACTCCTACTATATTTACAAGTATAACTCCAGAAATAACTCCTACACCTACTCCTAATAATATAATGCATTCAAACTCAGATGTTATTTCTATTACTTCTCCTCATCCTACCTCAAATGCTAACGATACTAATACTGTTACTAATAATAATAATGATTCTATTAATGATAATAATGATGATACTAATAATAATAATAATAATAGTAATAATAATACTATTATATCCACAAATACTCCTATTACATCTCCAACATCCATGGCTGTCAATTCTTCTACTCATTCTATTAGCAATTCTCCAAGTACTATGTCTACCTCTAGTATTAATGGTACTACTACTACTCCTACTCCTACTACTACTACTACTACTTTCCATTATAAAGCTCTTAAGGAATGTATATCATGTCATCGAACAGTATGTGAATATTGTTCTCAACCTGTGAATTATTTTGATCTTGAAACTGGAAAACAGGCAGAAACAGTAAAATGTAAATCTTGTTTGTCATCTACAAGTATATCATCTCCTTATACAATTACATCAATTGATCATGAGAATCTTCCGGATTACTGGTTCAAAGCTACATGCGATGATGATAGTCATTTTTATTATAATCAATTCCAATGGGAAAGCACACTTAAAGACCCAACAACAACTCTTTCCCCTACAGAGAACGTCTCTCAAGAAACTGAAAACATACCTTTTTATTGGAAAGTAGATCATATCAATAATGAAAAACATACTCCTTATTATTATAATATTTTAAGTAAAGAATCGAGATGGGAAAAGCCATATATGAAACTAAAACCTGTGAATTATGTTAGTACAGATATGAAACGTATTTGCTTAAAATGTGGTACTGTATATGAAGATGATAATTCTTGGGTACCTACATGTACGAACTGTAAATCCAGACTGCCTTTCCCTCATCATTTTGAACCCAAATAAAACTGTATATATTGTTTATATTTTTAATGATTTTTTTTTTTTTTTATTATTTTTTATTATTTTTTTATTTTTTTTTTTATTATTTTTTTATTTTTTTTTTATTTTTTTAATTTTTATATATTTAATTTTATTTATTTTTTTTTTATTTTTTTTTCCTTCTCTATTTTTATTCTTATATATAGGGTATGTTTTCTATATAACTTTTTTCTATACTATAATTATTATTTCTTCATTCTATTTTCTTATGTATATATATATTCTTTAATTTCTATTAACTTCATAATATAGTATTCATATTTTTATTTGTATAGAATAACAGATTCTCGGTTTTCATCCTTTCACAACTTATATAGGGTATACTCTATAATTTACTTTTTTGTTTGTTTGTTAAATCTATGTATATTTCTTTATGTATCACACACGTTGTCATCTAGTCATAAAAATATCCTTTTTCTAAATTTTTTTTCTGTTTATTTTTCTTTTTGATATTTTGCCTAGTTATGTATTTTTTTCTTTATGACTCTGTAAATACTATTGTTTCTTTTCATCATTTTGCATTAATATGAAGTTTTTCTATATTCTGTTTTGTTCCTCATAATTATTATTACTTATTTATTATATATATATATATTTCCTTTTCAATAAAATAAAAGTTATTTCAAATATATTCTATTCAATACTACTACTTATGATATAAAAAAATACTAGACTTTTAAAATTACTATTTAAAAACAAAAAAAAAGACAACAAATTAATAGAAATAATGTTTCACCTTTTATTATTTAGTCAAAAAAGTTTAGTTTTTGGAGACTTCTTCGAAGTTTTCGACAAGTTCAGGAACAGATTCTTCAGCAGCAGGAGCAGCAGCTTCAGCGGGAGGAGCAATATCCTTTAAGTTTTCAGGATTGAAGATGTTGGAACCAAGTTGAGAGAGGATATCAGGTAACATATCTTGGAACTTTTTGAATATATATTATTTAGAAATACGTTTCAAATAGTCATTTCAGTATAAAAAACTAGTTAAATACAGTAGAAGAATAAAATGTATATATATATATATACTTTTGGTTTCAGAACGACCACTTACAGCATAGGTGTTGCAAGCAGGAGCGACTTCAACCATATAAAAAAATAATAATAATCATTTAGTTCCATAAAAGTCTGTAAATAAAAATAATAATAATAATAATAATAATAATAATATATATGTATAGATATATATAAATAATTTAAAAGATATTCAATTGTATTTCAACCAAAAATAATAATAGTAATAAGAATAAAAACAAAATAAATATTAAAAAAAAACAATAATTTCAATAAAAATAATAATAATAAAAGTGAATTATATACCCTTAGGGGCCTTGAAGTGGGTGATGGTACCATCAGCATTGAAGAAGTTGACTTCTTGAATACCAGGAAGACTTTGAGAACCACATCTCTTAAGAGTAGCAGCAAGTTTCTTATCGTCACCAGAGTTGGTCTTGTGGACAATAGGCTTACGACGTTGAGAACCCTTACCACCAGTACGGGCGGCAGTTCCGAATCTTTCAGCAAGCTTCTTACGGTTTTCTTCAATTTCTTGTTGAGTAAGGCCAGTAGCAGACATTATGAATAAAGGTGAATAGACAATATTATTGTATATATAAACCTAGCAGTTTTGTGGATAAAAATATAGGAAATTTAGAACATTTCGCCCGTTTTGTGACGATGAACCGTGTTTATTTGGATTTTTCATTGACATAGATCCATGTTCCCCTGGGGATTTTTATTTTTTAGAATAGAAGCTCATATTTTATAGAATGACCCTGTTCACAAAATAGTAAATAACAGACTCTAGACAATTCATATTGATTCGAGAGAATGACTTATAATTAGAGATTATTTTCATAGGAAGATCCCTATTTTAATTGATTGTCGTTTTTCTAGGTTATTTTATCTTTTTCTTAAAAGTTTTTTTTTCAATTTCACTATGTATATTTATTGAAAAAGTTGTCATGAAGAGCTCAGAATGGCATACAAAAAGAACAATGCCTAAGGAGATTATTACAATTCATTAATGAGATTGTTTTTTCATTGTATAGTATTGCCAATTCTCTATAATAAATAGTTTTCTGAAATGGGAATGGATATTCTATTATTTTAATTAAATAAAAGTCATTATAAAAGAATCAAATGTTCATTCAATTGGTATTTACAGCGTAATAATGTTATAAGAGAGATTTTTATGATGTAATATTTCTGTACATATCGTTCAAGAAAATAAATATGATGTTTGAATTTATTATTTTTGTAAAAAATGAATGAATAACGAGTTTTGAATATGATTTGATGTGTATTCTATTTAACTACACATGATAAATATATTTACTATTAATAAAGTAATAAATAAAAATTCATCAAGCAAATAACAACAAAAAATGGATTTTTTTAAACATTTTTTCTGTTGTTACGAAAACGTCTTCTGATAGTTATACGTGTTTTTATATTTTGTTTCTAATAAATTAAGAATGATGCCTTCATGGTTGTATACGTTTTGTTCCAACTGCGAGATTTTTTTCTTGTGGATCTGGTCATGGATACTATCTTGTTGCTCTGGAAATAATCGTCACACTCGTGCAACATCCTTGAGAGTTCGTCCAGCACCTCCTGGAAAGCCTTTGAATCTTAACGCTCTTCAATCGAAACGTGTTTTTGTGTCTACTCGTTATGTTGCAGTTCCAAATGATACAAATAAGTGATTTGGTGTTGTTGTAGAAGTTTCAATGTTTTTCATTTGTATATTATGAATTTTGTCAATTTTTATTTTCTTCTTTTTCCTTCTTTTGTGTCTGTTTTATTTGAATACACTGTACACTTGCTGATCTTCTCTTCTTATTGTCAGTTTATGTTTTATTTTTTCTTTGTGTTGTTTGATATATGTGGAGTGTGAAAATAGTTATAATCTATTCTTACTTGTAAATTTCAAAAAGATATAAAAAGATATCAAACAAACAATTTTAAAAAAACAAATACATATAATAGAAACAATAAAAAAAAACAAATAATTTTCAAAATATGAAAGATTCAAGTATATACCAAATAAAAAAAACTCATAAAATAACGATTAATGTTCAATTTCCATAGAAGGTAAAGAAGCAGGTGCTCCAACAAGAGTTTCTCTCTTTACTGTAATATATTCAGCTTGTTTTTCATACTTTTGAATCATTGATTTAGCAGCATCTCTCCAATGTTGCATCTTCGTATTCTTAACAAATGTATGTAAATTCTTAGTTATAGCAAATACCTATATATATAATAATATGTATAATAATATATATAATATATATAATATATATAATATATATAATATATATAATATATATAATAATATATATAATATATATAATAAACATAATAATATATATAAAAATAAGCATAATATACAAGTTCAGGATAAGCTACATTATTTTGATAGAAGGATACATAATCATTGAGCATGGCTAATGTTTTCGACATCAGTACATCTTGGATAGTTCTACCTCGAATAGAGGTCTTGGAGATCTTAAGGGAATAATCAATAGCCGGGGGCTTACTCTTATCGTGAGAAGGCTTCTGAAGGAAAATATCATCCTATATATATAGATATATATAGAATAATGAAGGAATATATAATAATATAAACAAGAAAATAGTGATAAAATAGTATAATTAATAATAATAAAAATAAATGAACACTAATAATAAAGTCTAACAACAAAATACTATATAATGATAAAATACTTAAAACATAAATTATATATATATATATTACATGAATAAAACAGAGAAGATATATACATTAATAATATCTAAGAGATAGGGAGCGACAGGTATATGAATATTGAGTGATTTTGTCATATGTATAAGCATGTTACAGCAATGTAATCTTAAGGGATAATAACGACTGGCAGGAATCAAACGAATAGTACTATCAATAACCTATAGATATATATATATAGAGATATATATAGAATATGATAGATGGACTTGATATATTATATTGACTCACTTTATCAAATAAATAATATATAAATAATATATAAATAATATATAAATAAAATATAAATAATATATAAATAAAATATAAATAAAATATAAAAAATATATAAAAAATATATAAATAATATATAAAAAATATATAAATAGTATATAAATAATATATAAATAGTATATAAAAAATATATAAATAATATAGAAATAATATATAAATAATATATAAATAATATATAAATAATAAATAGATACTTGAATAAGAGGGAAAACAAGCGGTTGCATAGCATCCTTAATAGAGGATTCACATACGATATGAGTCCATAAATCAAGGGAATTAATAAATTGCCAATTGTAAATAAGACGGATACTATATAACAATAATAAATAATATATATATATATATAATGGAAAAAAAATTTTCTTTTTGATAAACATAATTTAGCAAAACAGTTAGGATATTTCAACATCCATAACAATAATAAAATATCATTTATATAATGAAATAATAAATATTGATAATTATTAAAATACATATATATATATACTCTTCTTCAGATTTGGTTTGTAATGCGTTACGTACATGAATAGCAAGTTGTCTAATATAAACAAAGGCATGTTGATAAGCTAAAGTAGCATCAAGTGAATAGATTTCAGCTACACAATTTCTTAATAAATGAATAGCATCAATGTTTTCTTCAATTACATGGCGAGAATATTTAGCATAAGTTAAATAGATAGACTAGATACAATTAGATAATAACAATAGATCATTCTAAATTATGAAATAGATAGGAAACACTATATACTTTCATGCATTTTTCTAAAACAGCAGGAGTTGATTCACAAATCTTTTTCATTTGAACAAGAGTATTGACACGAGTAGTTTGATCTTCAGCATCAGCCCATTGTTGAATCAAGACTTTAATAGCCTTAGATGCATCCTTCTTATTGTTTATTTTAATAGCAGACTTTTCCATTTTTAATGCAAGATACGAAATACTAACAGAATAACTCCCTTATCAAATATTATGGAGACTAGAGAAAGTAGTCCAATACCTTGTGTTACTATTTCCACGGGAATCAAGAATAATATACGGGAATTTAATTTTTTTTATGCTTGTTCTTTATTCAAGTGTGTATTCTTCTTCTATAGTCCTTTTAATTCTTTATTAAGTATGTATAACTATTTGTGAATTTAGTTAAAGCAAATAAAGACATTATCATCATTATAATATAAATGTGAATGTCAATTAATATTTCTTTTGCTTCTTTCAATTGTTTTTATACATTCATTTAACTAAACGTTATTTCTAATATGATAATATATAGATTTGATATCAAGAAAATGCTTCGTTTAACCTATAGGTATTTTTTTTGTTGTTTTTATGTTTAATTTTGTTTATCTTATGTTTTGTTATGCATATTTATATGAATTATTATTTATATTTGATTAGGCCAACTTCTGAGCGTAAAGGTTATTGTTGGACGTTAGAAAATACCAGAATTTTGAATTCTTTCTCTTATAAACATCCAAAAACTTATATAATGTTTATGATATTTATTCTGACTATTTGTTATTATTTATCTTTGAAACTAGCTATTTTAAGTCTTTTCATCATGGGTATTCGAATATATCTTCATTATATATCAGTTATTCGTCGTATTTATTTATTTATTTATTTATTTATTTATTTATTTATTTATTTATTTATTTATTTATTATATTATTATTTTATTATTATTTTATTATTATTTTATTATTATTTTATTATTTTATTATTATTTTATTATTATTTTATTATTTTATTATTATTTTATTTAAACATTTATTATTCTAATACATTTATTATCATTAAATAATATTATCTCTTATAAAATAATAATATTATTATATAGAGAAAATAGTTATTTTACCAGGAGAAGGTATCTATTATGAAAGCGTTTATTATTATGGAAAGCAAACAAAAGAATTTATTCATTTATCTACAATTCAAGATATTATTATCAATGAAGTTGTTTTTAGAAGTAATATTCTATATGCATTATGTATTACTTATGAATCCTATCCAGGACTATGTGTTCTTTTTAAGGTATATTATTATATATTTCATATTATTGTCCTTTATATCATTCTATGAATCAATGGATTTATTCATGCTATTCTTTATTTAGGAAATGGCTCCTAAACTAAAGTTATTACTTCCTGTATATTATACAACTAGACAAACTTTTAAACATCAAGATATTCCTAAAGATTTCCATCTTGAAACTGAATATATTCAAGAATAACTTTTCTGTCGTTTTATGTATTATCAATCCCTATAGTGTCTATATTCAATCTGCTTTCTTATGTATTTCATTCTTATTTTTTATTTAATGTTGTATGAAAGTCATAATTCTCAATCATTTGCGTTATTCATATTCTTTTTATTTTGTTATTATTATTTGTATTCTGAACAATATGAATTGTTATCAACTATTTTATAGAAAACATAATATTCTATCAAACGGTTGAATGACGTCAATACTTGTTATCTATTATCTGTTTCTCTAATATATATTCTAAACATAAAATCACGTGTATCTTCATTTCTAGAATTAACTAAAATACTCTCTCAAAGAAGAAATTAGTTTTTAAAAATTATTTTTTAAAAATCACAAATCATGAGAATCATCAGTTTACGACTTGAAAAATTTTAAAAATACTGAACATCAAAAAAAGGATTTTTTTTCTCTTGTAATAAGTGTGATATTATAGCAATGAATCAACAAGCATCAGTATCTACATCAGTTCCATTATCATTCATCTGTATATAGAGTATCATCAAGGAGCAGGATGCAAAACTTGATGAATTAGAAAATATGATCACCAGCTTTAGTGCAGTGTCGCGAGCAGTTAAGGATGAGTTGACTGAACAACATGGATTACTTGAAGATGTTGAACGAAACGTCGATGAGGCCAATGAAAGTAGTAAGAAATTAAGGAAGGAACTGAATAATCAAGTCAGAAGTGATAATCGTCTTAGTATATTATAAATATGTATTTACTATTTTTTAGACTTTTTGTTTATTATTATTATTATTATTATTATTATTATTATTATTATTATTATTATTATTATTATTATTATTATTATTATTATTATTATTATTATTATTATTATTATTATTATTATTATTATTATTATTATTATTATTATTATTATTAGTATTATTATTATTATTATTATTATTATTATTATTATTATTATTATTATTATTATTATTATTATTATTATTATTATTATTATTATTATTATTATTAATATTTATTATTATTATTATTATTATTATTATATTTATTATTATAAATCTATTATTTTAATTATAATAATTAATATATGTTTTGTTTATTATGTTTTTTTTTTACGTTAGAATACATTATTATATATTATTATATAGTCAATGCTATATTAAATACAGTAATTGTTATTGGAATCATTCTTCTAATTTATTATATTTGGAAACGTTGTCGTTCTTAGAAATATCACTATATTCTTCTCTTTATATATATATATATATATATATATATATATATTCTTGCTCTCGGTTTATTATTGATGCCATCTTCTTTATTTATTGTTGTTATTATTTCCCAGTTCATTTTTTTTTATTTTATTTCTTAACTACTATTTCATATAGTTCAAAAGATTTTATTATTTTTATGTAAATTTTATTTCTTTTCTAACATGTTGTGATTTCTTTTCTTCTCTCTCTTTATTCTTTTTGTATTTACTATTTTTCTCATATGTTTTAGGTCTTCGTTTGAATAACAATTAATACAAATGATATGTTTTTCAATTGTTTCATTACTCATTTTCTTGTTAAACATATCTTCTATTGCTAACCATCTTATTTATTATATTTGCATTAGTTATTCATCATTTATTGAAAAAATATTATTTGAATTGAGACCTATTTTGCATAAAGCAATTAAGTTATCCTAGTATTTCATATTTAATGCTTTTATGTAAGTATAATAAATGCTATCAATGAACTCAATACGTTTATACATGAATATTTTTACAAATAAGAAACAAACAAAAAAAAAATAATTAAAAAAGATTCGGTTGTCGATAAAAACAAAATGAATGCTGATGATATGAAATATCTATTAAAGTCAAAGGACACAAAAGTGTCTGGAAGAGTTAAATCTGCATTTGCAAAGTATATTCAACCTCATTATTTTATATCTCACATATTTTATAGATATACGTCTAATGGAAAACTCATGTGCAAGTTATGTAACGAAATAATACGTTCAGATGCCTTATGGAATTCTCATCTTACCTCATCTACACATATATCTAATATGAAAAAACTACAGGAAAAGAAAACTCAACCTGAAGTTTCTTCAAAAAAAGAGGAATTACCCCAAAATGAGTATATTGTAATTCATCTTTTTTTTAGATCAACAATTCTATCCTAAATATAATTTTTATATTATTTTCATTTTCTTTAGATCTGAGATTGAAAAACCGGATGAACAAGAACGTATTTATTATTATTATGATTATTTTATTATTATTTTATTTTTATTTGATTGATTATAGTTAAGTTTTATATATATTCTGAAAATAATATATATATATATATATATATATAGAGCCAAAGAATATTCTTCCTGAAGGGTTTTACGATGATGAATCTAAGGATGCTAAAGCAAGAGGTTTAGACCCAAAAACACAAGCGAAAGAAAAGCAACAGTATATATTATACATAGAAAAAAATTCTTTATAACATATATTTTTTATGTACTTTTTTTATTTGCTAAAATATATATGATATTTCAACATATTATTAAATGCTATGTTTATGTTTTATATTATTCAAAATACTGAAATAAAAATAACTAATACTATTCTTATGTTGTTCATCTTTCTTATATTGAAATAATAGTTTACAATAGTCTTTTAGTATTTTATTCACATTTACATTTTTTTTACTATATTATTCATCTTCATCTTCATCTTGATATCTTTTCTAGAAAGGATTTTGAACAATTTATGGAAGAGACAAAGAATCTAGGAGTTAGTATATATTATTATACATATATCATTTCTTCTTTATTCTCATTTATATTCTATCACTTTTTTTTTTGTTCTAATAATTACCTGTTATATATCTTTTTGATTCTTTATGTATTGATATATTATTCAATCTAGCTGCAAAAGAAGAAGAAAAAACTATTATGGATACCTCTAAAAATCTTGATAATTTACTAGAACAACAAGAAGTGTATATATATATATGCTATTTATAGATTCAATATTATTTTTACAATTTATTCTATGTTTTATTTTTATACTATATATATATTATTTATAGTGCTTATAAAATGAAATTAGAATTATTAAAGCAACAACGTCAAAGTGGAAAAAGAGTTTATGAAGAAAACAAAGAAATTGTAGATGAAGTTGATGGTATTTTAGAAGAAGGAAGTATATATATATTATATATAGTATAATATTTATTGACTATTTTAATATAAAGTTGAGAATGATAGTTTAATTAATGATATCAATCTTAATGATATATTGAAGCAAAATAAAAGACGAAGAAAAGAAAGAAACGAATCAGTTGGCAAAAAAAGTTTATTTGATTTGATTAATTGGAAGAATTAAAAAGCTATTTATTATTATATATGTTGTATAATTTTTTAATAAAATAGTTTGTTGGTTTTAGAGAATAAAACAATCAAAGAACGAAAATAATGACAATTAATACAACAAAAACATTTATAATTTTAATTTAACTATAACTCATTTATCGAGCTTCATATTCAGTACAATCTGCAGTTCTTTTTTTGTAAATGATACGACAACCACAATTTTTGCATCGAATAGGTTCAGAAGGCTTCAACGTGATATCACGACCGCAATCTAAGCAATAATAAAGTTGAAATGATTAATTAAATACCTCCACAACGATAAAGAATTTCACGAACGTTTTGACCAGATTCTACCAATATAATCAGACATATATAAGCTATATACCTCCAACACCCGACATGATATAGAAATAAAAAGAAAAAAAGAAAAACTGGTTAATTTATGATAAAAAAACAAAAACCCTACATTTTTTGTTTTTTCCCATGATTCTGGTATTTGAGTGCCTTTCCATTTCACGTCAGAATCTAGAAAACGAGTTTGGTTTTCCATTTGATTTTTTTCACATAATAATATTAACGAGACAAAAGAACTCTGTGGTTCTGCTGTGAATTTTTTTTTGTTGTTGGTTATTTGCTTTTTAATAAATTAAGCATATATTTTTAAGCTGTAATTAAATATAGAACATGGTATGTTTATATTCCTTTATTATGATTCTTCTATGCTATCGATACACATCTCACTTTTCGCTTACTTTTATATTGTCTGGTGCTGCTGCTGCTGCTACAAAGAAGGTATTTATTTTGTTTTTCTATTTTATTATCTTATACACATGAAGAAGTGGAGTAAGGGTAAGTCTGGTGATGCCGTCAACAATAAGGTCATTTATGATAATGAATTATTCGATAAACTTAAGACCGATGTTCCTAAGATGAAACTCATTACCGTTTACACCGTTATTGATCGTCTGAAGGTTAACGGTTCTGCTGCCCGTCATGGTATTGCAGAATTAGTCAGACTTGGTCTCATCAAGAGAATCAACAAATCTGGTGAAGCCGTCTACACCCGTGCTTAAAACCTGTGTTTTATTAACAGCTTAATTTTCAAGAATGTGTTTTGTACTATTTAATACAGCTTAACAAAACAATACGGATCATTTTTATTATCATATATATTGTATATATTTAAAATTCCATATCATCATCAGCACTTTTTTTCGCTTTTTTGACAGTTTTCTATATAATAGAAGACATAGACAATAATAGTTTTTTTTTAAATACCTTGACAGTTGAACGTTTTCTTGTTGACCTTTTCCTATAATGATATGAATAGAATAAAGAGATAACAAATATAATATACGGTGGCAAGACTTCTGTAACCTCTAGATCTATAGAAAGAATATTAAAGATTATATATATATATATATATTTACCATCATCAGAGTCAGAAATATCAGTAACAATACTATAGAAATAGAGTAAAATATATGTAAGCATAGACATATACGTTTTTGTGGAGAGAACAGATTGATTTGATGTACTTTGTTGTGAGTTACCAAGTGAATCTGATGTAATATCCGTAGGTTCTGCTATCCTTTGTTTGGTCATAGTTGTCAGTATATCCGTAGAACAAGAAAGATCCGTTTCATCACAGAGTTGGGCAGCAATATCCACGGGCTCCTGAAGAACAGATTTGAAGATCTCATTACTCTTATTTATATACTCGGACACTTTATATATATAGATAATAGTGTATACATAGATAAAATACTTATAATAGTGTATAGATAATGAATGTATATAATAGTGTATATAAATAAATATACTAGCTTTATCAAGTTTTGATGAGGATAAGATAGAGAGACCTCCATAGGTTTGTATATACTTATTAACCAATGAAGACATAGTATTATACTATATATATATTATATTATAGATATATATGATATTATATCATATTATATTATATTATATATATATTATATTATAGATATATATGATATTATATCATACTATATTATACTATATATATATTATATTATATATATATGATATTATATCATACTATATTATACTATATATATTATATTATATATATATATCATATTATATCATATTATATTATACTATATATATACAGTTGCTTCATCTTCAATAAAAGGTTTGGAAATAGTTTCTTCAGAAGATGTATTTGTCCCGCGGGAATTATGTGATTCTCTTTCTTTATGTCTACATATAGAAACTAATGTCGATGGATTCGCTACCTAATATATATATAATATATAATATATATATATAAATATCTTTAATAATTTTATTACTAATATATATTTTGGGATATACTTAAAAAATATACTAAAAACAAAGAATAATAAGAACAAGTACTAAAATACATACATATATATATATTATAATTCTTTTTAAAGAATATATAATAAATACTATATATATACCTTTCCAGTATATTTAGCTCCATATATTTGCACACTTATAGGTATATAGGGATCGAAATTGACCATAAGTCGAATTAGAGGTAACTGTCTATTTATATGTCGACGTTGTATTTCTTCTTCAGAAAACACAGTTTTATTCTCCTTTTCTTCTTCTTCTAATGGATCTATATATCCTTCTTCTTCTCTTTCTTTCTTAATAGATGCAACTGCTGCTTTAGATTCTTCGAGAAGCCCTTCAAGCACCGAATCTAAGACTGTTTCAATTGAATCCTTAATGGCAGGAACAGAGGGATCGACGTGAAGATATTCAGAAAGATTTATATATTTATAAAGAAGAGGACGTATCTAGATTAATATATATATAGAGTCATTTATATAGAATTATACATAATGATAAATATTCATACTCATGTATATAATAGAATAATAGAAATAAACTAAAAGTATTATAATAAATAGTTCTTCTTGAACAATAAACATATTAAAAATAAAGTATAGAGTATAGTATATATACAGAAGTCAACTTTATGGGATTCATCTTAAATTTTAATCCTCTTATTTCTAGAATGCCTACATATTTATCAGTAGCCTCTCCCTCAATAAGGGACGTAATGCAGGATGAACCCGGCTGAATGAAGCTGAAATTCTAATAGAAAAGTAGAGAAAAAGGTAATATATATATATATAATAATAATGATTGAAATAGAAATAGAAAAAAATATTTTATTTATAATATTAGTAGTATGTGTAATATAGTAAAAAGGAATAAAATGATTTTATATATAGAATTGTGTATATATATAGAGAGAAAAAGAGTTATATAAGAGAGAAAGACAGTTATATATATATATTTATAGTTATATATATATATGTTCTATATATATATATAGTTATATATGTTCTATATATATATATACTCCTGTTTTACTGTATGACGGTTCAATATACTGTTCGTGTTCGTGTCCCCAGATGACGAGATCCATGAAGGAGGGGATATAACTATGTTTAACACACTTATTAGCATGGCCCTTGTCACTATAGAGAAATACAGGGATAAATATGATTATATAAAATATGTATATATAATGTATTTATGTATGGAATATATATATATATATATATAAACCTGTTTTGATGTAGAACGAATATATTAAACCAACTGTCCGGGTTCTGATCAGGTCGAAGAAATGTCACCTTCTGCTGCTCAAACCTATATATATATATATATATATATATATATATATATATATATATATATATATATATATATATATATATATATATACAGCCTAGAGAGTCGTTCATCAGGTATATATCCCAATCCATATATACAGAGACGACTCTGACCTTTCTCTAAGAGCAATGGACTTATACTAATGTCCTCTACACTATATATATATATAGATTAATAAACATATATTATGAAGAGATCAATTAATATATCTGATAACTTTATAATAAATAATTATATCTGTAATTCATACAAAATCGAGAAAATAATTTAATAATTAAATAATCAAATAATCAAATAATTAATAATCAAATAAATAAATGAATTAAATAATAAAATAATAGAACTAAAATAATCACAATAATAAAATAATACTTCTTGGCCCTAGCGAAATAATTGATAAGTTTGCACGAGGATAATATATCTAATGCTGATAGTGCATCTCCATGAGATCCCTAGAGTCATATATATATATCCATTAGAATCACGGGAATACAAAAAATAGAAAAATTTTAAGAAACATAGGATGTTATTTATATATATACATCACGAGTTGGATCATCATGATTTCCATGTATAGCGAAAATAGGTAATTGAATATTTACATTAGAGTCTTCATAATTGACAGGACTATATGAAATCAAGATATAATAATAATAATACAATATCTAGATAACATACTCATTTCGAAATGAATCAAATGGTGTCTTTATATATTGAAATTGTATTGGTTTGTCACCCAGACAGTATTTATTTAATAACTGAATTGTTTTATTCATAGTAAATCTTGACGGTTTATTTGCATCGAATAAATCTCCTCCTAATAGCATGAAATCAACCTAAAAAGAAATTCTTATTCATGTCATCTTTTGTAATCACTGATACGCTATTTATCATACCTTATTATCAACAGCCGCTTTCAACACTTGTTCAAATGCAATAAATGAATCATCACCGATAACTGGATCATTCTCTCTATATCATATTTAATCATAATCACTATTATATTATTACTTATATCCCAAATGATTATCTGTTGATATCATTATTCTAAAAGTATCTGCACTTCTATCCCTATATAAACATATATTAGTTTCATATATATATAAAACATATATATACATGAAAATATATATATTTAGAAAGATATCAAATTGAAAATAAAAATTCACTGAAAAACTTGTTTATAAAAAATAATCTTTTGGCGGTTTATCCATTTGTTCCAATGATAATGTATAAAAATAATTTTGAAATATATGTTGCATACATTAGCTTATGAATATTCTTTTGCAATTATAATAATGGTTTTAAATATAACATGAAACGCAATATGGAAAAGAAATGTTATTTTTTGTTGAATTTATTATGTAAATCACACTCAATAGAATAGAGTATATATACAAAATGGTAGTGTATATCATTTATAAAAAAGACAATGTATCATATGTTTCATTTATTCGCTAATCCTTTTATATCAGATCCTCTATTCTTACTACAACACTATGGACTTATAATAAGTATTAATAAAATCATTAAAACTAAAAATAGTTTTACATAACAATATTCTCTTCGTTATTATGCCTTAGTATATCATAGATATGTACGTAGTAAATATAGTGAATAAAAATAATATAAAAGTTCTTGATTTATATTAGTAATTGGCTACATTACTAAAAGTAAATTTCTCTTCTAACCATATATATTCATTTTTAGGAAACTATATCATCAGACTGAATAAGCGAATTCATCAATAATTTGATTTATGCAATTTCTACAGAATAAAGTGAGAAACTTCTTGTGACACTGGTTTCAAAAAGGAAAAAAATAAAAATTCGTGGGAACTATGACACACCCTATATTGTTTTCATAGATATTCTCATAAATTCCCGTGAGTTTTCTTTTCAATCATTTATCGAAGGTTGTTTTGTCAACAGAATAAATGAATTTCATTTGTTATAAATTTCTTTATACTTTATAACAGAATTTTACAAAACCATTTTCCAAAATGGATATGGCAACATTAGAAAAACAAGTTAGCGAACAAGGAGCTGTTGTTCGTAAATTAAAGACCGAAAAAGCTACTCAAGAAGAAATTAATGAAGCTATTAACAAACTTCTCGCTTTAAAGGGTGATCTCAAAGAAGCTGAACAAACTGCTGTCGCTAATCTTATCGAAGAAATCGAAAAGATGAAGGTTGAAAATACTGATGCTGAAATTGTTTCTAAGAAGGAAGCTGAATTAAAGGAACTTCAACTTAAAGTCAATCCTCCTCCTAAAGAAGAAAAGAAAGTTAAGGCTAAGAAGGTATATTTCATTCTTCATATTTTTTTTTAATAACGTTTTTTATGAACATATAATTATTGATAATTATATATAGGAAGAAGGTCCTTCTAAGAAGGAATTAAGAAAATTAAAGAGAGCTGAGACTGTTAATGATCAAAAGAGTGAAGTTACTATTGTTCCTGCTGGCGAACAATTTGGTGATCTTCCTCTCATTCAATCTGCTACTAAGACCGATCGTGTCTGGACTACGTATATATATATATATATTATTATTATTATGACCATTTTTTATAATTAAAATGTATTATTTAAAAAAATTCTTTATATTTAATTATTCTTATCTTATTTATATTATTTTGTTCTATATATATATATATAGTTTAAGTGCTGTTGAATCTCAAGTAGGCCAAGATGTCTGGATTCGTGGTCGTATCTTTAATAGTAACCATAAGGGTAAATGCTGCTTCATTTTACTTCGTGAATCCTTCTATACCATTCAAGTATGTATATATTCTTTTATTATTTTATTATTTTATTATTATTTGTTAATTTTGCTATATATATTATTCTATATATTCTATATATAACAATATATATTATATTATTCTATATATTCTATATATAACAATATATATTATATTATTCTATATATAACAATATATATTATATATATTCTATATATAACAATATATATATTATATTCTATATATAGTGTGCTCTCTTCCAATCTAAGGATATTCCTAAGGAGATGGTCAGTTATGCTGGTAAGATTCCTAAGGAGAGTATTATAGATATTTATGGTACTGTTTCTCCTGTTCCTAACCCTATTGATTCTGCTTCTATTAAGAACTTTGAAATTAGTGTTAAGAAGATCTTCGTAGTAACTCGTTTAATGGTTGAGCTTCCGTTTACTATTGATGCTGCTTGTCGTTCCGATGATGATAATAAGAAGAATGATGAACTTGCTGAAGAAAACAGAAAGTTTGTTACTGTCTTACCCGATACCAAGTTAGATTATAGATGGCTAGATCTTAGAACACCTGCTTCTCAAGTATATATATATATATATATATATATATATATATATATATATATATATATATTATTATTATTATTATTATTATTATTATTATTATCTATAGGGTATTGCTCGTATTATGTCTGGTATTGGTCAATTATTCCGTGAGTATTTATACTCTAAGGGATTCATGGAGATACATACTCCTAAGATCTGCCCTGGCTCTTCTGAAGGTGGCTCTGAAGTATTCAAATTAGATTATTTCGGTACTCCTTGTTGTTTAGCTCAATCCCCCCAATTATATAAACAAATGACTACTGCCTGTTCTGATTTCGAAAGAGTCTTTGAAGTATATATAATATATAATATAATATATAATATAATATATATATAATATAATATAATAGTATATAATAGTATATAATATAATAGTATATAATATAATAGTATATAATATAATAGCATATATATATATAAGTTGGTCCAGTATTCCGTGCTGAGAACTCTAATACTCATCGTCATTTGTGCGAATTCACCGGTCTCGATATGGAGATGACCATTAAGGAACACTATTCCGAAGCCCTCGATGTCATTGGTAACATGTTCCACTATATATTCGATGGACTTAACAGCAGATATGCTAAAGAAATGGAAGCTATTAAGACTCAATATCCTTTCGAGCCCTTAGTATATCCTGAATCCCCCGTGATTATTCGTTATACTGATGGTATGAAGATGCTCCAAGAAAGTGGTGTCGCCGTTGACCCTATGGGAGATCTCTCAAGTACTAATGAAAAGTTACTTGGTAAATTAGTTCGTGATAAATATAATACTGATTTCTATATACTTGATAAGTTCCCTCTTCATATCCGTCCCTTCTATACTATGCCAGATCCCGTCGATAAGCGTTTTAGTAATTCTTTCGATATCTTTATTCGTGGTGAAGAGATTGTGTCGGGTGCTCAGCGTATTCATGACCCTGAACTCCTCAAGGAACGTGCTAAGGCCTGGGGTATCTCCATTGATAGTCTTAAGGTATACTATATATAATATATATATATATATATATGGGAGAAATATGAATCTATTATTATATCATTCATTCTTCTCTTTATTATTATATTTATAACTATATATAATATAATAACTATATGTATACAATATACAATATATACCCTATATATAGGCTTATTTACAAGCCTTCCAACATGGTGCTCAACCTCACGCTGGTTGTGGCGTTGGTCTTGAACGTGTTGCTATGTTATTCTTGAATCTCGGTAATGTTCGTCGTGTCTCTCTCTTCCCTAGAGATCCTAAGAGATGCTCTCCTTAAGGATATATATACTCTACTTAACTACAGGCATATTTTTGTAGATAGGATATCTTTTTCTTTTATATAACCTCTTTCAATCGAGTTATGAAATTTAATTTTATATCTTTTTAAAATCCATATTGTTTGGTTGTTATACTATTATCATTATTTAAATACTATTCAATTTATAACTATAATTATGATTCATATAAATATATGAATATTATGAATATTTATTTTATAAACATATAAAAAAACAAAACAAAATATTGATAAAAATAAAACAAATAAAATAGATTGCTTTAAACTCGTTCCAATTGTATAAAAATATCCATTAGAAAGACGACATATCTAAACATATCAAAAAAAAAAAATGAAAAAAATCATATGAATCAATGAATATAAAGGAGTTAAAAAATAATAGTAAATACTTGACGTTTATGAAAATGAATATAAATTCAAGTAAAATAACAATATATATATATATATATAATTATGACTAGTAAGGAAAAGTAGATCAGATGATAGTGTTAATAAATATATAGTAAGAAACCAGCACAAGTGAACTATAAACAGAAGAAAAAAAATAAGAATAAACAAATAGAAAGAATATATATATATATATATTGATAAAAGATATTATTATAATATAGACTAAATTAGAAAGATAACAAAAAACTAAATAGCTAAGAAAACACAAAAAGAAATAAAGAACAAAAATATTAATAAAAATAATAAAAATAATAATTAAAAATCATAGAAAAAGAATAAACCAACAATAATTATAAGAAAAGAAAAAATATTAATATATATAATACAATAAAAAGTAAAAGAAAAAAATAAATAAAAATAACTAAAAAAAAAATATATATATATAAAATAGTAGTAAATAGATATATAAATAATAAATAAATAATAGATAGATAATAGATAGATAATATATATAGAAAGATATACTTATAGAGGAATACAAATAAACGGCCAAAAGAAGTTTAAGAAGGAAGAGGAAAAGGAGGAATATATATATATATATATATATGTATTATATATATGTATATGTATATATGTATAAAGATGGAGAGTTACAGATTCTAGTATATATATATATATATGAAGATGAACAAGAATAATAAAAGTATACAGTTTATAATTATATCATTAAATAAATTATATATACATCAGAAGAATTATAAATAAAGATAATAACACATGAAAATAATAAGTGAAAAAATTTAAAGCTATTAAAATAAATTAAAAAAATAATTGAGTAAGAATAACGCATATATAAGGAGCACGTGAGGCAAAACAAACCAATCATTTGAAGTTACTTGGCTCTATATAGAAATATGTATATACTTATTTACATGAGAAAATAAGCTATATAGTCATATATGTATATATAAAGAGAATATTAATATATATATATATATATATACATTTTATTATCAATTCTATTTATATTGGCTAATAGTTGACTGCCATATGTATAATTCGATGAGTTGCGAGAGTTGCCTTTAGAATAATTGAAATTCCTGCGGTTATTATTATTATTATTATTATTATTATTATTATTATTATTATTCCGACGATTATTATTGTTCCGACGATTATTATTATTATTATTATTATTATTATTATTATTATTCATGCGTTTGGGTTGACGTTGATAAGAGAGAGTTGATGTTTGATTGAGCGCGGGTAAGGGGATCATGGCGGGAAGAGGTAGGGGAGGAATGAAACTATTGGGTGAAGGCATAGTAGATAAATTAAGAGAGAGAGCAGTAGATGGTTTTGATATAGGAAGAATAGAAGAAGAAGAGACAGAAGGAGATATATTATGAGATTGATCAAAAATATCCACGATCTTTAATTCTTTCCCTGGTGTTTTCCCGCGGTTATTTTTTACAGGTTTAGAAGGAGTTTTCTCTTGCGATATATTCATGTGTTTTGAAGACTCACGGGGAACCATCGATTGTGAAGGAATAACAGAGGATTTCTCATGGGAATCAGAAGCGACTGTATTTGTTGACTAAAAAAAGACAATATATATATATATATAATAATAAAATTAATAGATCCATATATATACAGATTTGGATTTTCCTCTAAACTGCCTATATAAATAGTAATATAAGAATAGAGTAGAAAAAAATAAGGATTATATAATAATATATATACTGTATTAAAGTAGCCTTCATTTCTGCTATCTCCTTATCATTCTATATTATAATATACATAAATATAATAATAATAATAATAATAAATAAAATAAAAATAAAATAAAATAATAATAATAATAATAATATATAATAATATATAATAATAATAATAATAATAATAAAAATACATCAATTGAAAAACTGTCACTAGAATGACGCCTCACTTGTCGACGTTTGCGTCGTTGTTCGTCACGTCCACGTTCTTCGGAATCACTGCTAGTATCATAATCACTATATTCATCATCATCATCTTCTTCTTCTCTTCTTCTCTTTCTCTTTCTATCTTTTCTTCTCTCACTATCACTATCATAATGACGATGACGCTTGTTGTGTCGATCTTTCACGTGATGACTTGAATGACGCGCACGGTATTTCTTATCATGAATCTTTCTTCTTCTTCTTTCTTTTTCTTCTTGACTACTTTCACTACTACTACTACTACTACTACTATAATTACTACTACTACTACTATTATTACTTTCACTATAATCATTCTCACTTGAGTCTTCTTTCTCTTCATTATTTCCTTGTTTATATACAGTAGATCCATTATTCATATCAATATTTCCACGGTTATTCTCATTTTCATTATGAGGTATAATTCCTTCCTTTTGTGATATAGGAGGAGAAGGAATATATGAAGAAGAACTTTGTCCTGTTTGTATTCCTTGTATATTGTGAATACTCTGTATATTCTGTTGACCCTGCATAAAGGATTGATTCTGCATAAATTGCTGTTGAGGGACACCGAATTGTGTTCCTTGAGGAGTCATTCGATTGGCCTGAAGTTGAGATATAGTGGAACCATTTTGAAAATTGTTATTTAATGTATTAGGAGCAGAAATCATAGAAGAGAGAGAAATATTAGAATTAGGATTCATATTCATATTCATATTCATAGGCATTGTTGTTAATGGAAGTTGTTGTATATTTGTATTATTGAGAGATCCTTGAGTAGGAAGAGGAAGCGCGGGAAGTCCTGGAAGAGCGGGTAACCCAGAGATTGTAGGAAGAGAAGTTGATGTAGCCAGTTGATGAATATTTGTTTGAAGAGGATAGAACGAAGGAGATATAGCATTATTATTATTAATATTATTATTATTATTAATATTATTATTAGTATTGATGATAGGGTTAATACCAGATGAATTGATAGCAGGAGTAGCTAGAGGAGGAAAAGAAGGAGATGAATTGATTCCAGAAGTATTTCTATTATTATAAGGAATAAATTGAGGAACTAAAGAAGTAGTTGTTTGTAATAGTTGAGATCTATTTGCTTGTATAATAGGTAGAGATGAATTTGGTGTCATCTTCATCATCATTGGTTGTATTGAGTTCTGTAACATAGAATTAGGTACCATTTGCAAAGGAACATTCATAGAATTCATATTCATCAGTATTGGTTGAGGTATTTGATTATTAAAAGGATATATAGTATTATTACCTTGTACTCGTTGCTGATTATTTCGATTATTCATATATTTACCTTTATTCAACTTCCCCACTTTTCCTTTTTTATTTTTTGGGACAGGAACATTAAGAGCAGTATCCACAATTACAAATGGTTTCTTTGCTGAACTTTGTTGGACTTTTAAATCTTTTGGTTCTTCATCTTTTAATAATGCTATATAAGATAAAACAATAATAATAAACAGAAAGTAAAATAAATATAGAAATACAATGATTTTCATTATTTTGTGAGATATCATCATCATCGTCGTCCCTCTGTTGATAATGTCTATCATACTCATCTTCATCAGAGCTTCCATCATAATTGTACTTGATATTTGAATGGTTTCTAGAATCAATCAGATATAAAAAATAATCTTTATATACTTTCCTTCATCACCATCATCAAGATTGACATGGTCTACACTGTCGATTGAAAAATCTTTACTATAATCATCCATTTAATTGAAAGGATGAAAAAAAATAATGGAAACAAAACAGTCTTTTTCTCCTCTTTTTAAGTTCATTTCCTTGTTGAACATGAAGAAAACTGTTTGCTTGTTAATTCATATACATAAAGAATATTATAGCTCTTCGATTTTATGGAGCAACAATCTTGTAAAACTTATGATTGATTATTTGTGAATAAAAAATTGTGAGATTTATTAATATTATTTTGATTGATAAAAAAAATTCTTTTTAAATAATAAAAAAAGAATACTAAAAATGTGAATATATTGTATAAAAAAGTTCACAAAATAATAGATTATGATAAATATTCATGCTTTAAATGCAGGCTAGACAACTTTAAAACAAATAAAACAACATTCTTAAGAAGCAAAAGTGAATACACATCATTTGATTCAAAAAAATAGTTTAAAAACAAGGTTATTTAGAGAAGTTTAAGATTAAAAAAATGAGAAATGCACTCTATAAAACGAAATAAATAATTAAATAGCTATAAAAGACTTAAATAAGAAATTTAAAGAAGCCACTATTAGAAAACCACGGGGATAAATCTTTGTAAATCCAGGGGTGAAATTATGAAATTGATACAAAAATTTAGGCTTTTACGTTTTTTAAGAATTTACCCCCATAAGAAAAGAAAAAATGAGTTATAACCTATATTTTGTTGTCTAACAATATATTCTATTGCCGCTTGTAATTTAATAATAATAACATGGCTCCTCCTCCTGCTACTGGTACTGAAACTGTTAGTATGTAAATTCTTCAAGTTGCTCAAATATTTTCTCTTCATAATAACAAAAAATCTAAATGATCCATCATTATAATTTACTTAAGAGCTGTTGGTGGTGAACCCGCTGCCGCCGCTACTCTTGCCCCTAAGGTTGGTCCTCTTGGTATGGCCCCTAAAAAGGTTGGTGATGATATTCAAAAGGCTACTATGGACTGGAAAGGTCTTAAAGTTACCTGCAAGCTTACCATTGTAAACCGTCAAGCTACTGTTGAAGTTGTCCCCAGTGCTGCTTCTTTACTTATTAAGGCTCTTAACGAACCCCTCCGTGATCGTAAGGCTACTAAGGGTCAAGGTGTTATGTTTATCAACTTTTTACAAAATTATATTTATATTATATGTTTTATTCCTTTTTTAGAATTAATTATTATCTTTTTCTTCACTTATATATATATATATATATATATGAATTATCCATTATCTATAATTCCTAATATTTTATGCATATATATATATGTAAATAATTTTATGGTGTTCACCACAACGGTAACCTCACCCTCGATCAAGTTACCAACGTTGCCAAGGCTCTTCGTCACCGTTCTTATGCTAAGGAAATGTCTGGTTCCGTTAAGGAAATCTTAGGTACTTGCCAGTATGTTTTTTAATCGTTATATATATATATATATATATTAAAAGCGTTACCTCTATTTATGCTATTTATATAAATATTATTTTTATTTTATTTTCATTATAAAGCTATTGGTTGTACTGTTGATGGTATGACTCCTCAACAAGTTATGCAAATGATCGATAACAAAGAAATCGAAATTTCTGCTTAATTTTTTTATTAAACACAGTATGCGGCATGATTCTTTGTTTTGTTTCTAACTAGTTTATTCTTTTTAAAAGTTAATTTTTGATTTCATATTCATAAATGAAAGGGTAAACTAATTAATTGAAAAACTAAAATAGTTGGTATTTATTTAAAATATAACATATATGTATATAAATATTTTATTTATATGGCTTTTGAAATTAGGATGAACTGGAATTTGAGGAAGAAACTGAATTATTTATAGGATTTTGAGTAGTATTTTGGGTTTCAATAGTGATACTTGTCGATAAAGGTATTGTTGAAGGTTGTTCAGGCATAGAGGGAGTTATAGTTGGTATGGTGTTATTGATGGTTTCATTTGTCTGTGGTTGTGATTGTATAGTTGGCTGAGATTGTATAGATGGTTGTGGTTGTATAGTTGGTTGAGATACAGAAGGAAGTGTTTGTGGAGATGATGATAAAGTAGAAGTAGAAGGAACAGATTGTGTAGTTGATTGTTGAGCTTCTCTAAATAAATAAATGAATATTATTATTATTATTATATATATAATTACACTTCTCGTTTCATTTGAGCCATTAATAATTCTTTTGCTTTTTCTTTATTGTCTATAACTTTGATGGGTTTAATTTTTCTTTGATTCATTAAATATCCATAGGTTGTATATCCTGAATGTAATACTTTACATTGATTATAAAATAAATCACAAAAACAGAATAAAATAACAGCGGAAGTAGCTTCATAGATAACAAATAACTATATAATAATATATTAATAATAATAGACTACTAATAAGTTTAATAAATATAATAATAATAATAAACATAATAAATATAATAATAAGGGGAATCATTATAGAGTAAAATAAAAAACTTACAATTAAATAACCTGGAGAATATTTCTCATTAAACATTTTATAAAGAATATAACCAGAATATAATGTTTGGACTAATAACATTAATATTCCTTTATATATATATAATGATATAATGATATATAGTATTTTTGATAAAGTGGTGGAGAAATAATATTAAATAATAAATAAAATTTATTATAAAAAAATACAATAATAATAACAATAATATATATATACCATCAATGATGAAAGCAAAGAAATAAGGATAAGTTCGTCTACTAATACATGTATTTAACCATATACAGTGGTGATCTAAACCACGAACTTTCTTCTGACAACGAGGACAATAACGAATCTCATTCTTGTCTTTTGTACAAGGCATACCGCTACCTTTCTGAAATTAAAAAGAATATAAGCAATGATTGTATTCATAATTGTTGATATTCATAATAAAATAAGTAAAGAATAAGAATAAAAAAAAATAATAACACAATTTATTTACAATTTTCTATTATTGATAAAATAAAAGCAAGAATAGGAATATTACTATTATAAAAAATATCAAAAAAAAACAAAATACTTCAACTGAAGGATCTAAAATCTCAATTGTAAACCACAATCCAGTAAATATGACTGCAAATACAGTATAGACACATAGTGCAATTATATACTATTATGAATAATAAAAAAAAAACGAAAAACAATACATCAAAGTCTTCTTTGATTACTATAGTGGTATAATAAAAGCACTATTGAAAGAATAGAATATTAAAATAAAGTGAAAAATAAGGAAAAGATATAATTACACAATAAAAGAGAATAATTGTCACAGCACAAAAGATTTGCTCTTTACAAGGCGGCCAACTGAATCCATTTATTCTTCGCTATGTGATATTAGTGTGATTTCATCAAATAATAAATACTTTTACCATGTATTTCTTGAAAATAAAAAGAAAAAAAATAATGATAATTTCAAATTTTTCGTTTTTTTTAAAATACATATTCGTTTTGTATTATTTTTTTAGTATTTCATTTCGTTATTATAATAAATGCAACATATGACTTAAATGAAAATATATAGTGCTGATTCATGAAAGCACTAAGGTATTTAAATGAACATTATTTTTTGATTTATGTTTTCTGTGTTGTGTAAATATTAATTACAACTAACTATAACGAGATATCTAGTTATTATTATAGCAACAAAACAAAAACACATGTTTATGTTTAAATAATTACTAGACAGGCATTATATAAAAATAACCATAAAATGATAGAGTAATAGAATATATTATGATAATTTAAAGAAATAAAATAGACAGCGAGAGTCAAAGGAAATGCAATTATCTTTCTCTTGGATGTCTTTCATTATCTGGATAAGCGTATGTATTAGCAAGTTCATCCATAGCCTTAAGAGCTTTTTGTTTAGATTCGTCATTTATTGTTTGACCTAATCTAACAGCACCATAGATTGCTGCTCCAATAAGACCTGCACCAA
Organism: Blastocystis sp. Blastoise; assembly: GCA_039096225.1. Taxonomy (NCBI): domain Eukaryota; class Bigyra; order Opalinata; family Blastocystidae; genus Blastocystis; species Blastocystis sp. Blastoise. Next base: position 300,991 of record JBBPEB010000009.1, read on the forward strand.
GAAGTACGGGACCTCCAAAACCAATGACACCTGCAGATTGAAGTATCGCACACATTGATCCTGCAGTCACGCTGCCTCCATAAGAAGCCATAATTGCAGCAGCTGTAGAACCTGCGGTTATACCAGTAGCACTAAATCCAAGAGCTGCAGGAACAGCACTTAATGCAACAGCAGTTCCAACACCTGTTGCAGTAGCTCCTGCAACATCAGCAACAACTGTTAAATTCGTTGATTCGTTTTTTTTGCCATCGTTACTTGTATACTTTGGTTCTTTATAAGTTTTAGGAAGAAAAGTATCTTCAAGTTCTCTATGGTTTGAATAAGAATAGTTACCATATACAGACATAGATTCAGGAGGCATATTGATCAAATCGTTTAAAATAATCAGATTATGAAAATTGGACATAAGAAAAAAAAATATGCAAATTTCAATTTTTAATAAATATTTTCTTCATATTTGTATTAACCTGATTCAATTATTAGCCAATCATAGGCGCATAATCTAAAATAACTCCACAGTAGTTTTTCTGTATTATTCTTTTTCCGGAAAGAAAACAGACATTTCTAGAAATATTTCTAGGAATCGGGCAATATTATGACAAAAGGAAGTATTTGAAAAATGAATGTTTTTGACAGAAAAAAAGCAAATTCTAGAAATTTCTACTATTGCTTTATAGAAAACAAGAAAACAGGTCAAAAGATAGTTTCTATGAAAAATGAGAATTATAAGAGAGATCTGAGTTTTCCCCAATACTCAATAGAACACATCAATTTTTATTTTTTGTTGTTGTTTTTGTAAAGTGTTATAATGTTATCTAGAGTTTTAAGTTCTTCTTTACTTCGTGCTAATTATCATACATGTTCTACCTTATTCAAGACCATGATTGTTCCTGTTCCTCAGATGGGTGAGTCTATTAAAGAAGGAACGCTTGTACAATGGGAAAAGCATGTTGGTGACAAAGTTAGTATTGATGATGTTATTGCCGTTGTTGAAACTGATAAAGTATCTATATATTTGATTTTTTTAATTTTATTTGAAAAAATATAATTTCTTTATAAAAAGGAATAGTATGAAATAATGTTATATGAATATTTTTTTAAAATAGTTTTTTCTAATTATTTAACTTAACTCTAGGTTAGTATTGATGTAAGAAGTGATTATATGGGTATCTTAAAAAAGCAATATAATGAACCTGACGATGTTATTATTGTAAATGAACCTTTGGCAGCAATTGAAGTACCTGATAATTAAATTAGTGATTCTATTATTATAATCATTGCATTTGCTATTTTGTATTCTATATATAATATTATTTTATCAATAAGAATTAGCTTTTTAAATTTTTTTTGTCAATAAAATATTGGGAGTTTTTCTTTTTGTTTTGTTAGTAAATATATATATATATCTATATGCATCCTTTAATAGATAATGTTTAATTTAACACGTACATATAAACAAATGTATATATATGTTAATGAACTAAATAAAAAGAAAAGTAGTGATATTTATTGATTTTTAGTAGTGATTTCGTTTTGAGTATCACAATAATCTTTATATTTTTGTAGATCAACAGAGAGAGGAAGAATGACTTCTTTGTCATCAAAACATTCTTCAGGAGTAGATTCCAAGAGATGATTATCAATAAGTTTTTGATATTGTTCTTCAGTTATATAGTGAATACCTGTTCCATGAAAAGAATTAAACATTTCATTCTCTTCTTTTAATTCTTTCATTTCTAATGTATACTATAATAGTCATAGAATTATGGAATTGTAAAGATAAATAATTTATATTATTGTAATAATAATATTACATAATAATGATATAAATAATAATATAAATAAATATAAATGATAGTAAATAATAATAAATAAAAAATTATAAATTAATATGATAAATACAAATAGTAAAATAATAATAATAATAAAAATAATAATATACTTCATAGAAATAAGGAATTAATGGAGGTATAGTATATGTATTGTCTTCTTCATGCATAGTATGCTCTAATAAATAATTCACACGTTTGAAGGAATTACCAATATATATTATATTCTTTAATGATTCACCCCAATTCGACCAAAATATATTACTATTCCTATAGATATTAATTATAGTATTAATAATGTTATTTAAGAATAATCATATTATTATAAAGGAAGTTATAATTCATTTTATAATAATAATAATAATAATATCTCAGATAATAATAATAATAATAATAAAATTAATTAATTAATTAATTAATTAATAATAATAATAATAATAAACATATAATAATAATAATATACAATCGACTTCCACAATGAGGTAAATAGAAGAGTGTTCGTGTAGTAATTGGATATTTACCCATTTTATTCTGGGTTTCAATAGTACAACCATAAGAAGAAAATATTAGAATATCTAACTATAATATTCATATTCATACGTTGATAATATATACATATATAGATGTAATATATATTCTTATATAAATATATATCCATTCAATATTATATGCATACATATATATAATGTATATCCTTATATAAATAAAGGATAATAAAATTAATATGATATATATATATTTCTAGAGTATATTTATAAGAATAATAAAAAGTATATACATTATTGAAAGTCGGATCAAATAAATTGATTGTAGTTTCTATATGTAGATCTTGCTTCAAAGCTAATATATATGCAAATTGCCATATAGAAACAGTAGATGTACTCAAATTACCTATTCCTAACACATATATATCATGAATACCCGGAAACTATATATAAAACTTATATTATTATAATAATAAAAAGTAACATAATATTTATATTATTATGATATAAAAATTAGCAAATATATATATATATATATATATATATATATATATATATATATATTATTATTATTATTATTATTATGAAAATTAAAATAATAATAATATATATATATTATTATAATATTAAAAATAAAACATAATATTTATATTATTATAATAATAAAAATAACATGTTATTTATAAATAATAAAGCATAATATACATCTTTCAAAGTATTCACAGATTCTTTATAAAATGTATATTCATGAATTTTCTCAACGTACCAATCAATTTGAGACATCAACTTTTCTTCAGGTGTCTGATTCTTTATCGATATATTCTTATCCTTTCTATATACAGTTATATTCAAAAATAACATATTGTATTTAAAAAAATATTTATATTATTCATATATGTTGACATATATATTCTATTAAACAAATAAAAAACAGATAAATATATATATATATATATATATATATATATATATATATATATATATATATAAATATAAAAATATATAATAAATAAAATAAAATAAAATAAAATAAATAAAACAAAATAAAAACACCACAAAGAATCAACGAAAGAATAATCTACCTTGGTTTTCGTTCTTTAACATGTAACTTTGTGTAATCTATCGTAATCTCTGTCTGTTTTTTATCCTTTGCCTTACTAATATAGACATTAAAAACATTTTACATATAATTTCAATAACATACTATGGATGCTTTCTAGACTTCTTGGGAAGCTGAAACCCATCATCATCAATCGCGTTCATTATAATTTGATTATTAGATTAACAAGAATCAGAAATATAAATATAATATTTAGTTATTTGGTTATCCTAGATGATTATTACGTGACACTGTTTACTTTAATATACAGAAATGATGATTCTGTAAGTTAAACAAATTTTATTGTATGAATCGATTTCTGACTAATTCAGCAGAAATCAGTTTTTGTTTAAATAATAGACACCAAACACTAATTATTGTTTTTCTTGATAAAATATTTCCTTATTCAGTTTTATATTGTTAAATGAAGCAAGGCAAACCAAATGAACATGAAGACAGATCTAGAACGATACTGAAACCAATCAATCTGCCTTCTATTTCTACGAATCTATCATCAGCTTCAGCTACGCCTCTGTTAAGTACAGGAATTCAATTAAATAGACGAGCAAGTACGTCAAATGAAGTCCACTCTGTTTCAAGTTCATCTTCAACCCCATCACAAGTAATTCTTTCACATTTTTTCTTTCTCAAATTGAATATCTTTGAATCATTCTATATATCAATTCTTGTTGTTTCCTAATACATTTCAATTCCTAAATGAATTTCCTCTTTAGACTCCTACAGGTATTTCTTCTCCTGGATTACCTTCTTCTAAACAACGTTCATTCTCATTTTATAACCAATCAAATCGTCATAGCAGAAACTCCTCAGAAACGTCATTACACCCACAATCTCCTGTATGTTTTATATTTATTTAGTTTTTTTTTGATTTTAGTATTATTATTATATTAATTATTATTATTAAAAACTATTATATTTTTAATTTTATTATACTTATTATTATTATTGAATATTATTTATTTTTAGTTTATATATATATATATATTTATTCAAATCCTTCTTTCATTACTATTCTATATATATATATATATATATATATATATATATATATATATATATATATATATATATATATAGAAAGGTGTCTCTGTAGGCAGTCCAAAGAATCGATCTACGGATATAACTTCTCTCTCTACTTTAAGATCTCTTCTTGATGACTTTCAAGTATATATATATATAGTTATTTATGAATTTATTTATTTACTTATTTATTATATTTATTTACATATTTATATATTCTATAGATTTATTTACATATTTCTTATTCTTAATTGATGAATAATAAATATTTTATATATATCATATACTATATATATACGACTATATATATAGCGTAATCATTCTGATAGCATTATTATTCGAGATTGTCCTGAAGTCACATTTCCTCCTCCACACGTGCGTAATCAGCTGCTTGTGAATACTATTCCATTGACAACAAATTTCTCTCCTTCTCATGTAGATCATATTCTAACGGAATCCCTTGATTATAAATCTACTCCATCTCTTCCTAATTCATTTTCCCCGCGATTAGTAACAAGTCCTCATGTAGATGAAGAGAAAGGAAATACTATATCCTCTACTATACGTCCAATAAAGGAAACAAAGAAATCTGCTGTAGAGATTCATTCCCAAGGGAAACAAGTATTAAGAGTTATTCGTGGCATGATGAGTTCTGATGGAGCAAGTAGTGAGTTATTTTCTAGTGGTGGCAGTCTTAGTGAAGATACATCTCCTATGATTGATTCTATAGGACTTCCTTTAACTAGCTATACATCTCAAGGAAATCTAAGAAGAAGTATGAGTAATAACTCGTATTTAGCATTTATGGATATGTATCCTACTAGTAATAATAATAATAAAGATAATAATAAAGATAATAATAAAGATAATAATAATAATAAAGATAATAATAATACTATAACTGGTTCTTCTGTACCCTCTACTTCTCGTGCTAATTCTTATTCTTCAAATACTATTCCTTCCTCTGTATCTATAGAAAATAAAAGTCGATCAGTTCTCTCTTCTCCTACTTCTACTATTGTTCCTAATAGGGTACTTCCAGCGCTAGAAGCTTCTACTACTAAACCTACCCATGCTGCTCATCCTGCTAAGAAAATATCATTCTTACTTTCATCTTATAATGAGAAATGGAACCGTAATAATAATAATAATAATAATAATAATAATAATAATAATAATAATAATAATAATAATAATAATAATAATAATAATAACTCTTATCTTTCAAAGACATATCCTGCCTCTTCTTCTTCTTCTTCTACTACTACTACTACTACTACTACTACTAGTATACGTACCCCTCCACCTCCTCCTTCTTCTCTCCCTCCTCCTCCTCCTCTTACTCGAACTAATACTAAGAATACTAATAATACTAATAATACTAAGAATACAAGTACTACTACTAATAATAATAATAATCCACAAAATACACTCTTGGAAGATGATTTTGATGAGAATTCAGATATTTTATCTATTCCAACTACTGACAGAAACTCACACTCTCAAGGTTTATGGCTTGATAATACCATCAATAACCACAGAAAAACCCTGGGAATCTCTATATTTGCTGATGAGATCGTGAAGGAGATTTCTAAAGATAAGGATTTTAATGAAGAATAATGAATATATCTAATATATATAATTCATATTCTATATTAAATCGATATAGTGAGTTGACTACTTATTAAAGTATATTCTATTCGTAATAATCATATTATATTCTTTATCTCTTCTATATATTTATGTTCTTCCTATATATATATATATGTAAAACTTTTTATTTTCCCTACATATCCTTTTTCTGTTAATCTCTTTTATTTCAAATTTGTTTTCTATTCCTACTTTCTTTATCCTTAATCACTCATTTCCAATATATATATATATAAAGTGTTAAATATTCTTTTCATTCTATATTTTTATTTATATATATATATATATAAATACTATTAATATTAACTTTATATTATTCTTTATATTCTTATCTTATATTGTTTATTATAATTCGAGTCTTATTTCTGTATCTAGACTTTGTCTTTATTCATTTAAACTATTGTTTTTCTCATTATTTATGTATTACACTGGTTTGTATATATATATATATATATATACCTTTTTTTTTAAACTTTATTTTTTTTCTTTTTTATTTTCTAAATTTTTTTATATTCTTTTATTTCATAATTGCATTTTTAAAAATTTCCTCTTTTCCTTTCTATCTATTTGTACTTTATTATTACTATTGTTGTCTTCATATCAAACTATATTATATTATATTTATATTTATTTATTATGCTCATTTATGGATCTCTTTTTTCATTCGTTTTTTTTATTCCAAAAAATGTTTGTTCTTAACGTTTTTAATATTAATTCATTTTCATAATTGTCATTATTTACGTATGTGATTGTTTGTCGTATATTTCTAAATCATTTTCCTAGTTTTATTACACATTAATCAACATTCACAACTATTAAATATCAAATCTTTTATTTTATCACAAATAATGAGACCATAAGATTCTATACAGACATAGCAACCATCTTGTATTTTATAATTTATCAAATCAAAGAAATTAAAATTATTTTCTTTCCATTTTTTCATTAAGTTTGGATTTGTTATTAAAAAGTGAATGATATCTTCGAGCAGATCATTCACAAGAATCTACAAGGGTTTGATTGCATCTTCTACTCAATTCAATAGATCCATTCATTTATTCAATTCTGTTTTTAAGAATAATGAAGATGATTCGAAGCAAAAATCGATAAAGGAATATATACAAACAATAGACGAAGAAAAAATAAGTCGAAAGACAAAATTCATTGAAAGAGCCAAGAAACAAAATGAAAGCATTAAAGAATTATATAATAAATGTATGTTATTTATAGAAGAACTTATCTTGATATACATAGGCTACGCTTATTCGTTAAAAGCGTTACAATTATATTATGATTTAACTGGTATGCATATTTATATGTGTTTCAATTTATTCTTGAATCGAAAATAACAAATATTATATATATAAATTTATTATTTAGATTATACTGAAGTTCAAGACAATAAAAAGAAATTAAAGAAGTTTACGGAAGAAATTACAAAAAGTTATAATCATTTTGAAGACACATATGATAATTTACAAGTATATATATAATTATATCTTTACTATTTATATATATATATATATATATATTTATAAATAGTTTTTGATTCTATTTTTTTATTAATAATACTTCGATAATACTATGATTTATTCTTTTCTTCTTCTTATTATATATATATATATATATATATATATATATATATATATATATATATATATAGAAGAAAGAGGAAGAATTACGTCAGTTAGAAAAGCGTTATCGATCTCAAACGGCTTTTTTGATGGATTCGCAGGATCAGGAACATCAGTATCACCAATACTTACTAGAGAAAAAGAAGAAAGAGAAAGAAATTGAACTTTTAGATTATGAATTCTATGAGTATATATATTATTTTATATATATATATAGAGAGAGATCATTCTTTTTATTTTTTTTATTCAGCAACTACTCTTCTTTATATGTATAATGTATATAGTATATTTGATAAGCAAACTAATATTTTATCTGATTATAATGAATTGAATGGTATAATTAATTTAGAAGAACGACGTTATAACTTTAAAATGAGAGGATTGAGTATATTATTATATAAATAACCACAGTTTATTTGTATTAGTGATATATTAAAGAAAATTGTAGATAAAATTTATTTTCAATATATTTATTATTATTTTTATTATTAGTATTTAAAATATATATTATTTATATAACTCTTTGTCCTTCTAATAGAATTCTATGGTTCTGTTATTTTCTTCATGTTCAGTATAGGTTTAGCCCTATATGCTATATATAGATATATACAAGTAAATAAATCCAATAAACGGCTATTCAATCTCACTGTAAATATTATTATTATTATTCATATTATTATTATTATTATATTTATTATTATAATTTATTATTAAAAATATTATATTTATTATTATTAATTAATTAGTTAATTAATTAATTTTATTATTATCCTCTTTTTTTTATCTCTCTCTCTCTATATATATATATATATAGATGGATATAGATAATCAGATATTTGAGAACTTATCGACTCTTCCTCTTACAGATCGACTCACGTATAACTATAAAAAAGTATATATATATATTCTTACCAATTATATAATTTATCATTATTCTTTATAGATATATAAGTATGAATTTATTTTTATTAATGCACTATATATATAGGAAGATTATGTAATTTATGGTATAAATGACGCATTCCCTCTTTTGCCAAAATCATGTGAAGTTGTTAATTGTAATCAAAGTATATATATATATATATATCGTCTTTATTTATCTCTTATTTTTTAGTATATTAATGTTTATTATATATATATATTATTATTATTTCTCCTCTATATATAGAAGAAGATGATTTTTTTGATGAACTTAATAATCCTTTAGATAATAATAATAATAATATCTCAGATAATAATAATAATAATAATAAAAATAATAAAAATAATAAAAATAATAATAATAATAATAATAATAATAATAATAATAATAATAATAATAATAATAATAATAATAAACATAATAATGTTTCTGAACTAATATCTACAAGCCCAACTATAACGGCAGCTCCTGATATTCATGAGAATTCTACAATCAATACTCCTGTATCCCCAAATAACCATGGGGATCTTGAACAAAGAATAACATCATCATCTATAGCGTCTCAAGAGAACTCTATTATTATGGACTCAAATTCTTCTCTATGGAGTATTACTGTTAATAGTAATAGTAGCTATGCGAGTCATTTTATTGCTTATATTTTAGGATTCAACAAAAAACAATCATAGATATTATATATATATATATATATATATATCATTTTTTAATATTATTTAATTATATTTTAATTAAAACTTTTGTTTAATTTTGAAAAATACTAGTTTTAGTATACATATTATATTTTTCTATTTTTCTTTTCTTTTTTCCATCTTTTTTATTTAATTTTCTTATATGCTTTATTGGTGATTTGTTAAATATGTAATTCATATTTTATGTATGAATTTTATTTGTTTTTTGCTATTCTTATAGTGCTTTTAATTGTAATTTTCCATTCATTCATTAATATTGTTGCAATTAATAGTCATAACCAAGTCATTACTATGTGACACAAACTGTAAAAAAATAAAAACAAATTTATTTCTATTAAGACATGAAAAAATGAAAAAAACAATTGTCAAAAATAATTTTCTGTTTTTTACCATTAGTTTGAATATATATATATTATTTCTTGGTGAAGAAACTTTCTAGACATAATATACATTGATTATATGAAACAAAATGTCGTATTCGAAGAATGAAGATGACATGGTTTGCACTGTATGCCACAATAAGCAATTTGATGAAACAGATGATGGTGATCTTGTTTGTAGAATATGTGGATCTAAATACCATGTATATATAATAAGATAATTATAGATTTGCTTTAATGATTCTTTAGGAATCGAAGACTCAGCAAGTAGAAGAAAATTACGATGCATTTGTAAGAAATAGATTTGGTATTTCTGTGAAACGAAGAGTATAGTTTTTATTTTTTTGTCATTTTAGTCTAATGTATATAGCAAATTATGTATGGTCATATTGAAAGAAAGAAGAAGGAGAAGGTCAAAGTTAAATTGAATCTATCGAAGATATTAGGTGCTGTTCAAACAGTATTACAGACACAAGTATATAGAATATTGTTTTGCGTCTATTTAATGATTATAAATATTCAATATTATGGCTGAAATATAATGACTTTGAATATTTAATAAATAGTTTATTTCATATATAACTAAGTATGTGCATATATAAAGTGTAAAGAGATCGAGACTGCATGGGAAATAGATAGTCAATATACAGGTATAGTAAGAGATCTATGGAAACATTATCTTTATTATATACAACCTACATTTGATTGTTTTACACATATTTATCCTTATCATAAAGCAAAGAATGATAAGTATTTTTATTATATTTATTATATTTATTATATTTATTATATTTATTATATTTATTATGTTTATTATTGATATTATATTTATTATGTTTATTATATTTATTATATTTTATTATATTTATTATATTTATTATATTTATTATATTTATTATATTATTATTATTTATTATATTTATTATATTTATTATATTATTATATTTATTATATTATTATATCATTATTATATTTATTACATTTATTATATTTATTATATTATTATTATTTATATTATTTATTTTATTATTATTATAGTGATGAAGATACTCCAGCAGGAGACGATGAATTGATTGGTGTTCCCGCCAAAAATAATGGTGGGAAAGAAAATAAAATGGAAGATGATTCTAATGCTGTAGTTAATGATAATAATGAAGATACAAATGAAGTTATAACAGAAAAAGGAGATGAAAATGAAGGAAATGAAGATGAAAATGACAATTCCCTTGGTTATTCAAAGAAAACGAATCGAAAAAGCAGTGCTGCTTATGCTCTTGAAGAAGATCTATATAAGAATCCATTCACATCTTCATCCTCTTTTAATCCTTCACCAGTGAACACAGAAACACAATTATCACAAGGTATTTATTTATGAATATTTCTGCGTTTTCAATGTATATTATATATTATATATTATATATTCATTGTTTATATAGCTGACTTGGATATTCCTTTGTCTCTTCGTTCTTTCTTTTCGCAGCCTTCAGATCTCCCTTCTTCCTTTCTAATTCATACTGATAATAATAATAATAATAATAATAATAATAATAATAATAATAATAATAATAATAATAATAATATCTCAGATAATAATAATAATAATAATAATAATAATAATAATAATAATAATAATAATAAGAATAACAATACCATGACTTCATCTCTTTCTTCTGCATTCTCATTATCTCTATCACAACCTGCTCCAGCAGATAATCACGGGAATCAAGAGGAAGGTATAGAAATACAGTATGGAACAACCCAAGTGGCTCATTATAGCAGTAGTGGACATCAACTGAAGATTAATACTCTTATTACTCTATTATATATAGCTCTACGAATCATGAAATCACAATATACAACCAGAGACTTAGAATTGTATATATATAAGAATTATTATTATTATACTCATTATTATTACTATATATATAGAATGATTCGAGATGGTCAACTGACCTTCTTCGATTGTCTGCAGCCATTGTCAAATGATCTTCAAATGGAATTGGAACCTATTAAGGCATTCTTTCTCCCGCGGTTTATTCCACATCCCGTATTCTATGTATATATATATATATTTATATGTATATAGACATCAATAGAGAAAGATGCAAATTTATTGTGTTCATTAATTCACGTGACACTCCCTCCTCTCTCTGTACATATGGTTCTTCAGCACATGGTCATCGCGGCACATCTTCCCGCCATTGTATTCTCAAATTTAATGATTCTTTTAAACAGTTGGAAAACACCGCTTGCTCCCTCTGTATGGGTTACTGATTTTCTTCGACAGGGAGAGATTACGGAGGAGATTTTGCCCGCGTTTTTAGTAATCGCGGTAAAGCTAATGGACCATTGGAAACAATGGATTCATATGCATAATCACGTGATACAAAATAAAGGTGCAATATTGATGCATCCATTGGTACGTTTTAAATCTTGTCCTGGAATACTATCTCACAGTCACATGCCTTGGACACTCGAAGAGCTTCCATTCGTTGAACCATCTTCTTTTCATGATTATTTTGAGTATTCTATATATATAGTCACTCTATATATATATTATGTGTATATATATAGTTTTGTAAAGAATAAAGTATTATCAAATCGAATTACTTCTACATTATGGATAGACCAAGTATATATATATATATTATTTATAACATAATAATATTGTATATTCTATAGAAATATCAAATTAATATCCTTGTGGAATCACTAAAGCAATCTATCCAATCAAAAGAGAAGTCTGGAAACACAAAAAAAGATGCACCATCTTCTTTGAAGTTTTCCCTCTCTTCAGAGTCTGAAGAAGAAAATGATTCGTCAGTTGAAGAAATGCAAATAGAACATAATCATGAATTTCTAGCATGTGATTCTGATCATAACAATATTTTTCATTCAATTTCATCAACATATCAATTATTAAATGTATATATATATGTCATTATCATATAATAATTTTTTATCCATAAAATAATTTCTTTTTATATATTTATTATATTACTTTTATTATTTTACTACTATATATATAGTCAATAGAACCCAATTTGATGGATCCAGATCAATTGAGTTTAATTACTTATATATCTACATTATTTGGTATACACCCTTCTATGCTTACTCTATATGTTCGAGGACTTGAAAATACATTACGAAAATGGCTTTTGGACTTTTATGAATATAAAAATAATCTTCCTTTGTTTAAATAAAAGACTATACTTTATATAACTAATTATATATAATAATACTTTTGTTCTTTTTTATGTTTTTTATTGTGAATATAAATCTGGGTTAAATTTCTATATATATCTTGTGTTTTTTTATCATATCTATTTGTTTTTTATATAAAATAAAAAGAATTTAAACAAAAAAAAGAATTTATTTTTCTTTTCTAATTTTATATGTTTTTTTTTCAATGTTAATTAGTGTTTGATGTGGGTGTACTGGCCATAGGAGCGAAATAAGAATCATCAGCAACTCCATGAAGAACACCTAAGAATTTATCATCTACAGTACCATGTAAAACATCTGTTTGTAAAGAGAAGAATATTTGTGCTGTAACTATACTATCACTTCCTGCTTGATGCTTCTTACCTCTTCTGTGTATCTATGTATAATATTATTATTATTATTATTATTATTATTATGAGTATGAATAATTATTATTACAATTATAATTATGAGTATGATCAATTATTATTATCATTATGATTAAATCAAAATATATATAGAATAAAAATATTATATATATGTAGTAAGTTTTATATATTAATAAAAATATATATATATACATGTAATAAATCAGCTAATTTCTCGAGACTTCCTTTGTAGCCATCGCATTCAGTAATAATATGTTTAATATCATATAATTTAGGAAATAATATATTTAACAATTGAAAGAATTCTTCTTGTGTTTCAGGTAAATTATTATTTGTAAATAATTTCACTAAATATCCGAAATCGTATCCACTATGAAATGAAATCCAAGAAAGTCGGCTATTTAATAATAAACCTGACATTGTCATCATTTCTGCGAAATATAAAGGATCTAATCCATATTGTGAGAAATAATCGAAATTAATACCCGCGTCTTTTAATAATTGTATAGATTGCTCTTTATGCTTATCCGTACTATATATATATATATGTTTATATAATAATATCATTAATTTATCATGTATTTATATTATATAATAAAAAATATAATAATAATACATAACAATAAAATAAAAATAAACAAAATAAATATAATAATAAAACAAAATAAATATAATAATAAAACAAAATAAATATAATAATAAACAAAATAAATATAATAATAAACAAAATAAATATAATAATAAACAAAAAAATTACTTCACATTGAATTTAAAGTTAAACTGCCAGGTAGGACAATCTGTGGCGATTAATCCATCTTTATCACAGAATGTGATTCCCAATTGAATAAGTTTTAATTGATTCACATTATCCCTTAATGTTTTATATGAAAAAATATTATATCGATCTGTATTAATGGTAAGAACTCCTGGAAACTCTGTATCCATTGCAATATAAGGATACTTAGCAGCCATTTTGATAATGTGTAAAAATTCTTCTTCGAAATTATAGTCCCATACATCTTGAATCCGCTCTTCAGGTTGGTCCTCATCTAAACGAATCTGATTTAATTGAATAGTAGTCTGATAATCCATGATCTAAATTGTTTTATCAAAATCATAGAAATGTTTATGCATAAAAATATATTATATACTGTGCCAATATAATTTGATGATGTATTAATATTTTATATTTAGACAGTCAAATAATTTGAAAAGTAAATGTGTCTTTTTTTCAAATTTCTTGGGAAATCCAAAAAATTACCATAATAAAATGAATATTCCCCTAATTTAAATTTGGAAAAAAAAAATATTTGTTTGTTTTTAATTATGTTTAGTTGTTGTTTGTTTAGATCTATGTTTTTAATTTCTTAATCCTTAGAACATATGTTTTAATGTATTTATATAATTCTCAAAAAAAAAAAAAAAAGCAACACAATGTTTATGTTGTATAGTAAATGCCATTGACAATAACAAATAACACTCAGACAGAATCTATTATTGAAGATAAGCAGACAACACAGAAGAGACAATCAAAAACAAAAACAAAAACAGAAGAAACATACTGGAATGAATAAAATGATGATTATAGAGTATATAGTTATCAAAATACCAGACATGTGAAAAAAGAAAGAAAAGAAAAGAAAATATCTAAAATAAATAAATATAAATGTATATATAAATATAAGGAAAAGACAAAGAATATATACAGGGATATAATGGCAGAATAAGAAAAGACTAATAAGATGATTTAAGGCTTAAAAGATATAGTGATTAACAAATATATAAATTAAAAGGAAATTTAAAAAATAAAAAAATAGATTGAAAATATCTATGATAAGGATGACAGAGGAATAGAAGAATAACATATGATAAAAAATAAAAGGAGATTTTTTAATAGTAGTAAGTATTATAATAGTTAAATGAAAGAATACAAGTATATATAAATTAAAAATATATATATATTTTAAAATGAAAAGAATAGATGACATATATAAATATATTATTTAATAAAAAAGAAAGGATCTATATATAGAAAATGAAAAGAGATAAATATATACACATATACTAAATATATCCGATTATAGTTAATAATAGAAATAAAAATATAACTATAATTGAATAAGAAACGTATATTAAAAACACATAGAAAGACAAATAAATAGGAAAAAGCATGAATAAAGTTAAAAGAACAACTAATTAACATAAATGAAGAATGAATATATATTATGCAAGATATATAAAACAATAATAATAAAAAGATGACAAAAAAAGAAGAAGAATGAACAAACAACAACAATTTGAAAACAAATATACAAGAAATGTGAATGTCTATTAATAGAAAAAAAGCTTGAAAGAAATGAATGTAAATAAATAGATTAGAATATTAATAAATATATATATACATGATATACTTACAAGCAATAATTCTATTATATAGCTAAAAAACAAATAAAAACAAATCAATATATGTACATATATGTCAATATTGAAAAGATTGCATCTTTTTAAATTGATAATACTATACTCTATATTGATATATACATATGAAATGAAGGCAACATATACAAATAAATAGATCTTACATATATATATATGACTATATAGAAGATGAGGAAACAAACAATGAAAGAATATATATATATATATATATATATATATATATAGGAAAGAATGGAAATATATGATAAAGAGAATATATAATAAAAAAATAAAAGGTAACATAAATATAAAAAAAATATATTTCTAAAGAATATAGATATTTGTTATGAATAGAATGGTGTAAAAAAGAGATGAAATTCATGACAAAAAAAGTATTTGAACATAATATAATATATAAAAAGCAGAGCAGAATGAATCGAAATGCATTGATAAATAAATAAATAAAAATAAAATAAAAAAATGGTTCAAATGTATATACGTTAGTATAAAAATAAAGAATAAACAAATAACAATTAAAAAACAATTATAAATAAATGTGATGGAAACATAAAATATGAAACGAGATTATAATAATTAAAGAGACTACATATACATATAATACTCTTTAAAGAGTAGAAGAAGGAGTAAAAAGAGAATCTAACCATTGTTGTATATATTCTACAGATTTTTGCATATATCCATATTTATCAACATCATAATCATTTTGATCTTTTGAATCTATAGATATACACTTTAAGGATTTAGCATTGATAATTTCCTTTTTCTGCCTTTCAAAATGTTCTTGTAATATAGAATTCGATGAATTCTGAGAGATCATTAAGACATCTTGAGTAATATATTCACTTTTCCCTTTAATTGTCATTTTACTAACAATATTCATCAATTCCTTATGATCATCTGCATGAAAAGAACGAAATAAACTGGAAGATATGACACTTATAATAACATTTGTTTTTATTAATTGTTTCATAAGCATATTCAGATGACATTGTAAAGGAAGCTTTGTAAAGAATATATATTTCTTTCTTTGTTCGGGACTAATATACCCAGCTAAAAATTCACTTTTGGAATATACAGGATTATAGAGAATCAATTGTTTCACACGTTTGTCTGTGGTACAACAACAAGTTGCAGCCATAGATCCACCTTGAACGCCAATAATACAACATTCATCAATATGTTTCGTAGTTAATAATGCGCTAACAGCATCTTCAGGACGTAAGTCTGCATATAAACCTCTTTCAGGAGTACCACCTTGACCAGGTAAGTCCAAGAAATATAAAGAATAACCCTGTTTAACAAGTGGCTCGAATGACACTACATAACATTCCGAAAAACTATCCATTTCACATAAAATAATTATCTTACATTTTTCTTCAGCAGCTTTAAAGTAGATACAATTCAGGAATGAGTGTTTATAAGGAACTGTAATCATTTCGTACTTGTAATGAAAACTATCAAATGCTCTGTAAAAATCTTCTAGAGCAGATTCATATAAAGAACTTTGCAGCGATAAATCTAGAGCACAAAAAGAAGAAGCCATAGTATAGTAATATGCAGCATGAAGATATTGCTCTTGTTTGGATGCATAATCAGCCATTTTGGTCCATACATCAACCCAATCTTGGAATGTTTTGATTGTTTTCAGTTGAGGAATAACCTCATAGCGATTCATAGCGACAGGCCCACAGCTTAAAAGAGGTTTGACCATGCTATTAACTATAGATTGAGACAGAGGCTTATCCATTAAATCAGGACAAATTAAAATCATTAAAATATGGAAGACAATCACAAAAAAATAAATAGAATATATCTATAATATTCATGAGAATTCTAATTAAGCAGTTTATGTGGCAAAAGACAATAATTTACAACTGCAAATGGCCTTCTTATTTTTAACCATCAGTTTCCTATTCAGTAAGAACGTTATGATTGGACGTTTTAAAATAAACAAATCATTTGGGAAGTTCTTTTTAATTAAGGTTGTTTTTAATACAACCCTTCATCCATTTATTTATTTATTTATTTAGATACTTTTCACTTCTTTAGATTGATTACAAATAAAGAATCAATTTATTATGAGGTCAAATGCGAATATTGTTTTCGAATGAAGAGGAACTTCACAATTAATTATCTATTTTTATAGAAAATATTGTTGATTTTTCATATTATGTGCTATGCATTGTATACATATTTAATAGTGAATGCCTCAAACCTAACTGTAATTCCATATATGCAACAATAATACCGAATTAATGAAAAATCTTTCTTTTTTAAGAAAGGATGTCGTGGCCATCAAATATCTTATATTGCTTCATCATATATAGAAATGTGTTTATTCTTAAAATGATTCTCTTAATAATTGTTGAATATAACTCTGTGATTTATAATACATAAATATTTTTTTATAGAAACAAAAAAATAGTGTAGATTATATTGTTGCACGGGTAAAAAAAGATGTATAAGCAATATATGAAATAAATATATTCAATAAAGACATGAAGACTTTAATGAATACATAAAAATAAAAAAAGATATATATAAAATTCTTCTTAATAAATAAGAATAGTATTATGTTTGTGTTTAAACGGCTTTCTTACATAGAAGAGGAGCGTTCTTTCCTCTTAATCCTTTTCCGGTATTCAAACAAGGAGAACATTCATCTTCAGGAACAGCTACATTATTAAAACATAAGGAATTTTCTATAGATATTATATATATAATGATTTATTATGAACATATATGTAGATGTAGTTATCCTAGAAATAATTTGAAAAAATAAATAATTAAAAAAGAAATTGATATGTATGTATATTATATTATATATATACCAGGCATGGGTCGAATATACACTACTCCCGCATCGCAAATGGCATAGTTTTCAGTACATACATTAGATACAACAACATTATTACTATCAACACAACGGAATCCAACGAATGTACATGCTAGAGAATAAGAAAGAATAAATAATAAATACAATAAATGGAATAATAAATAAAATAAAAAATAAATAATAAATAAAATAAATGGAATAATAAAGAAAGAATAAAGAATAAAATAAAGGACGATAAGATTGTGTATTCATTATTTTAATGAATATCATAGGGTATAATTATTAAGATCAAAAAGAATAATATTAACGAATATTAGGCAATATTAAAATAATAAGTAATAATCTTAACTACATACAGGATCCTTCAATACAGCAGTCTTCAGCACTGATTTGCATTCCATTATAACATTTAGAACCAGCTATAAAGAGATATAATAGTATAATTATAGTATAATCTGTAGTTATGAAAGAAACATTGAAAGTAATTTATAATAAATGTTTATTCAATATAATTACTAAATATGATTATTAAACATATATATATATATATATATACGAGCAACAGGCATAGGAGAGGACCATGTTTCAGAAGCAAGGCATTCGACATAACGTGATGTGCACATGTCAGTCACGAGGGCACCGCTATCACTGATACAAGATATGGTATCTGTGACGCATCCTTCGCCATTGCAAGCACTAGCTAAGACTATTTCATTATTAAGACATTTAGTTCCTTCTATATATAAATAAATATATATATAATGGCTATGAATTATTTATGAATATATAATTCACAATTAATATATATTTAAACTACAAATTAATATATACCAGCTACAGGAGAAGGTTTGGTTTCCTTACAATCAGCACATTCAGTAAAGTAATCCGTACAAGTATCTTCCATATAAGTACCATCTTTCTTAACGCAATGGATACCTTCCCAAGAACATTCTATAAGAAATATATGTAATTATCATATAAATAGATGTAAAGATATAATTACATATATTATATATATATATATATATATATACCACAATCACTACAAGCAGATTCTAAAACGATTTCCCCATTCAAACACTTTGAACCTTCTATATATTAATATTAATAATAAAAATAATAATAATCTATATAATCTATTCATAATAAAAAAAATACCAGGAACATTTTGAGGGTTTGATTG
This sequence comes from Blastocystis sp. Blastoise, assembly GCA_039096225.1. Taxonomy (NCBI): domain Eukaryota; class Bigyra; order Opalinata; family Blastocystidae; genus Blastocystis; species Blastocystis sp. Blastoise. The sequence goes on from JBBPEB010000009.1 coordinate 320,792, forward strand.
TATTCCATCGACACACTCTGCGTATTTATTAGTACATTCATCAATAACGATTTCTCCATTACCTTTAACGCATTGAATACCTTCATAATCACATTCAGGATTATTACAGTCACGAGGAAGAATAAAGTTACCATTAAGACACTTGGTACCAGCTATATATGTTAGAAATAGATAAACGAGAATATAACGATATATAGAGATTTAGAAAAATATGAAGATATGTGAAGATATAGAAAGAATAAATATAAAAATATGTTTATATAAATAGATAAGAATATGTATATATATGTATATGTATATATATATACGAGCAACAGGAAGAGGATCGGTTTCAACACCATTATTACATTCGACATATCTGTTAGTACATTTATCTACTATTACTTCTCCCTTGTTATTCACACATTTATAACCTTCATAATCACATTCAGGAGTAGTACATTCAGATTCTAAAATAATTTCACCATTCTTACATTTAGAACCAGCTATATATTATATATATATTGTGAAATAATACAAACATAGAATCTATTATAAATAGATAAAAACTATAATCATTATAAATCAAAAAATGTTTTAAAAGAATACATCAATAAATATATATGTATAATATATAATAATAATAAGTATAATAATAAATATAATACTAATTATAATAGTATATACCAGCAACAGGAAGAGGATCGGTTTCAACACCATTATCGCATTCGACGTATCTACTAGTACATTCATCAGTAACAACTGTACCTTCATCATTGACACACTTAATACCTTCATAATTACAATCAGGGCAACCACATTGAGATTCTAATATAATTTCATCATTCTTACACTTAGAACCAGCTATATAGAAATAGGTGAATAGATAATCATACATATATATCAATAAACATTATAAATATTATAAATATCAATAAATATTATAAATATTATAAATATCAATAAATATCAATAAATATCAATAAATATCAATAAATATCAATAAATATCAATAAATATCAATAAATATCAATAAATATCAATAAATATCAATAAATATCAATAAATATTAATAAATATCAATAAATATTAATAAATATCAATAAATATCAATAAATATTATAAATATTATAAATATTATAAATATTATAAATATTATAAATATTATAAATATCAATAAATATTATAAATACTATAAATACTATAAATACTATAAATATTATAAATATTATAAATATTATGAATACTATAAATATTATAAATATCAATAAATATTATAAATATTATAATTATCAATAACATTATAAATATCAATAAACAGTATATATATATAAACCATACTCTCCACAAGAATTGGATCAGTTTCTATTCCTTCAACGCATTGAACATAATTATCAACACATACTTCTTCAATATAGACTCCATTCTCATCAACACACTTAATACCTTCATATTCACATTCAACAGTAGTACATTCAGATTCTAAGATAATTTCACCATTCTTACATTTAGAGCCATCTAAAATTTCAAATAAAATAGTGTATAATGAATATAAAAGTAAACAGTTCATGAAAATAATAAAATATACCAGCAACAGGAAGAGGATCAGTTTCTTTGCCGTTGACACATTCAATATATTTACTAGTACATTCATCAGTTATCACAGTTCCTTCATCATTAACACATTTAATTCCTTCATAATCACAATCAGGACAACCACATTGAGATTCTAAAACAAATTCACTATTTAGACATTTAGAACCAGCTATAGAAAATGATTTATATTAGTTATGATTATTCAAATAACAAAAAAAAATATTTTATTAATTTTAAACATACGAGCAACAGGAAGAGGATCAGATTCTTTTCCATCAACACATTCAACATATTTATCAGTACATACATCAGTAACGACTATGCCCTCTTCATTGACACATTTGAAACCTTCATAAGTACATTCAGGACAACCACATTGAGATTCTAAGACAATTTCATTATTTAAACATTTAGAACCAGCTATATATATATAATATTATATATTGTAATATTTCGATTAATACTATTTATATTATATATACGAGCAACAGGAAGAGGATCAGATTCTTTTCCATCAACACATTCAACATATTTACTAGTACATACATCGGCAACAATCACACCTTCATCATTAACACATTTAATGCCTTCATAAGTACATTCAGGACAACCACATTCAGATTCTAAGACAATTTCGTTATTTAAACATTTAGAACCAGCTAAAAATAAAAATTATTTATTTGAAATAGTATATATAGTATGTTTAAATAATCTGATTACAAAATAAAAATGAAAACTTACGAGCAACAGGAAGGGGATCAGATTCTTTTCCATCAACGCATTCAACATATTTACTTGTACAAACATCAGTTACTATAATTCCTTCATCATTAACACATTTGATGCCTTCATAAGTACATTCAGGACAACCGCATTCAGATTCAAGAACAAATTCACCATCTTTACATTTAGAGCCAGCTATAGACAGAATAGTAATTCAATTTATATGAATAAGAAACAGATATATAATAAAAGATATATTGGATTTATTTATATGATATATATATATACGAGGAACGGAGAGAGGATCTGTTTGGAATCCATCGACGCACTCGATGTATTTATTGGTACATTCCCCAGTGACGATTACATCGTCATCATTTACACATTTTATACCCTTGAAACAGCAATCTATATATATATATATATAATAAATGGTAATTATAATATATATGTATATTATATATATACTGGTACATTCTTCTTCGCGAATAATAGTACCTGCTCTGCATTGAGTACCCTCTGTATATATAATAAATATAATATATATAATATATATGTATAATATATAATGTATACCAGCAACAAGAATAGGATCTGATTCAACGCCTTCAACGCATGTCTTATATTTACTGGTACATTCAACAAGTTCATAAGTACCATCATCATGGACACATATAATACCGGTATAACTACATTCTATATATATAGAGAATATATAGAGAATATATAGAGACTATTATATATATATAGGTATATACCAGGGCAACCACAGTCTTCAGCATTAATAATCATATTATTATAACATTTAGTTCCTTCTATATATATATATAATAATAATAATAATAATAATAATAATATATATATATATATATATATATATATACCAGCAACCGGCATGAGTTCAGACTCAATACCTCCAACTTCACATGTTCTAAAGTAATCCGTACAAGTATTCGTAACGTATACACCATCGTCATTCGCACAATGAATACCTTCATAAGAACAACCTATACATATAAGTATATTATAGTCACCCTATTATTATCATAATAATAATGTGCATATAATATATAATAATATATAATAATAAATATATATATATATACCATCTCCAGTACAATTATAAGAGTTAATTAATTCTCCATTTTTACATTGAGTACCCACTATAGATAATTATATATATAACAATATATATATGAGTATAATAAAAGTATATATAGCACTATATATATACAAGGAACATAAACAGGGGCAGTAGTCACACCATATTCACACTGTACGAAACGATCCGTACATTTATCCGTTACAATCATATTATCACTATCGACGCACTTTATACCCTCCCAATCACAACCTATATATATTATATTATATATATATATATATATATTATATATTATATATATATATACCAGCAGAAGAGCATGTTTCTGCGTTAATTAAAATTCCATTTTTACATTGAGTACCTTCTATATATATATATATAGAATAAGAATAAAAGATATATATATATACCAGCTACAGGAAGAGGGTCAGTTAACACACCGTTATCGCACATGACATATTTATCCGTACATTCGTCAGTAACGACAATACCATCGGTATTCACACATTTTATACCCGTAAAAGCACATTCTACAGAGATCATTGAATATATATATATATATTTAATAATATCAAATATATATATGATAATAGAATTAATATATAGTTGAGTATAATAAAGAATTATATATATATACCTGGACATTCACAATCAGCTACGTTGATTTGTTTACCATTATAACAACGAGTTCCTTCTATATTTTCAGTATAATATATTATATAATAATATTATATATAATAGTAAAAAAAGAATTAAATTACTAAAAGTTCCATATATATAAATATAAATAAAAAACAGGGTGGTAAATAGATAATCAAATAGAATCAATTATTCTATAGATCCGATAACCGCGGTTATATACCTGCAATGGGCATAGCGATAGTGAGAATACCATCTGTACATTGAACATAACGAGTAGTACAAGTAGTAGTAGTTATAACACCGTTATTATCAATACATTTTATTCCTTCGAAGTTACATTCTAGAAGAAGAAATAGAAACAAAGATAATATATATATAATAATAATTAAATATTCGTTTAATAGTCTTAGATATAACTAGTATATAGTATATAATTATATATATATATAATTATATATATACCAACACCACTACATTCTGTTTGAGGGACAAGTTCACCATTATAACATTTTGTACCAGCTATATATATATATATATATATATATATATATATATATATACGAGCAACAGGTTGAGCAACAGAATATCCTCCATTATAGCACGTGACAAATTCATCAGTGCACGTGTCGATAGCAATAGATCCATCTTCAGTAACACAATATATTCCTTCACCAACACAATCTGAAAAGAAAGATAATATAGAGTATATATAATATAGTATAATGTATTTACATGTATATACTATATATATATATATGATATATATATATATACCATCACTATGAGGACAAGCAGAAGCAAGGATTTGTTCACCATTATAACATTTAGTACCCGCTATATAAATATATATATATATATATATATATAGTATTCATATAATAATAATAATAATGTTATTATATATATATATATATACCAGCAACCGGCATAGGATCAGAGTTAACACCATTAGAGCACGTGATATAGTGATCAGTGCACGTGTTCACAGTTTGAACACCAGCATCAGTGACACATTTAATTCCCGTGAAAGTACAATCTATATATTTATTGGAATAAATATGTAGATATTAAATTCTATTATTAGAATAAAGAATATTATATATATATATATATATATATATATATATATATATACTAGTAGCAGCACATTCATCAGTATTAATTAACACACCATCTTTACATTGAGTTCCTACTATATATATATAATTGATATTCATAATCATATGTATATATAGGTATTAATATAAAAATATAACATATACAGATGGATAAGTATTAGTTATATATATATATATACAAGGTACAATTTCGGGTTCAGTATAAGCACCACTAGCAGTACATTGAGCAAAGTAGTTTGTACAGGATCCAGTAATAATGTTACCCGCACAATCGACGCACTTGATTTCTTCTTCGACGCACCCTCCCTCACATTCTTCAGTAGTTATCAATACATTATTACGACACTTCGTACCCGCTATATATATAGGATATTTAATATAGGAAGGCATATTGAAAGATATAGAAGAGAAATAGACAAGAAAAAGAATATATATATAAACATATATATATATACGAGCAACAGGTTGTTTTTCAGTGATGAGACCTCCTGCGTCACACTCAACGAACCAATCAGTGCAAGTATCTACAACGACGACACTGTCGTCATTAACGCATTTTATACCTTCAAAAGAACATTCTAAAGATAAATAATAATAATAATAATAATAATAATATATATATATATATATATATATATATATATACCAGAAGAAGAGCAGGAAGCAGCTGAGACGATTTCATTATTATAGCATTTAGTACCTTCTACATATATATATAGCATAATAATATTGTCTTCATATATAATAATATAATAACTATATATATATACCAGCAACAGGTTCAACAATACTGAGCGTTCCTTCTTCGCACATGCGATAGTAGGCCGTACATTGATTCTCAACGTAATTGCCAGCGACATCGGAACAATGAATGCCTTCAAAAGTACATACTATATATAGTATATATCATAGTATACAAATAAAATGATGTATATATATAATATTATAGATAATGTAAACTATGTTCTATAATTAAAAAAGAAGCGAAATATAAAAAGACTAAATGTTTATATATATATATATATATATATACAGTTCTGAGTGTCAGGACATTCGCTGTAACCGACCAATTCACCATCTTTACATTGAGTACCCTCTATATATATATATATATATGTATATATATATATATTAATAATGAATAAACAAATAAGGAAATATAATTGAATAAAATAACTATATATATATATATACTAGCTACAGCCATAGGGTCAGTTAATTTGCCGTTAGAGCACATGACGTAACGGTCAGTACATTCTCCAGTAACGATTTCCGCAAGATTATCGACACATTGGATACCTTCAAAGCTACATTCTATATAGATATAGTTATATATATAGTTATTTTGAAGAGATCAAATAGAGTATGGATTATAATCTATATAATATATATAATCTATATAATCTATATAATCTATATAATCTATATAATATATATATACCAGGGCAGTTACCAGTATAAACTAATCTATCATTTCTACATACATAATCATCTATATACATATATTATAATAATAATAAACATAATGAACAGAATATACTTGAAGTCTTTAAAAGAGTTGATAACTTTTCATTTTCACAATAGCGATAACTATATATATAATAATATATATAATTCTCTTGTTAAAACAGTAATAAACAGTGCCACTTAAATGTAATAAGCAGATATAAGTATTTATTAGCGTATATATATGTAATATATATGTAATATATATATACTATTGAGTCTCTTCTACAGTTCGAACTCCATTCTTCGTATAACATCGTAAACCGTTAAATTCGCATGCTATATATATATATACATCAATTATATTATATAATTATAACTAAAAATTTAATCAATCAATAAATATATATATATATTCTAAATATATAGATTCATAAAAATATATACTTTCTTCTTCTTGATGACCACAACGATTTGAAGCGACGAATCCTCCTTTATAGCATTTCATTCCAGCTAAATAGTATGAAGAATAAATAATATATAAATAAATCACTTATAAAAATTTTAAGGCAAAACATACATTGAACAGCCTTGACATCAACACTCTTTTGTTCTTTACATGATATATAACTATATATTAATCAAATTAGCTTTATAATGTCTTGCAGAGAAGAGATTCATACAAATTAGTACAATCATCGGGATATGGAATGCCCTTTCCATCACTACATTCAATGCCTTTAAAAGTGCATTCTATGGATATAATAGTAAATTGAATTTATTTAATAATACTTGGGTTCTTGAAGCCTTCACCAGAGCATAAAGCTAAGGTTATTAACAAAATTACAAAGTAATTGCGACGTAACATGAGCGTATTTAAACACTAGTTAAAAAATATCAATATGAATATTTTTTTGTAAGATATTGGTGAACCATATTCATTAAAAGATTATCTAGAAGAAACATTGAAAAAGAAGAAAAACAAAAACGAAGATAATCAGAAAACGTTTTATTGGAAAATCTAAGTTTTCTTCTTTTAAACAGCCAAGCAAACAATAGTATTTTTCTTAAGATCATTAGGTCATTCTATTGGGCAGTGCACAACAAAAAATCAACAAAGAAAGAACCTTCGTTTCTAAAATGACTGTTGGTTGTCACGAAGGAATAGGAGAAAGAAGCTTTTCCATTCATGTCATTTCATTTGAATGATCATAGAGTCATCGATATAATAATAGATCATCATCAAAAATGGAAATTGAAACTAATGGTATTACTAAGTATATATAACAGTCTTAGGAACACTCTAATGAAATAAATATTTATAAAAAAATGAATAAATAATATCAACACTGTGTCTGTTGGACATAAATCACAAAAAAGACGTGTACATTATTTTTCTAGAAGACAAGACGCAACTAGACGAAATAATAATTATTTTTTAGTCAAACACTTGTTTTTTGTTTTTATTTTAAGTAACATGGGTGGTCTTTTCTCTAAATTTCGAAGTGAGAAAGTGGAGACAATTGAAGATTGGGAAAAGCAAATGGAGAAATGCAAATTAGTATGTTTTGTTACATAAAATTATCTTTTATTCATTTATTTCATATATAAATAGAGTGTACATACATATGATTTGAGAGAACAGAAGTATAAGAGAAGCGAAAAGTACTCGACATGGTTTTTTTATGGGTTTGCTGCTATATCATCAATTATTTCTCTTTCTGTTGCTTACTTTCATCCTTCGTTTCTGAAATGTGTTTATGCTTGGCTAATATTAGCTTCATTGAACGTAATTTTCTGGGTTTGCTCATTAGCATTTAGATTCTTAGTAGAACGAAATGCAGAACTGTCAAAGCAAGCAGAACAAGAAAAGACTTATCTTGTTGATAAATTATATGTATTTATTTATAATCATTGTTTCTTAATATGTATATAGAATATAAATACTACAGTGAATGACTTAACACGTGTTTTGAAGAAGTATATTGTATTATTATATTTATTTTTATTGATTTTGATTATATTTATTTTTATTGATTTTGCTGATTCAATTTATTATGTTTAATTCTATTGATTTTATTTATTTTAGTTATTCTATTAATAATTATAATTATATAGATATAACTTAGAGAATCGTTTAATAAATAATCCTATTCAGAAGGAATATCAAAGTGATATTACCAAGTTATGTAAAACAGTTGAACAATTATTATCTCTTCCTCTCTGTACTATATGCAAAGACTACCAAATGCAAGAAGTATATTATTTATTTTAGTTATTTTTATTTATATTTATTTATATTTATTTATATTTTATTTATATTTATTTATATTTATTTATATTTATTTGTATTTATTTATATTTATTTATATTTATTTATATTTATTTATATATTTTTTTATATTTTTATATTTATATATATACCTTTATCTGTACCTATATTACTTGAATATATTATCTATTTTTCCATTATTTAGAATATATAATTCTTTATTTTCATATTCATTATATATATCTAAACATATATTATACTAAACCTATATACAATATATATAGCGTCAAAAGATATTGAAGCAGCTTCCTGCAAAGTATATGACCAGATTCTCGTCCATTCAACCTCGTGAAGTCACAGAAATACATAATTCTTTGGATGATAAAGATATCCATTCTATTCTCTATTCTCTATATTCTCTATATTCTATTTATAATCATACTCTATATAATAGTATCTTAATAAATGTTTACTAATGTCCTTTTTAAATCCTGATTATACCAATCAACGTATATATATATTATATATATATATATATATATGATATCACTACTCTCCTTTATATATATATATATCCTTTTCTTCCTCTATATAGCATCTATGTCTTATTCTCCTATGTATTACTATGCTTCTCCTAATAATAATTATCCATATTCTACTAATTATGGATCTCCTGTGCCATCCTATCCTATGACGAATATACCGTCATTACCAAGTATCATTGGTCCCTCTAGCGCTTCCTTGAGTACTGTGTCTCAAACACAAATAGAAAATGGAGAAACTGTGGATACTTCAAAGGATCAATCTCATGAATCTTCTGAACTTCCTGCGAACACTGTTAAAGAAACAATCGCTGATACAAACAATAATAGTCAAGAGGAGACACAAACTTTAGATTCTAAACCTAAAGAAACAGTGTCAGATGTTTCGGAAGAAAAAGACACTATAAAGAATGAATCTGAATTATCTAAAGAACCCGAAGTCATTTCTTTAGAAGAAGAAAAAACTAGTCAATTACGTAAACGAGGGAAGAATTAAACATAAAATTATTATTATATTATATGGGATGATTAATTATTTAAGAATTTTATTTCTATAGTTGTTGTTTCTTTTCTTTTTTAAATGTCAATATTTTTTTTTTATTAAATATAATATAAAACAAAACAACATTTCAATACACGCAATCATTAAAAATAAGGAATATATTATTATATATAACTTATAGTTTATTGAGTATAACAACCACCGGGGTTACCAGGAGCAGAACGAGCACGAGCATTAAGAGAAGGAGCAGCTTGAATACCTCTTCTATTTAATAAGCATCTGAAGTTCATATATCTAGGTTTAGCATCTTCAAGATTAGTGACATCACGAGCAGACCAATATCTTTCAGCAAAAGCAGCAGCCTTAGGCCAGACAGTTTGAAGAAGATCAGAAACATCAACAGTTTCACTCCACATACAAGCTTCACCACCCATAATAAGATCTTGTTCTTCTTGTTTATCAATAAATTCAAAAGGTTCATCATGATACATAGATTCCCAAGAAACATCTAAGTGATCAAGATAAATAGTAGGATCAGAAATAATACATCTATAACCATTAGCAACTACATCATTAGCAGTCTTCTTATTCATCCAAGTTTCAATGATAGATTTCTTATCTAAAGCAGTTCTGAAATTATTCCAAACTTCTTCCCAGAAAATACCATGTCTTTCATAACCAAGAACAATTTCATGAGCTCTATTAACGAAATATTTATAAGTATCATGAGCAGTAAAGTTATTCTTATTCATCCATTCAACGATTCTATCAGTTCTACTCCAACAACCAGTATCAACTTCATCACCACCAAGATGATAATATTCATCAGGGAAAATACCTTGATCTACAGATTTACCAGACCATTCACCAAGAATAGAAGAAATAGCTTCCCAAGTAACTTCAGAAGAAGGATCAAGAGGTTCACGACAAGTTTGAGAAGGACAAGCTTCAGGAATACCAGTACACCAAGAAGATTCATGTCCAGGAACATCCATTTCAGGAACTACACGAACACCTCTCTTACGACCATATTCGACAATATCTTTCATATCTTGAATAGTATATTTCTCATATTCAGAATAAGCACCATCCCAGAAATGAGGGAAAGTTTCAGATTCAGAAGGTTGAGATTGAGAATCAGTAATATGCCAATGGAGAACATTAATCTTAGCATAAGTGAAAGAATCAATAAGCTTCTTAAGAGAAGGAACAGATTCATAATGTCTAGAAGTATCCATTAAAACACCACGATGAGAGAAACGAGGAGAATCAGAAATCTTCCAAGGAGCATTAGCAATAACGAAAAGTTTTTGATAATAATCATAAGTAATCATTTGGGAAAGGGTTTCGAAAGCATGATAAGCACCATAAACAGTCTTAGCAGTAATTTCAACGGGTTCCTTAGCACCAGAAACAGTAAGAGTATAAGATTCATCAACACCAAGCTTAAGAGCAGCCTTTAAATCTTCAACAGCAACATGTACTTCAATAATAGAACCTTCAGGAGCTTCAACAGTACTATGATCAAAAGTTAAATCATAGAATCTCTTGAAACCATCAGTAAGATCTTCACTTAAATCATCACCAGAAAGTTTTAAGTTCTTATGGTTTACAATATAACTTTCAGTACCATTGAGATACTCTTGAGGAAGAGGCCATATCCAGGGTTGCCATACAGCACTAGCAACAGCAGCAAGTAAAACTAAACAAAAGAATTTCATTTTACAATAAAACAAAACAAAAGAATAATGAAAAAGAAAACCAAGACATAATAACAAAAATAACAACCAAATTTGTGGAAGAAACCTCGATTTGCGTCCATTAGCCAATTATCGGTTAATATCAGCATGACACTGCAATCGAAATATAGAATCTTCTTGAAAATTCTTCTATGAAAAATGATTGGCTATTATTCTTTTTTTGTTTCTCAGTTTTTATGAAATAATGTTTTATTTATAATTGTGTATTTCTGTATATACATGACACAGTATTACACATAAGATATTGTTCTTATTCACCAAATATTGTTCTTCTTCAATTGTCATTGACTCTAAATAGCGTGTTGTCATTCAATTAATGACGAGTTCACTCACAACTTGTTCAAGAAAAACAAGAACAAAAAAGAAAAACACTTGAGTTACCATCTCTTAATGGCTACTTTATTGATAATTTATATATTATTAGTTGTTTGTATTCAAAATACAGTTTTTTTCTTAATTATTCAGATATCTATTAAAGAAATTTAGTCAATGAATTCTTTGGTTTCAAAGAAAACAAGCGAAAAATGTTGAAATGATCAAAATAAATAATTTTGCATAGAAATGTATATAGGAATAATTAATTGAAAAGAAGAAACATAAGGATAATAGTAATTTGTCATGAGTCCATGAACGTCGACAGGAAAAATAAAATATCTAAGATTATTTAGATGTAATGAGTAATTGAAATAAATGTATTTGGACATGACAGACGGAGCCAAAATGATACAGTAGAACTATTGTACTCAAATATATATGCTAATAAGTTGCTAAAAAGACAAAGGTATATATTATAGATACAATGGATAATATTCTATTATTTTTAAAAACATTAATAATTTAAAAAATGAAATACGAAAAATAAATATATTTTTTATGGAACAATTTTATTTTTTTAGTTTTAACATTATTTATAATTCATTTTGTATATTTTTAACAGGGGATATCATTTATAAGAGGATATTCTTGTATGTGTGTTATATAAAATGAGAGGAGTGTGATAGTAAACATGTGATGAGTTCATGTGAAATAAGAAATCTTCAAATAGTTCATAATAATAATTTTTCACATATGGTATTTTAAGTATTTTTCTAAATTAGATTGTAATTAAAAGAATTCCTTGTTGAAAGAATGCAATTGAGTTTAGAATGAACTTATAATCATTTTTACAAGGATAATACAGTCCATATAATTATTCTAAAGACAATGATATCATGTTTATAGAGTTTATTTCGTGTAAACAGACAGAAATAGTTCAACCTTTGTGAAGAACATAAATCAATTCAATAAATTTGTTTCGTGACTGAATTCTTGAACTTCTCTTTTAAAGAATACAGTTTTCTTATATATTTAAATCTTTAACTATTTAATTACATATGCAAAACAATTACAATATAACATATCCAATGGCAGAATACGCTTATCCTGTATCTTCTGCAGGAAATGATCAAATTTCAATGATCAATTCTTCGGTATCTTATGAACCAGCCCAGATTCCTGTGATAAATAAAGTAGACTATTCAAATCAGAATTATCAGCAACCTCAACCTTCTGGTTCTTCATTTGTACCTATAATTCCTCAAGGATCATCACAAGAGGTTCCAATCTATGTCCCAGTAGTTATGAACAAGAACAATATACAACCAGTACCAGTATTAACACCAACTGAAAAGAATTTACTTGATTTTAAGACTATTACTATTGAGATTAATACTGACAGTATATTTGTAGGACGTACTTTTGATTGGAAAATAGGTGCTAATACTGTCACTACTCAAGGATATCCAACAATTTATTGGATACTATTTGTATATATAAAGACATATAAAGATATATATATATATATATATATATATATATATATATATATGAATTTGTTTTATATAAATAAATAAATATATAATTATATCTATCAATATAACATCCATTGAATTTAAAATAATTATTATTATTATATATATATATATATGTATATATAGGGAAAGGAAAAAGAGGCTTTTTGGAGTCAATCAACCGATCTTGATTTGACTGATAATAACGGTTATTCTATTTCTTTCTCTCTTTATACTACTTGTGGGATTATTGATCTTTAAATATATTTGTATTCTATATTTATATATATTAGTGACTCTATATAATTTACATTCTATTTTGAAAAAAAAATATATATATATATATATAATGTAGGTGGAATAAAATGTTCTGTAGCTGTTAATCACGTACCTATAGGTTCTGTGACTACATCTTATTCTTCGTGTAGTATTAGTTTTATTGTTTCAGATATATCAAATAATCCCATTATGACTATTCAGAGAGATAATATATGTGATATCTATAGGAGTTATTCCATTTATCATGATATACAAGGCACAACTGGCTCCATTCATGCGACATCATCCTCTCTAACTGACTTATATGTATATATATAACATATATATATAATATATATATACATAAATAACACATATATATACATAAATAACATATATATATACATAAATATATATATAAATGACACATTTATAGCTTCTTTACATAACTCTGCTATTATCTATATTATATCTATTTCTTTCTCTCTATTCAACTGGGTATACTTTAGAGAAGCCGGATAGATGTTCTATTAACGACACTATTCTACTTATAGCTGCTATTTGCACACTTAATTTGAATTATACAATCATTCAATCATTTGATTTATATTGCTATTAATAACTATATATATTATTATTATTATTTATTTCATTTATTATTAATCTCTATTGTCTATTTAGTGAACGACAAAGATAATAAATGCTCTAATTCAGTTATTTATAAGAACACTCTCATTTATTCTGAATTATTATTGGGAAAACCATTTCTTTTCTCTTATTGTCTTTCCTCTTCGTTTATTTACTCCTTCTTTCTATTTTATTTCTTTTTATTCACAATAGAATCCTTTTTAAATCTCTTCTTCTACTGATCTATTGCGCTATGCTTATTTTTTTAATTGATTGCAATTATTCTTTCTTTCTTTCATTGCATGTTCTTTATTTAATTTGTAATTTTTTTTTGTATAAAACAAAGGTATCATGATCTATTCTCTACATATAAAAAATCATGTTATTTAACTTTATTAGAACTTTATTTAAAAACAAAAAAAAAAAAAACCTTTTGGAATACAATTAAACTTCCACGATTACAAAACTACTTTTTTTTCTTCATGCTCAAAATATATTTTTGCTTCTTTTTAATAAATGTCGGCTGCTCAGAGTGATTTAGAAATTATCAATAGAAAGAAGATGCTGAAAAACATATGGGCATCTTGCTTTAGTAATCTAGTTAGTGGTTATAATTTATGTGTCATTAACATTGTTGTCGAGATTATGAGTGATGTTTATGTATTGATATAGGATAAATATACATACTCATTTGTTATTACTAATTCTTCTTTATAGGGTAAAGACAAAATTACGGATAATGTAAAAGGTATTTTATCTGCTTCTTCTCTCATTGGATGTGTGATTGGACAACTTCTCTTTGGATTTATTGGTGATCGTCTTGGTAGAAAAGCTGGATTTGTTTTATGTGGTGTCTTAACTATATTAGGTACTGTTGGCTGGTATGTTTTATTTTATTTTTTGGAATTATATAAATGTATATATGTATATGATTTCTATAGTTCCTTATCATTTGATATTGGTCCAGTTGATAAGATTTATTTTGTTATTTTATGGAGAATCTTCTTAGGATTAGGCATTGGAGGGATTTATGTGATTTCCGCGGTTATGAGTACAGAGAGTGCAAGTAAGAAGAATAAGAAGATGGTCGGAGCCATTGTCTTCTTAATATGTGAAATTGGCTGGGTATATATATAGAGAAAATACTATTTTTTATCTCTTATTGATATATAGTTAATAGCACCTTTTTTTTCTTGGATGTTTCTTATTGCATTCCCTCAACCAGAAGCTAAAGAATGGATTTGGAGAGTTCTGTTAGGTATATATATGCTATTATTATGCTTTTTATGTTTATTATTTTATATTATAGTATTATTATGAAGTTTTATTATTAGCAATTAATAAACCAATATATATATATATATTTACTATTTAAATAAATTAATTATTCTATATATATAAATATCTTTATTTATTACCCTTTTTATTTCATTTTGTTCGTATTTATTCATATAACATTATTTTATATGTATTCTACTTTCTATATATTGAAATTCTATATTCATCTTTCTATTACATATAAAGCATTATATATATATACCCGTTATTTCTATATTATATTAATACTATGCTATATGTATAGCTATTGGAGTTCTGCCTTGTATTGGCATGCTTTGTGTTCAAAGCACAGAAACCAATATAACTACTCAACAAAAGAAAAATAAAGTATATATATATACATTCTTTTTTTAATCTTATGAATTTATCTCTATTCTTTGTAAATAGAATATATTTTCCTTTTTTTTTGAATATTTTAGTTTTTTTTCTATAGATATATTTATATTTTATATACTTTTGTATATATTATTCTCCTTCCCTATCCCTCATTTCCTCCTTTCTCTATGAATTCCCTTCAAATCTCTCTTTCATCCTCAAACCTATTTTTCATTTTTCTTTATTTATTTATTTATTTTACCCTTATTAGGATTCTTTGTCAGTTAATATTTTCTTATTTGCATTGCGCTTTCTTTTAGTTTTTCATTAGTTTTCTTTTTCTTTTTCTTTTTTCTTTTTCTTTTTCTTTTGATTAGTTTTTTCTTGTCCTTTATATAAATATATATTAGTATATATTTATTTATTTTATTTTTTGCTGTATTATTATTTTCAATGAATTTATTATTATTAATATATATTGTTTTTTTCTACTTATTATTTTCTTTTATAATGTTGTGTTTTCCCCTCTTCTTCATCCTCTTCTTCCTCTTTCTCCTCTTTCCTTATTATTTCTCTTATATTCTGCTATTTTAAGGCTTCTCTTTATTGTATGCTATGCTATATGTATAGGAACAAAAAGTATGTACAATTCTATCCAATAAAAAGAACTTATTAAGGCTTATTGGTACTGGAGGCACGTGGCTTATTTATGATATCAATTGTTTTGGTCAACAATTATTTGCATCTACAGTTATCGATTACATATTTCACGCTGATTATACAGTTATACTTAGTGCTCAATCTCTTTCATTATTTAATCTTGTAGCTGTCTTAGGCGCTATTGCTGCTATTTTTGTTATTGATCACATCGGACTGAGATATACACAAATTCAAGTATATATATAGTAATAAACATTCTATTGAGTATTATTTATAATAATATAGCTATTATTTTACTATTAATCACATTTAATTATGTTTTATTATGTATTCTATATTCATTAGACTATTCCATATATATATATATATATATATAGGGCTTTATTGTTCGTGGTATATTATTTTTGATTATGGCTATCTTTATTCATTCTATTAAAGAAACACCAGCTTTTCTTATTACTCTGTATATATTTATATACAATTATTTATATGTGTTTTTTATATATGAAATATTTTTATTTTTGATGTATTTAAAATATTAATCATTATATTAATTCTATTAATTTTAGTTTCTTATTAATTCTATAAATTTTATAAATTTTATAAATTTTATAAATTTTATAAATTTTATAAATTCAATTATTCTCCTTATACTTCATCTCTAGTTATTGTTTAACCTTCTTTTTCTCGAATTTGGGTCCAGGGTCGACTACTTATCTTTTACCTGCTGCTGCATTTCCCATGGAAATACGAGCAACTATGAATGGATTCTCTGCTGCATTAGGGAAAGTTGGAGCAGCTATAGGTACTTATGGATTTAAGGCATTAGCTAGTGTTCCAAATGGTGAACAAATTGTACATATATATATATATATATAATTATATGTTATTTATCCTATTACAAAATAATATATATTAATTATTAATAAATATTACATTTTTATTAATATACTAAAATCGATCCATTTTAATTTTCTTTAGGTTATGTATATATCTGGTTGTTTAGCTTTAATAGCTGCAATTTGTACTTATTGTTTTGTCGATCGATCTGTGGATGAAGAAATATTTGAGAAACATAAGCAGTTGAAGAAGAAAAATAGTCCGTCTTCTGATATATATAAGAATGAGATTTCTAGTAATACTGTTTCTATATCTATTTCTGATGAATCTAAAGATGAATCTAAAGATGAATCTAAAGATGAATCTAAAGATGAATTGAAAGATGAATTGAAAGATGAATTGAAAGATGAATTGAAAGATGAAT
Organism: Blastocystis sp. Blastoise; assembly: GCA_039096225.1. NCBI lineage: Eukaryota > Bigyra > Opalinata > Blastocystidae > Blastocystis > Blastocystis sp. Blastoise. The sequence continues at coordinate 338,768 of JBBPEB010000009.1, forward strand.
TGAAAGATGAATTGAAAGATGAATTGAACAAAGAGAACAATCCAATAGAAAAGAGAAATAATATAAATGATTCAATTAAATAATAGAAAACATAATATTAATTATATATCAATTCATTTTCTTCATTATTCATTGATATATATTTTTAATCCTACCTTTGTTTTTTAAATATTTCTTTTTGTATTTGGTATAGTTTCTTCATATATATATATATATTTAAAATAATGATAACACAACAATCATAAAACAAATAAACAATAAGAACAAAATAAAAAAGCTGAAAAGAAATAAATAAAAAAAAATGAATAAAAAAAGAAGAATAAACTCTATTACATCTCTGGTTTCCATATAGATATTTCAGAGATCGGTGAATCAGGAACAAGTTGTCTTCTCCTTGAATATGTGTGCTTCACATTGCTTTGCTGATTTATATATTTAAATTTATTTAAAATACGGTCACTCTCTAGATGACTTTGAATGATTGGCAACATTACTATTAAAAAAAAAGAATAAATTCATTTTATAATTCATAAAATTGATAAAAGAGAATGCAATATCTATTTATAAAAAATACCAATATTATTCCAGTAACGTGACACTTTTGAACAAGATTCTAGTGATTCATAGTCCAAGTAAGTGAAGATAGTCTGAATAATATCATTCGTTTGAAAACCATAACAATCTATATATATATGAAACTAAAAATAATGAAGGATTATATACCTTGAATAGGAAATTGTTGATCTTGTGGTTGAAGAAAGAGAAAACTTAATGAATCCTGAGAAATAGGCTCAGAAGTATTTGGTTTCCTTCGTTTCAAGTGATACTGATTGTATTGAAACTGATTTTCATCATTGGTTTCTAATTGACTTATTAGAAAGTTCATTTTCAAATGAGATTCAAGGAAAATAACAAAATCAGAAAACTCTAGTGAAAAAATAAAGTTTAATATGAATTCTAAGGTATGTACAATAAAAAAAATTTAATTTTTTTTCTTTAATAAATAAAATTAAGATAAGAATTAATTTAGTTTGATGTATCCTTGAGTTATGAACATATAGACCACTGTCTAGTAGACTCACTATGGTAGTTGATAAGTATGTGACGAACGATGATAATTTAAAAACACTAATTTTTCTTTATATTTATGCATAAAGAGTGAATGAAATGAGAAGCAAAATTGAGAGTTTTATGTTGCAGAATAAAAGATATAAAGACTTAATAAATAGAGACGGTTTATTGAGGAAATGAGAATTCAGAATGATATTTGATTTCTATGATTTCTGTTACTCGATAAATACAATCAAAAAGAGGAAGGGTTTCTGTTATTCCAGTAATTTTCTATATACTGAAGAAGAAGAACATTGAATATAATAATCAAAGAAAAAACGATGATTACTGTACAGGAAGGAGTGTTTAAAGACACTATTTAGTAGAACCGCGATTATCTTTTGTTATTTGAGAGTAGAATCGTTTTTATCGTGAAATGACGGCATTATACGGTCTCAGAGAAAATTTCTCAAGGAAATGTTTTGTTATCTTTTTCTTACTATTTAATTCCATTTCAAAACATTATTACTAAAATGTCTGCTCCTAAAAGAAAGGTTACTCTTAAGATCATCGTGTTAGGTGATGCTAGTGTTGGTAAAACTTCTATTATTCGTCAATATGTAAATCAAAAGTTCTCTGATAAATATAAGGCTACTATTGGTGCTGATTTCTTTACTGACGATCTTGTTATTGATGGTACTCAAGTTAGTCTCCAAATCTGGGATACTGCTGGTCAAGAAAGATTCCAATCTCTTGGTGCTGCTTTCTATAGAGGAGCTGATGCTTGTATTCTTACTTTTGATATTACTAATGCTAAGGTATATAATGATTCTTGATAATGATTAACAATTCAAATTCTATTATTAAACATTTTTATTTAATTATTCATATATAGTTTGATATTATATAATTGTTTATATATATATATTTATATAGACTTTTAAGAATCTTAGTAAATGGCAAGATGAATTCTTAGTAGCTGCTGATCCTAAAGATCCTCTTAATTTCCCTTTCTTTATTTTCGGTAATAAAGTTGATCTTCAAGAAACAGATAGAAAAGTATATATATATATTAAATTGATTTTGTTTTTTATTATTATTTATTTGTATTATTATTATAATATATATATATTAAAAGTTACTACTGCTGAAGTTGAAGAATGGTCCAAGAGTTCTCGTGTAACTGTACATATATATAAATCTATATTTATTTTTCTTTGTATAACCATATATTTTTATTAATATAACAATATATTTTTATTAATATAACAATATATTTTTATTCATATAACAATATATATATTTTCATATAACCATATATATATTTTCATATATATTTAGACTATGCCTTTCTTTGAAACAAGTGCTAAAGAGAATATTAATATTGAATCTGCTTTCAAAGTAGTTGTTGCTGATGCTCTTAAACTTAAACAAGAAGAAGTGTATGTTATCTATTATTATATCTTTGTATTCCACATATTCATTTATTAATTAAAAAAAATATATATAATTCTATAACTTCATCACATTAATTAGATACATTTAATTCTTATTCTTCTTTCTATAGATTTGTTCCTGAAGTTGTTAATGTCAATCTTAATAATGCTACTTCTGAACATAAGAAAGATTGTCAATGTTAAATTGTTCATTTCAAATATCTGTAGTTTATTATATTTAGTCTATATTTCATGTTTTTTTTTCGTTGTCCTTCTTTATTCATTAGTATGCACTTAGAACATTATCTTTTCTTAATATTGTCTTTTCTCAATTATTCTATTCAAAACCTTTAGTTTCTATCTAAAACAATCACTATCTCAATTTAAATATAACACAACATTTCTTTTATTTAAAGAAACTAATAAAGTAAAAAGTAACTCCTTGAACACATGGAAAATTCACAGTCATTTCTTATAAATAATCACGGGAAAAGGTCTAGTATTCTCGTCCCTAGTAATCTCTCGGCTTTGTGTTCATGTGGTGAAATGAACCTGTTTTTAAGGAATTTATTTTTACTTTTTTCAAAGTATATTCGATATGTCTTCTCAAAAACTTGGAAGTTTTAGCTTAGCTAGTTTGGTCAGTTCTCAAAATGGTGGAGCTGCAAGCAAGCCTTCTGACGACCGTGACGATAATGCTGATAGAAACGATCGTTATGATAGTTATAGAGGTGATAGAGATCGTCCTCGTTATGGCGACCGTGGCTATAATGATCGTCCAAGAGATAATGGTTATGGTCGTCGTTATGATGATCGTAGTTATGGTCGTCGTTATGATGATCGTGATGGTGATCGTGATGCTCCTCGTGATGCTCCTCGTGATGGAGATAATGCTCCTGAAGGTGAAAATGAACGTTATGATGATCGTCCTCGTTACAATGATCGTGGTTACAATGATCGTGGTTACAATCGTAATCGTTACAATGATCGTGATAGAGAGTCTGGTTATGGTGGTCGTCGTTATAACGATGATAGTTATCAACGTAGAAATGATTTCAGACGTAGAGATGATGACGCTCCTTCTGAAAGATATGGTGAATCTGAACCAAGAAGCTATGATGCTCCTCGTCGTGAACCCCGTGAAGCTCCTTTAACTCAAGCTGATACCGTTGATAATTGGAGATCTAATAATACTCGTATGCTATTATTATTATTATGGTTATTATTTTATTTATTTAAATTTTTTTAATGTTTTTATTTATTTATTTTTAAATTTTAAAATACATTATGCTTAACTGATTTTATTTATAAATGAATACATTCTATATATATATAGCTTCTACTACTGCTGCTGCTCCTGCTAAGTCTGGTGTTTATGTTCCTCCTCATCGTGAAGATTCAAATAGAGGTTATAATAGAGATAGTGATAGAGGTTATAATAGAGATAGAGGTTATAATAGAGATAGTGACAGAGGTTATAATAGAGATCGAGGTTATAATAGAGATCGAGGTTATAATAGTTATGGTGATAGAAGTTATAATAGAGATGATCGTCGTGATCGTGATTATGATAGAGATGATCGTCGTGATTCGAACAGTCGTTGGGGTAGAGACGATCGTCGTGATCGTGATAATAACCGCGATTATAATCGTGATGGTGATGACAGACGTCCTCTTCGTGATACCGATCGTAGTAATGAACGTGAAGGAGAAGAAGATTATGCTAGTCGTAAACCTATGGGATATAAAGATATGAAGTCTGCTGCTGCTGCTCCTGCTCCTGCTCCTGTAGATGCTCCTGTAGATGCTCCTGCTGCTCCTGTAGAGAAGAAGAGTGATAAACCTTCTCTTGAAGAACTCCGTCGTTTAGCTGCTGAAAAGAGAGCTAAAGAAGAAGCTGAAAAAGCAGAACAACTTAAGAAACGTAATGAGAAATTAAATCAAAAGAAACAAGACACTCCTGCTCCTGCTTCGACTGCTGCTCCTGCTCCCCGCGCTCGTGGTCCCGCCACTCCTCGTGGCCCTATTGTCTGTGATATCAAACCTGTTACTATTAAGGCTGGTATATATATGTATATATTAAATTGATATTGTTTATTCATATTATGTTGTTTAATGTATTTATATGGTATATATAATGGTATATTCATTATTAGTGTTATTTTAATTTAGTCGTTTTTATTCATGATAATAATAATAAATATATAATATATTTAATAATAATATTAATATGTATAATAAATATAATAATAATAATAATAATAATAATAATAATAATAATAATAATAATAATAATAATAATAATAATAATAATAATAATAATAATAATAATAATAATAATAATAATAATAATAATAATAATAATAATAATATATATAGATAAAGTATATGCTCCTTATCAAATGATGTCATTTACAAATAATAAATCCAAAGAAGACTTACAGAGAAAAGCCAAAGCTTATGCCCAAAGACCTGATGATAAACTTTATATTAAAGATTTCACATCTTTCTTCCATGATGATAATGTATATTTATATAGTTATTATTTAATATATGATTATATTTATAAAATAGAATTCCATATATTTTATTCTCTATATAAAATATATATATTACATTCTTATTTTATCTACTATATTTAATTCTATTGTTGAAGTCAATCCTACTCAAGAAATGGCTGATTCTTTCTCTAACATACTCTCTGAATATATTGAAAGAGAAGTCATGTATCCTGAAGTATATATATATATTATTATTATTATTATTAGTATTATTTATTATAATATATTATTATAATATATTATTATAATATATTATTATAATATATATAGCACTTATCTCAATTCTTCCAATATTTACAAGATACTCTAAAGAATGATGATAAGAATAAGAATGCTTATCTCTTCTATCAAAGTGTCCTTGAACAACAATATAATTGTGGGACCATCATGACTATTCCATCTTCTGAAATACCTCCTAAAGAACCTGTATATATATGTATATTATATTATATTTAGTATTATATTATATTGATTATATATTAATTATATATTATGATATATATATATATATATATATATATATATATATATATATATATATATATAGACTGTATCAGAAATATTTGCTAAGGAGATTGCTGAATATACAGAAAGAGGAGAAGCTTTACTTGAAAAAGTACTTAGTGATGACAGACATACTTCTTTAGTTGGTATATAATTATATTTATTTATCTATATCTATATTTATTTATCTATATCTATATTTATTTATCTATATCTATATTTATCTATCATCTTTATAGGAGCTGATGTTATTGATGCTATATTTACTAAATATGTAACTGTTGCTAATTATGAATCTTTTGTTAAAAGTGAAGATAATATATATTATTTCTCTTTATTAAAATCTGATGCCTTTGGTGTTCTTCTTCAAACTCTCTGTAATCCTGAAGATGATGATCAATTAGTTGCTAGTCAATTAGCTGCTATTGATGCGTGTATCCTTCAATGTGGTCTCTTAAAATTCCCTGCTCACCTTGTTGAATCTGTGTTTGTCACTTTATATAGCGATGATATCTGCCTTGGTGATTGCTTCATAATGTGGAAAGAAAACAGAGATAATAATGATGATAACAAGCGTACTGCCTTAATACAAGTAAATACTTGGTTATTATGGTTAGAACAAACTTTAGAAGAAGATCAAGAAGAAGAAGAAGAATAAATATAAATTACAGTTCATTCTTTTTATTAAATATATTTAATAAACATAATAGATTTATTTTACTAGTCTTACACTTGTTTTATACTATTCTGTATGTATTCACCTTTGTTACGATATTAACTTTATGTATATATAATTTCTTTTTGATAATACTTTTTTATTGTTATTTTTTACTCTTTATTTATATATGGGATTTGATTTCTGTTAAAAAACCATGTTTTTTTTTATAATGAACTCTTATCAAATATAGTTTTGTTTTTATCTTATAATTTAGAACCAAAATAAAAAAAAAGAAAGAAAAATTATTAATTGATCGAAAAAAGAGATTAAAAAAGAAGATTTCTTCAAAACATAATATACAATTTTTAATTCTTCTTTTCACATTCACGAATGTATTCAAAGATTAAAATCCAAGAGTTTTCAACCCATTGAGCAATTTGAGCACCTGTAGCAGTAACATTATCACCCTAAATGAATAATAAATATAATAATAATAAAGAGAATACTTATATATATATAATAATAATAAAAATACATTTTCTCTATTAAGAATAGCAGCACAAACAGTTCCTGCTTTGATTCCACTGCGTTGACAGAAGGAAAGAAGACGTAAAGCTTCCATTTCTATATTCTTAATACCCATATCCTTCATACGTTTTATAAAGGCAAACTTATCTTCAGGGGTATAACTATATATATATACATTTATATAATATTATATAAAGAATATATATTAATATATATAATAATAATATATTTCATAATCTTAATATATAGAATAAACCTAATATATAAGTATAATCGCAATAGAATCCATCGACTCTAGCTTGTCCTTCATAGAAATCATCAGCAGACATTGTTAATCCACTAACACAAGGGACACTCACATTCTTAGCAGCAGCACAGAGAGCTTCAACAATAGCAGGATCTGCTTTAGCAGGGAACTCAACCATTTATATAATAATAATAATAATAATAATAATAATAAACATAATAAACATAATAAACATAATAATAATAATAATAATAATAATAATAATAATAATAATAATAATAATAATAATAATAATAATAATAATAATAAACATAATAATAAACATAATAATAATAATAATAATAATAATAATAATAATAATAATAATAATAATAATAATAATAATAATAATAATAATAATAATAAACATAATAATAAACATAATAATAATAATAATAATAATAATAATAATAATAATAATAATAATAATAATAATAATAATAATAATAATAATAATAATAAACATAATAATAAACATAATAATAATAATAATAATAATAATAATAATAATAATAATAATAATAAATATAATAATAATAATAATAATAATAATAATAATAATAATAATAATAATAATAATAATAATAATAATAATAATAATAATAATAATAATAATAATAAATTATTTATTTACTTTACCACAAATAGGAAGAGAATAAACGGGTTTTAATTCACCATCAACAGCTTCAGAAGTAATAACAACAGTACCTAATATATAATAATATAATAATATAATAATATAATAATAAAAACAATAATATAATAATAAATAATATAATAAATAATAAAATAAAGACTTCTAAATATATATACCAGGAGCAACACCAAGACCGCCAGAAGTACCGAGACGAATGATTTGAACATCATCTAAAACTCCAGCATTATAGAAGATCTTAGCAAGTTCATGTAAAAGAATAGAAAGAGACGGCATACCCATTCCGTGAGAACAAGAAATAAAACGACCTGCCTTGTAACTATATAGTTATAAACATGAATTGAATTAAAAGAATAGATATAATTTAAGTTTAATAAACATATGCTATATATATATACAGAGAATATCTTTCAGTTTTACCTATAGGACCTTCAACATTAGGAATGCTAAATTCTTTGGCGATTCTTTGAATAAAAGCATGAGCTCTATCAGGAGAACCATGAAGGAAAACATACTATAAATATTAACTTATTATATAAAAAAGGAGGATTAAGATAAGAATGTAAAAACAAAACAGTTATTTAAAGAATTAATATATATATGATAGTTACTGATTACATACACGGACATCACCAAACATGGTCTTTAAGTCCATATCACTGTTTAAGTTGAGATGATAATAAACATCAGGCTTAGGTGTATAAGGATTGGTGAAAGCAACACGATGATCAGAAGACATTCTATTGATTGATAAGGAAAAAGAAATATGCTGAAAAAAGATCATAATAGAATTTCTTTTTTAACGACTCGTTGTGGTTTTTATTTTTCATTTATATAAAAATATGTTTTATGTTCAAACAGTATTTTCATCTAAACATTAATCCAAGAGTAATACGAATAGCATTCATATGTATATGAGTATTCTAAACGTATAATTAGTTGATCATCATGACATCTTAGTGTCGAAATGATGCAATAATATTTTTATTATATGAGACAAACAGACTAGATTGCGAAAAGAGGGTACTGGATAATGAATACGTAAATATTCTAACAGTTTATTGTTTATTACTGTTTGTTGAAAGTAATTTAAATATTTGAATACAATATGAATATAGCTTGAGTTATGAATATGTATGTCATTGTCTTATGTTCTTGATCTCGTATATGGATGGAATAAAACAATATTGATAAAGAATAACAACTGTATATACCTATAATACTGTAAAAAATTGTTAAACAAAACATGAATTATTTATAAAACTATAATAAAAGACAGATTAAAATGGTATTGAGAATAATTCACATGTTTAAACTTCTGTTGGAATTAATAATTGGTTTACATCTTCTTTTTCTTTAAGAACCTTAGAATTTGCTCTATTAAACATGAATGCGAATCCAAGAGAAATCGATGCTATTATCGAGACCAATAGAAATGGCACATATATCCATAATCTATATGGAATGTATATATAAACATAAAATAAATAATTCATATTTTTATAATAGTCATAATAGTAGTAGTCTAATATATATATATATATACCCTCCAAGTAATTCTATTTTAGTATATGCAAATATAGTGAAAATGGTTCCTAAAGCTGTTCCAATTGTATTTGAAGAAGTCAATATGCCCTATATAGATAGTTATATTACATATTATATATATGAACATAGTGGATACTATTATAATATATTATAATTACAAACAATGTATAACTATATAATTAAATAATATATACTTGAATAATTCCTTGATGTTTTGTGGGTACTGTGTCCCCAATGAATATAGTAGGAATCATATGAATAAACATGACTAAACCACTAAAGAAAAAAGAAACAACGAAATACTATATAAATATTATATTATAGATGTTTATTTATGTATTATAGTATATATATATAATTGAGTAGTAATAGATGAATAATATATATACAATCCATTTGGAGGGTAGAATAGACTGAATAAAAGGAAGAGGTACATGAATAGCAATAGCAAATGTATATATATAGGGAAGAGACTTATATTTACGAGATAAAGGAAATATTATACCCTGTATATATATAATGGAATAGAAATGAATATAATAATTGAAATAAATATTATAAACAATATAACTTAATATATTATATAAGTATATACAATATAGAGAAGAAAACTAATTGACATTAGAATAAGACTAATGGAACGATCGGTATCATTTAGTCCAAGATTTGTCTGTAAGAAATAGATTAATGTATTATTTATTATTGCCTATAAGTTTATATAATAGGACAGATCAATAATAATAATAATAATAATAATAAATATAATAATAATAATAATAATAATAATAATAATAATAATAATAATAATAATAATAATAATAATAATAATAATAATAATAATAATAATAATAATAATAATAATAATAATAATAATAATAATAATAATAATAATAATAATAATAATAATAATAATAATAATAATAATAATAAATTTAATAATAATATATACTTCTACACAACTAGAAATAGCTAGAGAAATAAATAAATATAATAATATAAAATGTTCTTTTGATAATGCCATTCCTATAATCTTCCACATATTTTCATTTTTATTTTCTTTTTTAATTTCATCAATTGATTCCGTTATATTCATGTGACTTCTTTGAGGTAACTATATATATAATTGTTTTATAAATAGTATTACCAATAAATAGTTATAATAAGAATTATGATATATACTACGCATAATAATGGAATCAGAATTACTCTCAAAAAAACTATATAATAATAATAATAATAATAATAAACATAATAATAATAAACATAATAAACATAATAAACATAATAAACATAATAAACATAATAAACATAATAAACATAATAAACATAATAAACATAATAATAATAATAATAATAATAATAATAATAATAATAATAATAATAATAATAATAATAATAATATATACATAATATATAACAAATAATCTTCGAATCTAAAAGAGATAATAGAGGAGCTGCCAAAGTACCTATCATTGTAATTAAGGACAATATGGATAAAACACGTTCGCGTTTTTCCTATGTATTAATATTATTTCTATTACAGATAAAAAGAATATTTTTATTGACTATAATTCATTTTATATAACATTTTTTATAATAAAATAAATTTTATATAGTTACTCGCTTTGTGATATCTACAATTAATGAATTACATAATACACCGCTGTTCATAGACCCAATAAATGCCACGCTTATTAAATAGATTAATATACTAACACTTGGCTTAATTTCATGGATAAAATATAATACTGTTGAGAGTAAAGGTAAAACATTAAGGAATATAAGAAGACATTTTCTTCCAATTATATCTGATAAATATCCAATTAATGGATTAAGGATCATCCCTAACAAAGAAGTCATCAAAGAAAGTACTGCTGTAATGATAGGAGCGAAATCGGATGCTATTATAATAGAGGCTCAATTAATATTTATAACAAATATATTATAAAATATATAAACCTTTTCTACAAGCTTCAGGAAGAGATGTAATTGGGTAAGTAGAACAATTCATAGGAGATCCCTCAATAAGGCCTGCTAACTCATCTATACATAAATACCATAATAATAATAATAATAATATGGATACCTTGTAAATATGTTGGAATCTTTGGAGCAAAAACCATTAATTGAATTATACCCAATACCATTGTAAAAGCGATGACTACATATGAGTAGTATAACCAGAAAGTTCCTTTTTCCATTCTTGTTGACAATTTAATATAAACTAACACTCGAAATCGAAAATGAAATGTTTTCAGAAAAAAATGTGTTTTTTAAAAACCATGAAAAACATCAATTGATGTTCTTATTGGATGCCAAAAAATACGGTTTTTCCGAAATCGAGGACAGGTTTGGGTTCTTTTTGTGTTTTACTCATCTTTTATGTCTATCTGTGCATTATTAATATACACATATTTTCTTTTAATCATGTGCTTACTGTTATCCGAATTTTGTAGACTTAGTATTATCTGTATATAAAGAAGATTAAGTTGCTATTTCATTTTTTAAGTCGATAATTTATACTTCATTCTGTTATACACGTAGAATAAAAGAATTTATCATTTGAAATTTTAAATTATAACGTTCCAAATATCATTTTCTTGCTATTATATATATAAATATATATATACTTTTTTGGAAGAAATTTCATATTTTTTCCAAAATAATCACCATATATTGATATATAAATAGATTAACATAATCAATGACTTTGTTTAATAGTATTCATGAATACAAATGTTTTTATTTACGTTATAAAAGATAAAATATAATAAACAAAACAAACAACAGACTACTAAGCTAAATTTTAAAAAGTTTAAAAAAACATAACACAACAAACTCTAAGAAAGATTCAAAAAGAACAGAAGTATTATATAATAATTTCAGTGAGATTTTTAATTCATTAATTTGAAGAAACAATAATATGAGTTTCATTCTTATTTACAACACCACCAACTTTCTTTCTAAGATTTGCAAGTTCTTCCCTATATAATATAATAATATATATATATGTTATATAATTATTCATACAAAATGAATAAATGGTAACTAATAAAATAAATTATATATATATATATACATGTTCTTTCTTAATGTATATCTCTTGATAAGTACATATATAATAGCAATAATAGTGACTAATACACATGCTATAACTATATATATAAGTGAAGCATTTGTGCATTCACCAGTAATATCAGTCCATTCAACATTATTGTTTATTACCACACATGATCGAGATTGTGTTCCAAAGTAACCACTAGGACAAGGAATATCTATATGTGAATCTAACGGAACCATTGTAACTGTATCTAATGATGAACAATAAGCACGTATAATAGAGAAAGTAATCATAGCAGTAACTGTACCTCTTTCATTAGTACCCGAAATAGTATATATAGTTTCACTAGTAATATTACTAGCTTTTCCAGATATAGAACCATCAGCATGAAGAAGAATACCATAAGGAAGAGCTATATGTAATAATGAATAGTATAGTATATAGATATTAATAGAGTATCTTGAAAGAAAGAAGAAAATATAATATTGTATATATATGTATGGGAAATATATATAATAAAGGAAGAATCATATAAATATTATATATAAATATTATATATAAATATATAATATATAAATATATAATATATAGCTGGTTTAATAGTAAATGAAGAGATAATATTATCATAAGTAGGTTTAGAAATATTAACATATTCATATTGATTAAAAGAGGGTTGTATTTCACTATAACGTAGATGAAGAGGAGCAAGCATGTGACAATGATCTGTGTTCTCTTTCTTCAAATGAATACCATTACAATATCTATATTTATATCCTTCATAACCTTGTCCACAAACAGTATAACTATATTCATCTTCTCCAATAGTGGGATAAGTATCTTCACCAATACATATACTATCGGTATAACGACAATAAGTAAATGTTAATTCATGGAGAATCAGTACAGAATCTTTATCATTGGATTGGCTACTGGTTGTACGGAGACTAGAATCACTATTGAAATGAATACGAAGATAAGGGAAACCGATGACACCAAGGGGGACAGGTAATGAATAATAATTACCAGAAGTACCTTTAATTATAGTCTATATATATGTATAATGATAATAAATATAATAAATATAATAAATATAATAAATATAATAAATATAATAATAATATATATACATTATTTAAAACATTGACCCATTCATAAGAGTTCATTTCTTTTCCTTCTATATATATACTTGAAGGGTATTTTTCATCTGCAAATTGAAGATTAATAGTATTAAAGAATGATAATTGATCATTAACAAATTGTATATCTACATAAATATCATCCGATTTTAAGAAAGAAGTTGAAGTGAATGTATTTACATCGAATAAAGCATTCAGTGTACTTTCATTGGCTAATGGAGAGGATGACACACTCGAGAAATGAGGGATCAAAGGAGAACAAGTACCATATCTATATATAATATCCATATCATAGAAATGATCTGTTTGTGTTTTATCTGGACTCTTCATATATATAGCAATAATATTATTCTTTTTCTTCAAGAAATATGTTTGAAGAGGAATAGAGAAAGTATATTTATATAAGATTCGCTTTGATTGAATATCCATATATCTATCTTCTTCTTTTGGTGTATACTCCAATATATATATACCATTAATATATATAGTACAGATACAATCAGTATATATATTATATTCCATCACAGAATGGGTACCAGGTTCTAATAAATCAAGCTATATAATAATAGTATTAGTAATATATATATTTAATAATAACAATAATAATAAATATATATAATTATAATAAACATAAGCATAATAAATATAATAAATATATACAGAATATCTAAGATAAGTATGAATATTCTTTGAAACATTTCCACCTTGAACAGTATTCCAAGATGCGTCATTGTAATCTTCACTATACCATTCAGAAAGCTCTTCATAATTGATCTTATATTCGTGGTTATTTCCAATTTCCATCGGTTTAGTAAGATCAATGGATATTTGATAAAGAGTAGTAGAACCAGGAAGTGTACGGCTATCAATAATATTCTTATATCCTTCTCGAAGTATATATCCCATAGGATAAACAAAAGGAATCTCTTCCGTACCTATAAACTCAATTGTATATATAGATATAGGTAAACAATAAGAGAATGTTCGAGAATATAAAAAGTCATCCTCTGTTTCAGGATTATAATTCTTCTCACTATATATATGTAAGGTAAAAAAATAGATAATAATATAAACATAATATATATATAAAAGGTAAAAAAGAAAGAATAGATAATCAATATATATGTAATAAACAATATATATATATATACTGTTCATAGGGAAGATAAAGAGGAGTAATAGAATACAGAGGGGTCTCTGTAGTTGATATTCCATTATATATATTTATCTTATTCTTTAAATTCTTAAAAGGATATGCAAAATCTATAGACATTAATGTTTCTTTTCCGTTACAAGCAGTTATCTCAATATCTATTTGTGTTTCGACAGTTTCTCCACTTTCTTTAGTAGCTGTAATTTTATAGGATTCACGACCTTGTTGATCTAAAGACATTCCCGTGATTATTCCTGTAGTTTTATCAAGTGAAATGCCTGTAGGAAGAGAAGGAGAAACAGTATATGTATTATATACACCTAAAGTAGAAGGTATAATCATATCTATATATAAACCAGCAATAAAAGAGTAACTAGAAGAAGGATAATTGAATGTTGGTCCTATCAAAGAAAGAGAAGAAGAATAGAACTCTAATTCATTTATTTCATAACTTGATGATTTTTGTATAGTATTACTAACATTATCAATCATATATCTATTATATACACCAGTATGATCAGGTATATAAAAGAATTGACGATAATTTGAATCAGACCAATATATATGTTCACGATGATCTATAATGACCCAATCCCCGCAATTATCACCTTCACAATGAGCAGCTTTTATTGTCCAACTTTCAGGTCTATTCGCACGTTTTACAGAAGAAGGAATATAAAGAGAATAATAATTTACCCATATGTATTCATCATCAAGATGTTTAAAAGTAATATTTTGCCCATCAAAGAAAGTGGTTGTAGTAGAATATATATGATCATGTATATAAGGGTAATTACCTGATTGAGAAGACATAGTAACAGCATCATAGAAAGAAAAAGAAGGACCTATTAATATATATATATATAATATATATATAGTATTTATAAATAGAATAATAAAAATAATTTGAATATTAAAATATTAATAATCATGATTCTTTTAATATACCTTTATTAATATCTCTAACAGAGAAGTCAGTTGCATGTTTATAGATAATACCACCTTCTTGAGAAACTGTTGAATCTCCAAGAATCATTATACTGATTACATTTCGACCTACTACAAGGGAAGAAGAAGGAACAGTAATCTTTCGTCCTTTCACTTCGGTATATCTAGAAGTGGCATTTGAATATATAGTTATTTCACCTTCAGGAATTCTATTTTTAAATACTTCTATATCATTAATATATATCATAATACCATGTAAATAATTCGCTTCAATCTCTATACCTGTATGAATATCAACTGATTCTATAGTAAATGTTTTTCTATATAATTCTATATGTTTTATAGATCCTTGCTGAGGCCATGTGATCAGCGTCCAATCAGAATCATCAAACGTCTTTTTATACCAATCATTTGAATACCATTGTGTTTTGTATTTCCATTCTGATTGATGTTTTATATAATATTTTGTAGAGAAATAAGTATCAGAATTTTCAAAAGGAATTTGTCTTCCTTTATATATAAGTGTCGTATTATCAAGAGAAAGAAGAGAAGATGGGAAGTCAACTTGTTTGGTATATACATATAAATAAGATCCTTCAGACCATTCGTGGAGGGAACTAAATGGAGGGAAAATAAGGAGGGAAATCATAAATAGTTGATTATTAATATGTTTAGTATATACATAATATATATTAAGAAATAAAATTGGTTATAGTTATTAATATATATATATATATAAGATTAATAAATATAAATAGATAATATACTTAGAAGATCCATAATGGACTTGATAAATAGCTTCATCAACACATAATTCATAATATATTTTATCTGATGATTTCTGTGTAGTATTTGCTTTTTCTTCTAAAATAACTTCTCCTGTAATAGTATTTGATATAGAATAAGTTTCTGTAGTATCCACTTTTGATCCATATTGACGTACAATCTTTAAATGACTTTGTGAACAATCTATTATATATATATATTAATTACGTTAATCAATTATATTTAATACAATTAAATAAATATAAAATAAATGTAAAATAAATATAAAAAAAAATATATAAAAATAAATAAATACATACACTTAAAGTTAAGAGTGAGAACAACGGTTTGCTGAACTGGATGAAGAGCTGTAATTGTATAACTATTGATATCTGTTGGTTCCACAAGCTAATCGAGAAGAAACAATAGATATATAGGATATAGTAAAAAAATATAAAATAATAATTAATAAAATAATAAATAATATTATATATAACATATAATATACAGTTCCTGAAATAATGCCAGTGACATTATCGATGCTCATTCCCACGGGGAGATCTGGAGAAATAGAGAATGTATTATATCCCTTGACAGCAGGTACTATGTCTTCTGCTTCCATATATACATAACGATTATAAGTAGAAGAAGGATAAGAGAGAGGCTCAGGGGATATATTACAGGTATATATATAGAACTCAGAGATTACCGTGTTAGATCCACCGTGATTATCTAGAGAAGGGATGGAATACAATAATAGAATAATATATAATAATCATTAATACGATATAATAATAATGATTATAATAAAATACTATAAAAATTAAGATAATAATAATAAATAGAATAATATAATATAAACTTAAAAATCCTATAATAACATCATTATATACTTAGGATATAAAGTTTCATCTTATTATAAGCATTAGTCTGAGGGGGCATTGTGTAGTTATACCACTTATTGGACTCCGAGACAATCTTTCGTTCCATATCAATAGGTATATATTCTTGGGATTCTGAATTATATCCATAAATATCATAAGAAGTGGGTGTGTCCGTAGTATAACTTAAAGGAGCAAAAGCATAACCATTCACTTGAATATAACTATATATATACAAATGTTTTATGATAATAATAATAATAATAATAATAAACATAAATATATATATATATAAGTATTATTATCAAATTGGTATTCAACATATATATCGCTTCTCTTTTCTCCATGCCATTGCCAGCCTAAACGATAATCAAATAAATTACTAGCAGGTTCAGCTATAGAAGATAATAATAAATATATATATAAAGAAAATAATTATATATATATACATGTGGAAGAGCTAGGAGAATCTAAAATAGTGACAGTATCTACAACATAAGCACATTCTATATAATAAACATAATAATAATAATAATATATATAATAATATAATAATAATAATAATAAATATAATATATATAATAATAATATATATATAATAATAATATATATAATAATAATAATAATAATACTATTAGGTAATGTAGCACTGATGGGTGTGAAAAAGACGTTTATATGATTAGAAGAAGAAGAAGAAGTAGAAGAAATAGATATAGCGAGTATATTATGAGTTTGAAGAGGATAGGCAGATAGTATTACTTTCATAAAGTCTGTAGAATCAAAGTTATTATAAGTATTTTCATTATTATGATATACAAGAACGTCATTTAAATAGATAGCTATATTACCATTATATAATAAACCAAGAGTATAAGCAGCAATCATATTAACATTTACAGCATTAAAAGGAATTCTATAGAAATCAGAAGTAGAAGTAGTTTCTTTTGAAGATCCTAAAGTGATTGTAGACCATGAGTCATCGTTAAAAGTAGATTTATACCAATTTTCTACTTGTGTATTCGAATACTTTACAGAACTATTCGCAGAAATGTAAGTATTAACTAGAATCGAGATAGGATAATAATATCAATATTGAATAAACATACAGTCTAAAGAGTAAGTAAGTAAATAACCAGCATTCTGAGATACTTTGGTAATCAAATTATTATAAGGTCCATATAAAACAAGATAAGATTCAGATTTATCACTTGGAGGATTTCTATATGTGAGAATTAAAATGATAAAACAAAAAAGAAATGAAAAAAATAGGGAAAAAAAGAAACAATGAATTCTTAAATTATTAAAAACATACAATGATTCATAAATCAACGTATATATCATATCGTCACTTTTAGGTAAACAATATTCTTTATATAATTTCTCATGTTTCGAAGTTTCTCCTCGAAGAAGATCTTTAATTTGACCATTTTGCTTTCCAACAAGTGTCCATGTTTCATTTGTTTGTTTGTAGCAATAGTGGAGTGCACTAATTTGTATTTCGTTTTCATTACATTGAATTAATGCAAATGAACATTGCATGAAAAACAAAGTTATCAATATGAATATAAATGATACTTTCATATCAAAAAGAAAAGAGAAAAAAAAATGTGAAATGTGGAAATAAAAATTTAGAATCGAATTTTGACCAGACAAAAAGTTGCTCTTTCAGTATGTCGGTTTCTGGCGACTTTTTTAAACCAGAAAAAAGTTTCCAGTTTTTAGTAATTAAGTCGTATAAGAAACACGGTTATTTTATGTTTTTTGAGTCACTTAGTGTTTACCTGATAAAATGGTAGCAACTTTTTATATTTAAAAACATATTAGGGTAAAAGAAGACATGAATAAAAGTATTATATATATTTATGTATTATAGGAAACTCACATATATTATAAACAGTATAAAATTACATAAATAATATATATTAATTGAGTTACAAAAAAATTTTTTTATTCTTGTGAATACAATAAGAATCACTTATATAAAAGTGTTTTTTCTTGGGAAAACAATATTTTTTGAAGATTTTCTTGATGTTATTAAATGAATTATATAATTGTATCCAGAAAGACTTTAACAATACTGTTTTAAAATTCTATTCTAATTTACTGTTATATATAAAAATAAATTATAAAAAACTATCAAAAAAGCAATTGGAAATCATATTTGTTTGACAGTATATTATTTAAGCTATTAACTTATTCTAGTCTATTTATAATATAGTTTTAAGCACAGATAAAGATATGAATACTCAAAAACCTACTTATAAAAAAACAATGGAGACTAATTCTTTAGAAAACGTTATCTCTCCTCAAAGACCTATATGTAAATTAAGAGGACACTCAATTAAAAATGTACAACTAGGTAAATTCATACTATTATTTTGTCTTACACATTCATTTTTTTAGATTCAAACGACTTTGTAGTTTCCCCATGTTTAAATCAGTCAGAAAATACTAAAATTCATCGTAAACCAGGAAGACCTCCAAAAATAAAACGAGGACCAAAACCTAAAAAAGGTAATCAATTAATTCTTTATTTCTTTTTATAAATTTTACTATTTTCATTTTATATAGAGAACGAAAAAACAATAAACGAAAAAATTGAAAAAAATACTAACAACGAAACTAAAAGTATTTAAAATTATTTTCATTTTCATTTTTATTTTTATTTTATATAGAGAATAAAAACACTATTACGGCTTTTATTCGAAGAGAACAATTTAAAATATATAACCTTTTATTACTTAAATTTCAGATATGCATATGTAGATATTGATATATATTAATTAATTACTTACCTATATTATATTCTTTAAGGAGATTCATCTTTATTGTACTATTGCTATTAAGATATATTAATGTTTGATCGAATTCACTTTTTTCTGATATTGACTTTCGTTGAATCCTAAGAAATCGTTTATACTGAGAAAATGATCTTTCAACATATGCTGAAGAACATGGATATTGACTATATTTTAAACTAATAGCAGAAACATTTGGAAGTGTAGAAAAGTTGGTATAATAGAAATCAATATAACTCTTTCTGGATATACAGTTGTAGTTGTTATTATTATTATCACAGAATTCAGCACATTTCTTTTTAAATTCTAATAATTCTTTATATGGAACATGAGAAAAGACTCTCTTTTTTTCCAATTCTGATATATCTATTCTATTTACACTGAATGGATTTAAATATGAAGTATCTTCATAAAGTATCATAAACTTTTCCCTTTTGTTATTAGCAGAATTGAAATAATACATAAGTTTGTTTTGAGCAGATGTTAAGGCTATATAATATATAATAATAATAATAATAATAATAATAATAATAATAATAATAATAATAATAATAATAATAATAATAATAATAATAATAATAATAATAATAATAATAATAATAATAATAATAATAATAATAATAATAATAATAATAATAATAATAATAATAATAATAATAATAATAATAATAATAATAATAATAATAATAATATCTCAGATAATAATAATAATAATAATAATAATAATAATAATAATAATAATAATAATAATAATAATAATAATAATAATAATAATAATAATAATAATAATAATAATAATAATAATAATAATAATAATATCTCAGATAATAATAATAATAATAATAATAATAATAATAATAATAATAATAATAATAATAATAATAATAATAATAATAATAATAATAATAATAATAATAATAATAATAATAATAATATCTCAGATAATAATAATAATAATAATAATAATAATATATACCATTAATTATTAACATGCTAGTGGTTACATTTTCTAATTGAAAACTGCTAATTAAACTTGATAAAGAAGAATTCAGTTTGTCTACAAGAATTTTACTATTACATATGACGTTATTTTCTGATGATGCAATAGTAATAATATCATTAATTTCTACTGATATTGTATTTAAATAAATAAAAGACGATTTAAGCTTTACTACATATTCATCTGTCAATTCTTTAGAAAATTTTTTAAAATTAGAAACTACATCAGTATTACAAGTAATAAACATGCAAATTGCATCTATATAGTTCTTATAAAAAGAATAGCACTGAAACCAAGAAGCCCATCTCGTGGGTACAAAAATAGGCCAATAAACAACAGTTGATTGTGAAATAACATTAAATTTCTTCCATAATAACATAGACCGATAATTGTTTCTTATATTTCTATTACAGAATTCCATGAAATGACTACAATCAGGAAATCCTTTTATAATTTCGTCACCAATTAAGTCCAAAATATGACAAATGCACCCAATCCACGTACAATTTTCATTAAGAGTCTCAAATCTATTGGCAATATTCACCATTCCATTACAATTATCAGTATTTAAAATAATGACATTCATTATACTTAACTTATATGATAGTAAAGAATCAACAACACACGATGTTATTGTTTGTGATGATTGATTATCTATCTTATACATACCTAAATAAAG
The DNA here is from genome assembly GCA_039096225.1 of Blastocystis sp. Blastoise. Taxonomy (NCBI): domain Eukaryota; class Bigyra; order Opalinata; family Blastocystidae; genus Blastocystis; species Blastocystis sp. Blastoise. The sequence goes on from JBBPEB010000009.1 coordinate 360,415, forward strand.
CAAATGTAATATTTTTTATTGTAGACTAATGAAAATATGTAATGATAATCAAAGAAAAAGCATAAAATATAATAATAATAATAATAATATCTCAGATAATAATAATAATAATAATAATAATAATAATAATAATAATAATAATAATAATAATAATAATAATAATAATAATAATAATAATAATAATAATAATAATAATAATAATAATAATAATAATAATAATAATAATAATAATAATAATAATAATAATAATAATAATAATAATAATAATAATAATAATAATAATAATAATAATAATAATAATAATAATAATAATAATAATAATAATAATAATAAAAGATGTATACCTAAACAAAAAAATGGCTCATCAATACGAAAACTATTTAATTTTTTCACCATTATAGATAATACATTTTGTCCTTTTATGTTCTTCGTTTCATCTATTCCTAACGAGATTTCTTGGCCATCAAAATATTCTACTAATCTGTTATGATAAATAGATGCTAAGGATGGAACATATTCGTTTACTAATACCGGATATGATGGTAGAATCTTCGCTTCTTCTGGATTGAAATAAAGTTCTTCTCTTTTCTTACTATTTTTGAATAATGTTAAAGCATGACCCAGTTTAATTGAATTTATGACGGACTGGTAAATATAATAGTCTTTATTAGGCTCATTCGCTCTATTATGCTGTTTGTACTTTTTTTCGGCTAATAATTCTTCATACATCATTATAGAACTCTCAACATGATGTTGCGTTTTTAAGTGTTTCTTTAATGATGAACATTTAATACTGACATACTTTTTACATGCTTTACATAATAATCTAGTACCTCTACAACATATTGGAAATATAATATGAGGCCAATGTTCATAGACTTTCTTAAATTGTTCTCTTCGAATAAAAGCCGTAATAGTGTTTTTATTCTCTATATAAAATAAAAATAAAAATGAAAATGAAAATAATTTTAAATACTTTTAGTTTCGTTGTTAGTATTTTTTTCAATTTTTTCGTTTATTGTTTTTTCGTTCTCTATATAAAATGAAAATAGTAAAATTTATAAAAAGAAATAAAGAATTAATTGATTACCTTTTTTAGGTTTTGGTCCTCGTTTTATTTTTGGAGGTCTTCCTGGTTTACGATGAATTTTAGTATTTTCTGACTGATTTAAACATGGGGAAACTACAAAGTCGTTTGAATCTAAAAAAAATGAATGTGTAAGACAAAATAATAGTATGAATTTACCTAGTTGTACATTTTTAATTGAGTGTCCTCTTAATTTACATATAGGTCTTTGAGGAGAGATAACGTTTTCTAAAGAATTAGTCTCCATTGTTTTTTTATAAGTAGGTTTTTGAGTATTCATATCTTTATCTGTGCTTAAAACTATATTATAAATAGACTAGAATAAGTTAATAGCTTAAATAATATACTGTCAAACAAATATGATTTCCAATTGCTTTTTTGATAGTTTTTTATAATTTATTTTTATATATAACAGTAAATTAGAATAGAATTTTAAAACAGTATTGTTAAAGTCTTTCTGGATACAATTATATAATTCATTTAATAACATCAAGAAAATCTTCAAAAAATATTGTTTTCCCAAGAAAAAACACTTTTATATAAGTGATTCTTATTCTATTCACAATAATAAAAAAATTTTTTTGTAACTCAATTAATATATATTATTTATGTAATTTTATACTGTTTATAATATATGTGAGTTTCCTATAATACATAAATATATATAATACTTTTATTCATGTCTTCTTTTACCCTAATATGTTTTTAAATATAAAAAGTTGCTACCATTTTATCAGGTAAACACTAAGTGACTCAAAAAACATAAAATAACCGTGTTTCTTATACGACTTAATTACTAAAAACTGGAAACTTTTTTCTGGTTTAAAAAAGTCGCCAGAAACCGACATACTGAAAGAGCAACTTTTTGTCTGGTCAAATCGAATTTGTAGAAAAAAAAATCTTTGACGCATCTTGCGTTGGAGAAAAATATGTGAATGGCTATTACGTTAGAATGATCTTGTTTCTCTAGTTTATTTTTAAATATTAAACAGTAAGGTTTTATCTTTATTTTTGTAATATATGAGATCATATAGAGTATGTTATAATTTCTATGATTACGGAGAACTAGATCAAGATACATTATAGCAAACACCAAATTATACAAATAATGAAAAATGAAACAAACAAAAAGAAAATGGTACAGACAAAGTTGGAACATCAAAGAGACAGAAGACAATATAGTATCGATGAATTCTTTAAAAAATAGCAATAAAAAAGAGTGGTTATTGTTTCATTGATGACTTACCAACGGCTCTTGGCATTTGCTTCTTACCTACTTCTAAGGCCTATTATATATATGTTTTTATTATTGTTTTTCACAAGAAAAAAATATATAAATAAAAAAAAATATATATATATATATGAATATATATCAAGAAGAATAGATAAAATAAAAAAGAAATATACTTGAACATCAAAATAATGAGGAGCGATTTCTTTGATCCATGAAACTTCAATTTCTGTACATATACGAAGGAAATCTTTTGTTGTATATACTAATTCATGGAAACTAGATAATACATAATATATAATATATAATATATAATATATAATATATAATATATAATATATAATATATAATATATAATATATAATATATAATATATAATATATAATATATAATATATAATATATAATATATAATATATAATATATAATATATAATATATAATATATAATATATAATATATAATATATAATATATAATATATAATATATAATATATAATATATAATATATAATATATAATATATAATATATAATATATAATATATAATATATAATATATAATATATAATATATACAGAACGCAATCACAAGGTCGTTCTTGATTAAATAATGAAGATCCAGGATGAATGGACACAACTTTATTCTTCTTTAATGTACTAAGAAGGAAATAATATAGAGAAAATGGAGAGAAATTATAAAAGAATAATAAATAATTAATAAAATATCAATAATAAAATACTGATATTCACCGCTCTTTTCAACACGTGCGACGTTAGCAAAGAATCCTTCACAAAGAGCTTTTCGAATAGAAATATAATCCCTTTCATTACTGACCAATTGCACTTCCACACGTTCACACAATCCCTCTAATTGTTCTCTAACATCACGTGCACGTTTCATACTTTTATATTGAATGAAATTCTCTTGGCACCAAGCTTGACTATAATTTGTTTCTTTCCATTCATTATATATAACTAATAAAGCTATATGATCCCCAAAGGTACCTCTAGAAAATCGTTTATGAGCTACTTCACTTGCTAATTTCTGATTCTTTGGACTATATATATGTATATATATATATATATATTTATATATATTTATGTAGAATAAAAAAAGAAAAATTATTTTATAAAGAGTAATCATTGAATAAATAATATATATATAAGAAATAGAATAATATAAGAATAAAATATATAACATACTTATAAAAGATACTATTACTCGAATCTAGCATAGAAATAATCGTGATTATTTCTTCTGAACATCCATATTTCTCTGATTGAATAATAGCTTTAGCCATTTGAGGGTCACAGGGGAATTCAGCCATTCTTCTTCCTAATTTAGTTAATTCACCCATAGCATTTAAAGCACCTAAGGCATATCTAGAGAATAAAGGATATATATAAAGAATAAAAAATATATATTGAGTGTATTTTATAGAGGAGACAAATAATAGATAGAGATTATTATTATTATATATATATATATACAGATGTTCAAGTGCTCGAATAAGTGATTCTGCTGGCGGAGGATCAATATAATCAAAATGAAGAATATCATTTAAACCTATATATACAATAATAATAATAATAATAATAATAATAATAATAATAATAATAATAATAATAATAATAATAATAATAATAATTAATATATAACTATTACAATACTATATATATTATATATACCTAATGATTTTAATAATAAGACGACAGAGGCCAGATTTGTACGTTGAATTTCAGGGATTGTGAATGGCGCCATGTCCATCTGGAGGGAAAGAAATAGAGAATAATAATATATAGTATCATGATTATTATTATGATTATGATTATTATTATATTTATTATTATCAGTATTGTTATAATAGATAAATATAGTTTATAGATAATTATATATACATTATTATGATTATGATTATTATTAATGTTATAATAGATAGATATAATAAATAGATAATTATATATATATATATATATATATATATATATATATATACTTCATAAGATAGTTTTGTATATAGTCTGAAAGCCATACCTGGACCTGTTCTTCCAGCTCGTCCACTACGCTGTTCTGCAGCAGCCTATATATATATATATATATATACTTTAAAAAAATAATATATATAATAATCAAAAATAATATATATAATAATCAAAAATATCAAAAATATTAATAATAAAGAATAGACTATACTTGAGAAATAGCTGTAACAATAAGTGATTCCATTCCAGTTTTAGGGTTATAACTATTTTGTTTACAGAATCCAGTATCTACGACATATTTAATACCATCAATAGTAAGAGACGTTTCAGCGATATTTGTAGCTAGTACTACCTTACGAGCATTAGGGGGAGTAGGCTGGAAGATCTATAAAGAAGAAGAAAATAACCACGGGAATAGCAAATGATATATAGAAGGAAGAATAAAAACATAATATACATATATAAAATTATAATATAATGAAAATAATATTAATTATTATTATATATAAATATAGAATACTTATACTCTATATATATACATACTTTTTCTTGTTCAGCTTGTGGTAATGTACTATAAATAGGAAGAATAATAAGTTCTTTGATTTTACTTCCTAGAGCTCGAGTTCTCGTGGTTAATCCTTCATATACCTGCTCAATATCATTTTGTCCCGTTAAAAAGACTAAGATATCTCCAGGTAATGATTGTGTGCAATGAATCTGTAATACTGTTACAATAGCAGCTTCAACATAATCAGCCTCTGGTGCTTTTGTAAATCTATATATAATATTTATAATAATAATATTTATAATATATTTATATATATATATATATATATATATATATATATATATATATATACCTTGTTGTAACATCAAATCGTCTACCTTCAATCTATATAAATAACAAATAAAGCAATAATAATAATAAGTATTATTATAATACTTATTATAATAATAAATATAGCATTAACAAATATAATAAACATAATATATACAGCAAAGATAGGTGCACCATCAAAATAGTCTGAGAATTTCGACGCATCCATAGTGGCTGAGGAGATAATGAGTCGAAGGTCTTCTCTTTCTCTGCATATATCCTTCATAAGACCTAATAGGATATCTGTGTGTAATGTACGCTCATGAGCTTCATCAATAATCATTACACTATAGGAGAAGAAGGAGATAATATAATAATATACATAGTATTATATAATATACAGAATATGTGTAGAAATTTATAATAATAAAGGAGATAATTAATTGATTAATCAATATAGATAATAATATATATAATAATATATATAATAATATATATAATAATAAATATACGAATAAGCCTCAAGAGCAGGATCGGTTAAGAATTCTCTTAGAAGCATACCATCTGTCATATATTTAATAATAGTTTTATCACTCGTACAATCTTCAAAACGAATACTGTACCCAACTTCATAACCGCGTTTAACGCCCATTTCTTCAGCGACACGTGTAGCGACAGACATGGCGGCAACACGACGCGGCTGAGTACAACCCACCATCCCGCGCTTTGTATATCTAACAGAGACATAATATATACTTTATTTATTATATATATATATAGAATTAAAATAGTATAGTTCCATAATAATAATAATATATATATATTCACAATTTCTATAACAATAATAAATGATACATATTTACAATTTCTATAACAATAATAATATATATATATATATACCCTGCTTCATGTAAGAATTGAGGGATTTGTGTCGTTTTTCCGGATCCAGTTTCTGCCGTTACAATAAGAATCTGATGTTTTTCGATAGCGTCCAATAATTCTTCACGACGTTTATAAACAGGAAGTGATCGTCGAATCGCTTGAATCTGTTCCATTTTAGTGAGTGACGCATCTACTTTGGGGGTTTCTTGTTCTTCTTTTAATAAATCTTCAATATTAATACCTTTTTGTATCATGTCTTCTACAAATTCGACTTCATCTAATTGTAATAAATCATATTCAGCACCTAAAGTCTTCTTATCTTTAGCACCAAAAGAAGAAACAGTCATTCCTTGTTGAATATCCTGCCATTCGTCCTGCTCACTCTTCAAACGATCTTCAGGAACAAATCTATATATATAGTATAATAATAATAATTATTATTATTATATATTATTATATATTATTATAATATTAAATACTTTTGTTTCATTGCTTCAATATTCTTATCATAAACTACATATCCATCGTTATTCTATATATAATATTATATTATTAACATATAGATAGAATAATAAAAATAATAAACATAATAATAATAATAATAATAATAATAATCATAATAATATACTTCATTTGCTGTAGGCATAATATAAAGTTGAGATTCATCTACAACATTATTCTTTCGTTTACGAATTAATTTCAATAACTCCTATTTATCATTATAAGAATTAATCATTATTCAATTGATCAAATATTATAAAAATAACAACAGTAAAATATATACTTTTTTTTCTTCTAATTTTCGTTTTTCTTGTTTCGATAATTCTTCTCCTTCAAAAAATTCAATTTCATCTAATAATTCTTGTTCAAGAAGTTCTGTTTGTTTTTCTGTTCGCTTAGAAACGTATTGTTGTCTCGAAATCTCACGAAACTTTTGCATTGCTTTCTCACGCTGACTTGCATTTAAACCAGCTAAATCCAATTCATTAGATGCAACACCTGCACCAGGAGCCAATTTTCTTGTACTCTCTTTATCTTTCTCTAACAATCGTTTTGATAGAGCCTCAACTTCTTCTCTATCTTTCTCATATTGTGCCTTCTCTTTATCATCTATATCCATTTCCTAAATATGAAAATGAATAATAAATTCTTCTCAAATTGAAATATTCATAATTATTATTAAAAAATATATATTAAAATAGATAAAAGTATTTATGTATATATCGATATACCTGTCTGAAGTAGCAATTATATCTTCTAAGACAAGTATGAATAGATAATTAAAATATACTGAAAGTTATATAATTTCATGGGAATTATTGTATGAACGGTTGTTTTTAGAGACTTACAAAAAACCCGTGAAAGATTTTCACGGGTTTTAGAAAATTACAGTCAAAAATCTTTCACGGGTTTTGAAACCCGTGAAAGATACTTATACCATATTAATCTGTTAATATTATATATATGATTTATTTGAATTGATGTTCATATATTAGAATCGTTGTTATACTCATGTATATAATTTCTATAATTTAAATATCAAATTTTTTACTAAATGGGCTCATTTCATGCCCTTATACTAATGTTTTCTTCATTTTATCACAACAAAAATTTAACTAATTATTTTTGTACTTATAGAAAAGTAAAAAGAGTTGAAATCTATGTATAGAATAGATTTGTACAAATGACTATTGATGCTTTACCAGCCAAATACAGGTTGATAGTTTTTAAATGTTTATTATATGTATAATATATTGAAGAATTAATAATAATAAACTTATTTGTGAGAACATTTTATCCTATTAAAAATAATAGATGAAAAGTTATTATATTATGTTTTTTATATCTAAGACACTTATTATATATTGAGTGGAACACTTTTCATTGTTTTATAAAAGAATAATTGTCTAAAGACAATAATTGAAGATATATTAATTAGTTATATTTCATCATATTTGACTAGATGTCTATATGTATAGCACGGAAATATTGATACAATTGAATAATAAACAACTTCATCTGAATATGATCCAACTTATATTATAAAAACGGAATAGATATCACACCTACATATTTATCTATTGCTCCTAAAGTCAAAATATGCAAATCAGAGAATCTAGAATCTTTGTTCATGAAGAAAAGCTAATGAATTGATAAAAAACTTATTCTTATCAAAATATTTTTCCTTTAATATGAAATTTCCATATATTAATTTATAACAAAGAACATCTTAATCGTTTACAACTCATATAAAGAGAGATATATAACAAAATAAAAACCCGTGAATTTCTTTCACGGGTTTTAAACCCGTGAAAGAATTTCACGGGTTTTTTGTAAGTCTCTAGTTGTTTTTCATTTTTCTCCAGAACTGAAATGACATTTGAAAACTATTTGTTTTAACCATTTTACTCTCATCTTACTAGTATATAATCAAATGGAATTTGTTCCTGCAGAACAAGTAACTAGATTCTTCAAGAAACAGAAGTCTCGTGCTGCTAATAAAGCTTGCTTTGATTGTGGTCAGAAAAACCCTGCATGGGCTTCAGTAACTTACGGTATCTATATTTGCCTTGATTGTTCTGCTAAACATCGAAACATGGGTGTACATATTACTTTTGTAAGATCTACTCAACTTGATTCTTGGACTGAAAATCAATTAATGTTTATGAAACTTGGTGGAAACGATAGAGCTGCTGTTTATTTCCGTGAACATGGCTGGAGTTCTTCAAACTCTGCTGCAGTATTTTGTTTTTATTTTTATTATTTATTTTTTTTTTACTATTTATAATTCTATATTTAGTCTGTTGAGAAATACACAAGTCGTGCTGCATCTCAGTATATATTTATATTCTATAATTTTCATTTCTTTATTAAATCAATATATATATATATATATATATATATATATATATATATAGATATAAGTCATATTTGGATGGATTAGTAAAGAAGAGTAATCCAAGTATATTATTTGAAGATATTAATGAACAAACACAACCTATTATCTCTGCACCTACTAGTATATACTTACTTATTTTATTATTATATTATATTATATTATATTATATCTATAAATTTATATTAAATATATATATATTCATTATTATATATTTCTTACTTGCTTTAGCTCTCGATGATATTATTGCTTCTGTGTCCCCCTCTGACGCTCCTTCGTCACACACACCTCTTTCTCCCTCTTTTTCAACAGTCGCTGAAATTAAAGAAGAAAAACCTATTCATAAAGTTAATGTATATATATATATATATATATATATATATATATATATATATATATATATATATATATATATATAGTCAGGTCTTATTGTTAATGCTGCTGATGCTCCAAAAGTTCTTCCCAAACCTGCTATTGCTAAGAGAGTATATATATTATTATACTTATTCTTATACTAAACTTATTTTTATTGTTATTACTTTATATATATATATTATTATTATTATTATATATATAGAAGCCCCTCACGAAGTCTAGTTTAGGAGGTCATAAATTAGGTGGTAAGAAAGCCGATATTAATCTCAATGCTATTACTATTGAAGACTCTCCTGAACCTCCTAAAGAAGACAAGAGTGTATCTAAGTATGGTAATACTGCTGGATCTCTTTCTCTTTCTTCTTCTCCTGTCCCTTCTGTAAAAGAAGTTTCTGTCCCAAGTGTTTCTTCTTCTCCTTCTGTAGCTATTCCCGCGGGAAGTGCTGCTGACCGTTTTAAAGGTGCACGTGGTATTTCTTCAGATCAATTTTATGGTAAAAATCAAGTATATTATTATGTTATTGTTATTATTATTATTATTATTATTATTATTATTATTATTATTATTATTATTATTATTATTATTATTATTATTATTATTATTAACATTATTATTATTATTATTATTATTATTATATTTATGATTATTATTATATACTACTTTGATCTCCTTCTTATCCTATTTATATAGTACAATAAAGACGATGCTCACGAAAAAGTGAAACAATTCTCTGGAGCACGTGGTATTTCCTCTGACGCCTATTTCGGACGTAATCAAGAACCCGCCCATCCCCTTCCCGCTATTTCCTTGTCTTCTCTCCCTCCTCTTCCTGGTATATATATATATATATATATATATATATATATATATATATATATATATATATATATAATATTCATTTATATGTATTTCTTTTTAGAAGGTTTGACTTCTAGCGTTTCTTCTGTTTTTAGCTCTATTTCGAGTGGTGCCAAAAGAATGGGTGAAGCTGCGTCATCTACGGTTAAAACTTATTTAGGAAAGTAAATATTATATATAGTATAAATATATATGTATATTATGGATATAATAAATATTCTTTGAATGCTATTGTTATTATTATCTCTACACCACTTTTTCTTATTTTATTTCTATTTGTTTACTATTCATTTATTAACTGTTATTTACTTCATTCACCTCTGTTTTTAGTTATTATTCTACATTATATATATATATCATTGTATTTATTCTAAATATTATACGACTATTCTTCATTTATTATTTTATTTATATCCTTTTTTATTTGTATTCAATTACTCTCTTCATTTTATGTATAACATTGCATAATAAGAATAAATATAAAGTGGTTTTTCATTATCATTTTTCATATTTATTATTTTTTTGACTAATGCCGAGTTATTTATAATAAAATAAACTGTCAATATTTATCATTGAATAATTATAATAATATTTATTCAACTAAGGTATTGACTCAGAAAGCATATTTTATGATAATTAAATGTATTATTTTAAATTAAATGATTGTCATAGCATTCTTTTAAAAAACCAGAAAGAACAGAACTTTAAGAGATAGTTGAAAATAATAATTTATAATGAAATAACAATTATAATGTATACAAACTTAATTATATGAAGAAAAGAAATGGAATACTAAAAAGTGAACTTGAAGAAAAAGGAAAAAAGAAAATACATTCATAAATAATATATATATATATTGACTATCTTACTCTACATGAAACGTAAGATTAATAATAATATAATAATCGTGATTATAAGATATAAAATCACTTTGATTTCCCAACAATCTATACATATAAATATATATAATAAATAATTATATCTAGTATTATAATATATATACTATTTGTTTTTAATAATCGTTGCACTTTGCCTCTAGCGACATCTAAATGAACTTGAGCAGTTTCAAAATGATTATCTAAATCATGAACCATCCTATATATATATATATTATATTATTTTTATTTATCAATATAAATTGTATTTCTAGTATTATTTTATTATTATTTATCTATATAAATATTATTTATACATGTAATATTATTCTATTATTATTTGTCAATATAAATATTATTTATATATGTAATGATAACTATATATATATATATATACAATGTTTGTTCATGAACTTCTCCATTGATATCAGTAGCAATATTATTTAATCGCGTTAATTGATCCCCCATTTCAACTAATACTTCATCCTGAGCTTTTACTATCTCCTATAGATATATATTAATATAAGTATAATAATAATAATATATCAAATAATAATAAACATAATATAATAATAAATAATAAAATAAATATAATATATCCAATAATAATAAACATAATATAATAATAAATAATAAATAATAATATATCCAATAATAATAAACATAATAGAATAATAATAAAATAAATAATAATATATCCAATAATAATAAATATAATATATACTTCTTGCTTCGCCTTTACACCTCTAATAAGTCCTGCCGTTTCTTCTTCATCTGCATCTTTAGCTTCTTTTAGCTTCTTCTTTAAATCTTTCTTAGCCTATATATAGAACATTGATACTATTAAAACTAATTAAAATAATATATATATATAAATTATTAAATATTCCTATTCAAATGCTAATTAAAATATAAGAAATCATAAATAAATACCTCTTTTTGAGATTTTTCAAGAGCACTTTTCGTAGCATCCATATTATCTCGAATGGATTTCACAAGATCACGAACATCATTTAAATAGCTTTTTCTTCGTATTATCTCATCTGTATCAATATATTGTGCAGCATCCTTACTAATATGATGAGACTCCACATCACTAATGCATTTTTGTAACTCAGCTACTAACTCTTCCAATTCCTGAAGGTTCTGAAGCAACTTTTTTGTATCAATTCTAAACTGTGATGTATATGCAATAGCACCTTTAGCAACAATTGTAGACCATTTCTCATATAATTCACGTGTGACTGAGAGACGATGCTCCAAATCTTCCCGAACGTAAAAGTAAGGATCTCCAGTAAAATCTTTAGACTTATTCATTTAATAAAACATATAATATCCTTAATAATTTTTGAAACATTTTTAGCAAAAAAAATTAACTGACTTTTTTGTTTTATGTATTTTTATTATTTTAAGTATGAAGTGATATAGATTATATTCGAAAAAAATACAGTTTTGTAAACGTTCCACTTTTTTTTAATTTCAGGATCCATTTATATATCCTATATAGGTCTTATCATGGAGGAATCATTGATCATATGCATATAAATGTTAGATTTTGACTTTGATAATAAGTCATGATAGAGTTTCCAAAGGATTTGGAAGAGTATGAGCAGTATATGCATGGAAAATGTTTATTTGGTCAAGAAATTCTGTTGTTCTATGATGGTGATGAGCAGAAGCCATATGTAGCTGTTGTAGGTCACAATAGAAAGGTGATACCGAAGGATATCGATACAAGAATCTTTTATCATTTGAGTGAAGATGCAGATAATCGAGGTGATAGCGATATTATGCAAGAATATCTTACTGATTTTTACTTTAATCCAGAGAATCATAAAATCTATGGAGGATATACAGATCCAGAATATGGTTTTGTTTCTATTACTAGTTATTATTCTTCTTATGAAAGAAAATATTATAAATCAAATAGAAATGGTCCTCAACATCATGATAATATATGGAAACGATCTGAGTTGAAGATACAATGTTCTGGTCATTTTAAAATTCATCCTCGATATCATACATTTACTATGCCCTCTGAGTACTTGCCTGATATCATATTAAATAATGAAGGAAAAACATTATATCTCCGTTGGAATTGTAAAGTTAACAAACAAATTAAACTTTTTATAGATGGAATCGAAGTGATTTATGAATGAAATAAATATTTAATTGTTTGGTTGTAATAAATAAATATAAATAAATAAATAAATATATATATATATATAGAAAAAAACCCTTTAACAAAACAATTTTTAACAATAAAACAAAGATCTTTGATATACATATATAGACGAATGATAAGTTCAGGAAATATAAAGAACATAAGAGAAATGACATATATATCTAGTTTTATATAGAAAATGAATAAGGTAGTACTTATGTTTAATTAACTGTAAGAGGTTGTACAATTTGACAAGCACCAGTACCTGATTTAATAACCTATATAAAGAAATAGTAAAATTTTGATAGAATAATAATAATAATAATATATAGAATATAATAATAATAAACATAATAATAAACATAAAAAATATAATAAACATAATAATAATAATAAACACAATAATAATAATAAATATAATAATAATAATAAATATAATAATAAATATAAACATCATAATACATACTTCACCTGTAGCGATTCTAGAAGAGGGTGATACCATAGAATCTTTATATCCATAAAGAGAAGAGTTTTGTAAGAAATGTGTGGTAGTTTCATAAGACATTTGAAGAAGAGGTGAATCACAGTATTCGAGACCTTGTCTATTCATAGGACGGAAGCCTCCATCTTGAGTCATATAATCAGCAATAAGCATTAAATGTCTATAATCGACACTAATACCATAGACGGCAAAGACACTGTTAATTTGATGTACAATAGCATAACGAGCAGCTTCAACACCATATGTATGTAAAATAGCACCGATATCATTAGATTGAATGTGATTTACATCAACATCTTCACTAAACTGCCAAACAACAGGGAAGTTAATACCTTCACATTGAACAACATATCTATCACTAGCGTTAGCATCGGATTTAGGTTTAAGATAGTTACAATTCTTAATACCTTGAACACTAGTAACTGTTAACTGTTCTGATACTTCTTCAGCTAAATTCAACTATATATATAATTATATTATTTATTAATAATAAATATATAATAAATATAATAATAAAAATAATAATAAAAATAATAATAAAAATAATAATAAAAATGAATATAATATAATATAAATACCATAAGGATCTTAGGAGCATTAGTAGGGAAGTCTAATTCAATAACCACTTCATTTGTAGGTATATAATAATAGACGCGACGATAGAACTTTACACGTTGACACATACCAAAGGGTTCAATAAATTCACATCCTTTAGGAAGATCAGCAATTAATAAGGAATAATCAACCTATATATAGATATAGAATCATAATAATTATAAATAATAATAATAATAATAATAATAATAATAATAATAATAATTAAATAATAATATATATACAGCAGTAGAGACAGTTGAGTGTTTAGTTGATTTAGCTTTAGTAAAAGTAGTCACATCTTGTTCTTTAATCTTCATTTGAAGGTCTTTAGCAGTCTTAATATCAGATATATCAACATCAGGATATTTATTCTTAAAAGTAACTAAATCAGCTTGGAAGCGAGAAGCTAAACGTTGTTTCTTATTCTCTTTAGCTTCTTCCGTTTCATCATCACTTTCTAATTCATTAATATCATTATTATCACTGTCACTATCACTATTATTATTATTATCTTCTTTCTTCTCTTCTTCTTCATCAGATTTCTCCATATAATTATCATCATCCTCATAAGCAGCTGTTTCTTTCTTAGAACCAAACTTTAATGTACCTTGTTCATCATTATCTTCTTGTTCATCATCGTCATCATCATCATCTTCGGAGTCCGCTACGGGTTTTACTATATCCTTTTGTTGATTCTTTGATAATTTGACTTGATCATTAAGAGAAGTATCTTTAGCTCCGAAGAGACTATTTAAGTTATATACATTACCACCTCTCTTGGCTTTCTTTAATTCTTTTATAATCTATATAATAATAATAATAAAGATAAACATAATAATAATAATAAAGATAATAACAATATTATATATATACAGCTTGACAGAAATTAGGGAGATATCCTTCTTTGATGAATCCCAGGAGAGTTTCTTTGTTAATACCGTGAACTCTATTAATATCCTCTATATTAGCAAGGTGCATATGAACTTTATATCTACGAACATAACCACTATTAGGTACCAAAGGATCTTTCTTAACAATTTGTTCATAAACAGTGAAATTCTCATGGGGATCTAATAATTCTTCTAATTGTAAACGATGTAATTCTCTTACTATATTCTCAGCCTATTTAAATAATATAATAAGATAATAATAATAATATATAATAATATATAATAATATATAATAATAATATATATATATACATGTATTTGTTGTCTATCTGCCTTTAAAGGTATTTCCATGAGAGGAGTCTTAATGGCCTGAGAAGCAGTCATAATAATTTCACGTAAACGAGGAATACCTATAGTAATATTAATAATAATAATAATAATAATAATAATAATAATAATAATAATAATAATAATAATATTAATAATAAAAATAATAAAATAAAAATAAAAATAATAAAATAAAAATAAAAATTAATAAAAAAAAAAAAAAAATAATAATAATAATAAAAAAAATAATAAATATAAAAATGAATAATAATAATATACCAAGTGTAACATTAACGGCACCATGTCCAGCTAAATGGAATGTATTTAAAGTCATTTGAGTAGAAGGTTCACCAATAGATTGACCTGTAATAACACCTACAGCTTCACCTGGTTCTATTTCACTTCTCATACTCTTTAACCACATTAATAATTTAAATCCACTAGCTTCAATTTCACCTTTACCCTCCTCTTTCTTCTTCTCTGTTTCTTTATCTAATAATATACCTTCAGGATTACGTTTACAATAATTAACTAATTGATCTTCAAATTGTTCACTAACTGCACCTACATTTCTACTTATATTTAATTGAGTATTCACAGGATCAGGTACTCTTAAACGAATTATAGGAATACGAACACCATATTCACTATCAAAGATAACCGCGGGAATCTTCTTACATTTTGTTTGATCATCACTATAAACAATATCATATTTAATAATATTATTCTTATTTCTAATATTGAT
Source organism: Blastocystis sp. Blastoise (assembly GCA_039096225.1). Classification (NCBI taxonomy): domain Eukaryota; class Bigyra; order Opalinata; family Blastocystidae; genus Blastocystis; species Blastocystis sp. Blastoise. The sequence goes on from JBBPEB010000009.1 coordinate 376,643, forward strand.
AATAACCGCGGGTACGAAGTCTCTACTAATATTACCTAATCTCCATTCTCCATTAGGATTCACAAGACGACGTGCTTCTATAACACTACTTTCTTTATATAAATATATATCACCTTTTTCATTACAAGCTTTTTCTTCTTCTAATTCTTTCATAACAACACGACGTTCCTCATGTTTAATTACACTATTTTCCATATCTAAGCCAGTATCTTTAAAGTAATTATCATATACACCAAATTTATACATAAGTGTTTTATAATTACGAGCTAAGAAAGATAATTGACTATCTGTACCTTCCATATATTTAGATTTAGAAACATCAATACCATCATCACCATATAAGAATTGAATAACATTTCCTTCACTATTACGTACTGTATAATCATATTGAACAACTAAATCTTCTAAATGTTTAATAACACAACGTTGTAAATATCCAGAACGACTAGTTTTAACAGCAGTATCAACTAAACCTTCACGGCCAGCCATACAATGGAAGAAATACTCTTGAGGACGAATACCTGTTAAGAAACGATCACTAACAAATCCACCAGCTCTAGGTAAGACATCATAAGGAGAAAAAGAAGGTAATGCTTTACCACTTGGCATAATAGGTACACGACGACCTTCTAATTCTTGTTGACCTAAACAACAAGATACTTGGGAATGATTAACTATAGAACCTTTAGCACCTGATTGAACTAAACAACTAAAACAATTCTTTGGGAAATTCAAAATTAAACCATGAGGAAGACATACTTGAATAATCTCTATAATTATATTATTTAGTATATTAATAATAATAAAAAATAACTAAAAATAATAAAAATAAAATAATAATAATAAAATAATAATAATAAAATAATAATAAACAATAATAAAAAAAATAATAATAAAAATGATAAAAAATAAATAAAATGCATACCTGAAGAAATAGGAGATACAATAGCTTTCATAGCATTATCAAGATCAATACCAAATTCTTTATTTGTACTAATATACTTCTTTCTAATTTCTAAACGAATTCTAGCTTTCTTTTCTTCAAAAGTCATATCTTTCATTTCATCTTTTAATTCAAGGAATGTTTCTAAGCCATTTACAGCTCTATTAACACTATCATCAATAATAGCTCTTCTTTGTTTTTCTGATTTTTCATTTAAAATTAAATCATCCATAGTACAAGTAAAACCATGTTTTTGAAGGAAATAAGTAAATAAACGACCAAAACAACTTAATGTATTACTAGCCATATCAGCACCATATATTTCATATATACCATGAATAAGAGAATAAGTAGTAGCACCATATAAACTCTTATCTAAAACACCTCTTAATAATTCATTATCTTCGACAAGTACTAATTGTTCTCCTAACTGAGGACCCGTAACATTCTTTCCTTCACCCCACGCTTTATCACCTACTTTAGCTTTACCCGTATAATTAATAGGAGGAAGAGAACCAATTAAATGATTTAATATAGAAGTAATGACTTGTTTACCTGTCCATAAAGGTTGAGGCTTATATATACAAGGAGGTACAATCTTAACAAAAGCAGTAGTACGACCTTTATCTATACCTGCAATAGCTACATATAATAATTGTTGATATTCTTCACGAGTAAGGAAAGTATCACGTTTAGTTAATAAGAAACCAGAAGCTACATGATCCTATATATAAGTTGGCATAGGATTATTATTAGTAAATAATAAATAATAAATAATAAATAATAATAATAATAATAAATATATAATATATACTTGAATAAGACCTCTAAGAGGAGATCCATCCTTAGCAGATACATATTGATATTTAGCACAAACAATATTATAAGCTTCAGCTCTGGCCATTTCATTTTGAGGGAAATGAATATTAATTTCATCACCATCAAAATCAGCATTAAAAGTATTACAATTACTGTAATGCATACGAATAGTTTGACGACTAGAATGTAATATACGAGTCTTTAAAGCCATAATAGATGCCTTATGAACTATATACAGGAGAGAGACAATAAGTATAATAATAATTAGAATAATAAATAGAGTATATACGTGTAGGTTGTCTATTCACAAGAACAATATCACCATCCTGAAGATTTCTCCATACTCTCTTGACTCTATAGAATATTAATAATAAATATATTAATAATAAATATAATAAATATAATAATAAACATAATAATAATATAATAAATATATACTTATTTTGAGCATTAATACTCTTATTAAGAAGTGTTTTAGCTAAAGCTTTTCTTTGTCCTCTATTACGTCTTGAGAGATCAATTAAACGACCTCCTTCTTCTTCTACATAACGAGCACCAGGATATTCTTCAATACCATTCTCTACACGTTGACGAAGCATAGCAATATTATAGGAAGTAACAGGTTCAGGATAAATAAGTTCTTTAGCAAAACGAAGAGGTATACCTACTTCATCAGTATCTATATAGGGATCAGGAGCAATAACAGAACGAGCAGCGAAATTCACACGTTTACCCATCATATTCATACGGAATAAACCTTCTTTCTTTTCTAATAACTGACGAATACCAGAAGATGTTTCTCCACCTCTGGTCTTACTACTATCAATATATGCATTAACATTATCTTGCATCTCAATCCAATCATCAATAGCCTTATGAATTGTATATTCATCCTTACCTTCTAATTCTATATATATATATATATTATTATTGTTATTAATCTAAATATATATATATATATATATATATATATATATATACGTTGTTTGCCTTCTAAAGTATCTTTAACACCTAATTGCATCATTTGATAATTCAAACGTAATATTTTAGATAAGTAAACATTTTGAGGATGTTCGAACATTTCTCCATGTAAATGTTGAGGGGGTCTGAAACGAGAAGGAGTTACAGGTAATACACGAAGGAAAAATACACGATATCCATCAGTTTCATCTTTATCCGTCATAAAACCAACAGAAGTAACTTGAGGAATATAAATAAGATTAATAATTTCTCTTTCTTTAGTCCATAATTCATGTAATTGGAATTCAACTTCAAGTGGAGGAACATATCTATATAATAATAATAATAATAATATATATATATATATATATATATATACTTAGCCCCTGTATCAATATCTTCTTCTTCTTCTATTTCATCTTCATCTTTCCCTACGATAGCATCTTCTAATCCTAATTCTTCTTGAACTTTCATAGATATATCTAACTTATTTGGTTTATCTAATATATGACCAATATCCACATCTTCTTCAGGATCAATCTCGGCAGCTTCCATATCTATATCTTCAGCACCTTCTACTTTATTTAACTATAGATAATAATAATATAAATAATAATAATATAAATATAATAATAAACATAATAATAATAACATAAGCATAATAATAATAATATACATAGTCAAGAGAAGATAATTCAAGAAGTGGTTTTACAATACGACCTCTGGCAGCATTATTACGAATATTCTTCTTACTTAAATTACGAAGGAAAATCTTTGAATAACCATCTCTTCGTACAGAGGGACTGAAACAGCCACAATTAGCACACTTCTGACTAGGAATATTCTTAACATAACTACTAATTAACTCACGATAATAACGACGAGCATGAGCATAGACTTTAGGATCTTTTGAATCAGTCTTAGCAGCAGCTAATTTAGCTTCATATTTAGCAAAAACAGACTAAAAAATAATAATAATAATAATTAAAAAAATAATAATAATAATAATTAAAAAAATAATAATAATAATTAAAAAAAAAATAATAATAATAATTAAAAAAAAAAAACATTTAATTAAAAAATATCACAAACATCTATATAAATACTTCAATTCTTTCAGAACGTTCTTCTGAGCTTTCTCTTAGATTTCCATTAGCAGATTCCATTTCAGTAGGTAAATCCATGGCTTCCTTTAAACAACCTCTATTGATAAGCTTTAATTGTAAAGCAACACGACGAGTAATAGCGGAATTAATTCTAAAATGATGGCAAAATTGACATTCATGTTTAAATAAAGAAAGTAAAATAGGAAATAATATAGGATTATAAACAGGAACTTCAAGTTCAATATGTCCCATATGTCCAGGACAATCCTATAGGATAAAATAACAAATGAAAAATAATAAAAAGAAAAAATGTACTTCAAAAGATCTTAAACAAGTAGGACACTTTTGGTGGAATTCATTAGGACCTAAAGCAGGATCATAAAGACCACTATAGATATTTAATAAAGAATAAAAAAAAAGATTAATCAAATACTCAGCGACAGGTTTGTTATCGGCATCAAAAGCAACTGGTGAGACAATACGTTTGACACTCATCTTTTTAACTTCTTCTGGCTTGAAAAATCCAAAACCAGTGGATACAATTTCATGGGTAAGGGGAGTAGCAAGAAGATTTTCCATTTTTCTATATAAGATTCGACTAGACTTAGGTATCTAATACATACTAGACCGAAATATCTCGAAGAAAGGATAAAACCCTTGCTAATTCTTTTATAGGAAATATAAATGAAACAGTAACTGACCACAAATCGAGATTAAAGGAAATCTATGATATTGGCTATGCTATTTTCGTATCCCCGTGGAAATCACTTTTTCCTCGCTATTCACCTCAAAGATGCCATTGCCTTCCTGAAAGCGTTTTGTCTCTTATTTAAATAAACTTTCTAAGGGAAGTGATTCATTCTTTCAGGGAAAGGATTCACTTTTTTTTTGGGAACAAATTCAACAAATACTAAGTCCATATCATATGAGTTTATCAAGGCCTATGAAGTTTTTTCTTGTTGTTTGCCTTTCTATCTTTCTTGTAGTAAGTTTTATTTTCATATATTCTTTCGATGATTTCGCAATTTTGTTTTTAGTTTATGCAACTCTCTGTAATTATATCGACAATCATGGTAAGAAATGGTATGGAAATGAATGAATCTAGTAATAATGCTAATTTATATAGTTGCAAAAGAAAGTCAGGTTAATTATGGTTTATTCTTTCAACCTGTATGTTTCATATTATTTCTTATTATTAGTGTATCTTATTATCTTTGAATTTATAGTATCATGAAACAGCAAATGACGTTGACGTTCGTTTATTTGATGTACCTCCACCTAAAGAAGAGTATTTTCATTCTATTCTATATTTATTGAAATGAGAAACCTATGAATATTCATATAGGTATCTATTGGTTCTTGGTATGACAACTGGACCTATTAATAAAGTATTTTTCTTTTTTCTTTTAAAAAAATATTTTAGTTATAATCCTTTGTAAGGATGTATAAAGTTATTGTATATATATTCATTATTATTAGGAAAAGAACTTTTATATGAATACCATGAAGGCTTTATTAATGTATCCTGAAGTATTATTAGTTTTATTTACAGATACGAAAGAATGGTGTACTATCGCTAGATCTTTAGGGATACGATATATATATAAACCTGTGTATATAGTTTTATTATTATTATTATTATTTATATTTTATTATTATTCTATTTTATTATTATTCTATTTTATTATTTATTATTTATATCTTATACTATAAAAGTGACTTTTTATAAATTATAATACATTCATAAACAAATGATTAATATTACATATAGACTATTATCATTAATCTCTATATTATTCTATATATACATAGTCTTAATGAGTATAATATACCCTTTTTAACACCTATGTTACAAACATTAGAATCTAATTTTAATGGTTATTTCTATGGATTTATTAATAGCGATATTCTCGTGGGACAACGCGTCATCGACGTACTTGAACAACTCAAACAAAAACGAGAAAACCATCAAATTAAAGATAAAATATTTTATATATATATATATTTTTAATCTTAATAATAAGAATAATATATATATGCATGTATGAGTATTAATAATTATCTATAAATTATCTGTATTGAAATATATTAAAGATAATGCTATATATATATAAATGATAATTATTGTTTAAAAGAATATATATATTTAGATATTTATCTCTGGTCGTCGAATTAACGTAGTTTTCCCTTTTAATTTCGAGATTCCCACGAATAAAACGGAATATGAAGAATTCCTCGTCAATACCGTGTATAATCCTACAAAGAAGAATAAAAATATCGTTTATCATTATTGCTCAGCTGTATATATATATATATATATATATATATATATATATATATATACTAATTCTATACTGTTGTTTATATATGTTTTTATGATATAATTAATTGAATATAATGTATACATATAATTATAATAAACTATTATTATAGAATCATAATATTATGTTTATTTTTAAATTTCATTCTAAAAATATTATATATATATATATATATAATTTTTATAGGATTTGTTTATACATACAAAAGGTACTTATTCCTATGACGATTTGTACTTCATCGTCATCGCTCGTAACGGCTATGACACCCTCCTTATGGATGTTATGGGGAATGATCCGACTGTCTCTACAGTCACTCTAGACTGGGAAGGTATATTTATAATATATATATATATATTATAATTATTATTATAATATATATATGTTTTATAATAATTATTATAATATATATATATTATAATTCATGATTCTATTTAATAATAATAATTATTTTCGCATGTATATATATATATATATATATAATTATCTCTCTATATATCTAGCAATGTTAGTACATCAAACGGGAAAACATTCTTTATCTACATTTCAATTATTTGAAAATAACTTTTTATATAATTTAAATGATAAGGATTTAGCTTGGAATTATATTGGTATGAGAAAAAGAAGCACAGAAAATAAAGATTTTGTCGGTCTTCCTTTTTATAAGTATCTAGATAGCTTTAATGGGAGATATGATAAGTTTAATTGCCATCGCGAACTAGACTATTTTGTGAGTATATATATATTATATACTATCTATTTCTTGTATTTCTATCTCATTTATATAATATTATTTTTGTTATATTTAACTTTTTTTATTATGTATTTAATATTTTTTTCGTAGTATATTTTATTTCTCTCTCTCTTTATATATATATTTTTTAATTGTTGCATTTCATTTTTTTCATTCTATACTTAATATTTCTTCGTATTATAGTATTTCTCTCTCTTATATATATATATATATATATATATATATATATATATATATATAGCTTATTCGAATAATACTGTTCAGGTATATAAATATGATGGTGATGATCATTATTCAAAAGACGAACTTACTCTCATTCTGAAATATATGAAGAATTATAAATGTATATATATATTTATTATTATTATTATTAGATTTATTATATTTATTATTATATTTATTATATTTATATATAATTGAAATTTGAATTATTATTAATATTATTATTATATATATATATATAGATTGTTTTGTGGCTAGTGTTCGATCTGAATCCTATATACATCACACTCTATGTGACCAAGTTATATATATGATGGAAGCTGTACCTCATAATCTGTATATATATATATAGTATTAATACTAGTATTATATATATAATATAATTAAAATATATATATATATATATAGACCACAATATCCTGATAAATGGAAGATTAATAGAGAACAACAGTATATATATATAATATATATATAGTATAATATATATAATATATATAGATTTGGTTTATATCCAACAAAATGTAGTAGTTTCATTAGAGAAGTGATGGATGCTATGAAATATATTGTTCATGCAAATTATGTGTTTTTACCGCGGGTCTGTTCTTTCCCTATAGCAAATGCTATCATATCCTTTTCTTTTATTGTATCTATTCAAATAAATATGATTATTGGATATTATATATTATAGAATATATTATAATATATATAATAAATATATAATAATATATTATATATTCTATTATATATACCCTTAATTTATTTACTATGATTATATACAGAGTTATTCAGCTATTTTATATATATATGAAGAAGCAGAAGTCGATCTTGAAGAAAAGAAACTATTTTATAATAATTATTTTGTTCTGGATAAACTTCCTCTTAACCGTATGATTGATGGACATATATATACGTATTTACTTGTTACGAAACCTTTATAAATAAATATCTATCTTTTTTTTAGCTAACAATTCTTATCATTCTATAATAATTCTTTCTTTTTCTTTTTTCCTTTTTTCATGTCTTTCATACAAATTATTTTTGTGTCTATTTTATGTGAATTTCAGTTTTATAAATTATTTATTTTGTCACTACTGCCTATTGGTGCACTATCGATGCAATATATAATTCTTTAATCTTCTCCTATCATTGTATTGCATAGATATTCATCCTGATTTGTGCATTTATCTCAATGAATTTATTTATTTATTTTTTATTTATTTGATATATATTGTTGACTTTTTATTTGATATATACATATCAGATCTATCAAATTAGGAATGAACATCACTTAAGAATCGTCAGATATACATAAGATGAAGATTTCGAAACATTTTTTCCTTTCTTTTTCTTCTGGATTGTTCAGTAGATACTCATAGCTATAATAAAATGAGCTTATATTTTTTAAAAATAATATAATGGCTGCTGACAAAGTTAAAGAGCAACAAAAAGTAAATCATTTCAAAAAAGACCGGGAAAATTTTAAATTTCTATTTATTTCATTAAAATAAGTATGAAGTTTAGAGCTGTAATAAAATTTGAATTCTTTGATGTGTTTGCAGGTATTTCATATTAAAATGATACTTATTAAAATCAGGTGTAATTGCTGCTCAATCGAAATTATCTGATAAATTATGTTTTATGCTTGAAAATGGATGTATTAAGATATGTGCAATGAGACCTGATCGATCATTCTCCTCCTATTGCGATATTAAAAATGTATGTGTTATTCATATTTCTGTAATTAACATTAAAAAGGATTTATTTGACAACTACATTATTCAAAGTAAAGATAAGAATAAAATATCTTTTGAAATCTCTGGTTCAAATTTAATGAAGGTCATTAATGGTATTTTAAGACATATTATTCTTAGTTTAGAATTCAATAATGATTTATTCAACTATGAATAGGAATTAAAAATATAAAAGGATTGATCTTGAAGCTTACTGTAAGAGATGGTCAATCTTGTTTGACGTTTGAAATCTCTATGATTGATATCTCCCATTTAAAGCAAGATATTCCTATACAATTGCTTTCTGGACAAGATACAGATGCTTATCGTGAACCACAAACTATTCCACCAAAAGCATATCTAGATATATATTATTTTAATTATTATTTTATGTATTATCATAGATACTTTTATTATGTTTCTTATCCTTAAGAATATAATTATATATATATATATAGTTAAAATTACGTTTATCTTCGTTACAGGAATTACGAGAGGTTTTAGGCCGTATGCGTATAACAGAAGACACTATATATATTACGGCTACCTCCAACGGATTACTTGAAGTCATGTATCTATATATTATTTATTATATTTGATATAAATATTTATTATAAAGAATATATCATTATTTTTATAGAATGATATATATTTATTATAAATAAATATATATATATATAGGTCTAGAAATCAGTCTGTAGAAATGAAAACATCGTTTAATAATATACAAGTATTAAAAGGGGAAGAAGAAGGTATATATATATATATATATATATATATATATATATATATAGAAACTGAATCAGATATTACTTCTATATATATACGAATCGATAGGAAATCTCTCTCTGATGCTCTTATCTGTATTAATATGGTTCCTAAAGTAGTTCTTCTATGTATATATATATATTATTATGATTTTATATGAGTATATTAATGATTTATTAATTATATATATATTATTTAGGTTTTAATGATCAAGCAATGATTATTCTCGTTATCTTAAGGAATAATTTAGGTATATATATAGTAATTATAGTTTTATATATATATAATATATATAGGTACATTAACTTATTATATTCCTGGACATATTCTTGTCGATGGAGAAGATTATTAAATATATATATGAATATTAGTATTTAAAATGAAACTTTTTCCTTTTTCTTCTTTTTTCTGTGTTATTCTTGCAAATGTCTATCCACATTCTTTATGTTTATTCTTGTAATTTACTACTCATTGTTTGTAAGTCGAACAACATTCTTTTACAATTAATTTTTGAATCTGTCATAATTATTATTAAAAAAAGCAAAAAAATAATTTGAAAAAAAACTGTGATACTTTTTTTCATTGAATATATATAATTGTCTATTATTTACTTTGTAATCAATTCTTTTATTAGGTCAAAATCCTTTTTAATTCATATTAAAAAGTTCAAGAAAACATACTTTTATCTTTTAATATGTTTAGATTTATATATGTAGAAGAATCTTCTATAATTCATTTTTATAAGAATAAAAACGTTAATTTTTCTTAATTAATGAATAAAAAAAAACACATAAAAACATGATTAGAGTAATAAATACATAACAAAAAGAATATATATATAATAATACAGATAATAAATATAAGTAAATATATATAAAATTGAAATATAGTTTTTTTTATTCTTCAATAAGCATATAAGCACTATTAAATGTGAATGGGACCTTTTCACCATTTTCTTTAGTTACTTTTATGGTTGGCGCCATCATTTTAAATTCACCCGCGGAAATAGGTAAAAATTGAATTGGGATATTGACATTATCATGATCTTTAATAAGGAGAGTCTATAGGTACAATAGTAATATATATATATATATATATATATAGATAAGGATAGAATTCATAGAGACGATGGAATAAAATGTAGATAGAATAATATAGATAAATACATAGAACAATATAGAGAATAGATAAAATAATAAAGATAAATAATCATTATAAGTAGATAATTATTATTAATAAAACAAAATACATGAGAAGATTGTCCTATGATTCTGATATAATCCTGAATATTTGTCCAATCAATAGTTATAGTATAAGTCTATATAAAATAGTATAATAATAAACATAATAATAATAAAAATAAATATAACAATAATAATAATAATAATATATACATTTGAAGTAATATTATTAATATTAAAATCTAGAGTAATAGGTTTTAAAAGAGGTGCTGACGGAGGTATATGCATATAAGACACAAATATAGGAGATTGATCTGTTATTTCACTAGTAATAGTAGATGTTTGTAAATATCCTTCTTCACCACTCTCATCACTCCATAATATATGTATATATCCAATTTCTTGAGGAAGCATTCCCGCGGTTATATCAGCACATTTCGCTTTATAAATAGTACTGTAAGAGACATCAGGACCTATTTTGGATAAATTGTCATCCTCTGTCTTTTGAACATCATCAATTACAACGCCTTCTAACGGTTTAAAACTGATTTTCTTGATAGTAAGAGTTTGTTTGGTAACGTTATCAATAATAATGTGAACTAACTGGTCACAATTTGTTAAAGATATATTGTTGATAGTAATATCAATTGGCTTTTCAACAAAAAATTTAAAGTTTTTCTTCATATTTTCTGTTTTTAATGTAACAGGATCAATATAACTGATAAGAACACTGATACTATAGGCATAATTATATATATAATAAATAAACAAATAATAATTAAATTAATATTATAAATAATAATAATAATAATAATAATAATAATAATAAATAAATAAAATAAAATAAAATAAAAATAAAATAAAAATAAAATAAATAAACATATATATACCAGTGTTCTCCAAGTTCAAGAATTGGTTTTTGTATAATCATATTATAATGTTTTCCATTGGGTATGTCACGTACCTTGGGATAGGGCTAGAATAATCATAAAAATCATAAATAAAATAGTGATATAAAATAAGATTAAGAATGTTAAAAACAATATATTGTCATAATGTATATTTACAGCAGAAATATCATATCGTTTTTGATAATTATACTGGTCATCAGGAAGGATATATTTCTGTGATTGAGACTTTAATTCAACCTATAGTAATAACATTATATAATTTTATAACAAGAATAAGAAAAAAGAAAAATACAGTAACATCCATATTTTTAATATCATATCCTGATTTGTTTATAACGCTGATGTATGCAGAGAATCTTTGGCCAAGATATATTGTACTACAATAAAGATAATAAGAATTTAATTAAAAAAAAACGTACCCAAATGATTGTGGAAGAGAAAACAGTGAATCATAACCAGGTAAAACAAGTCCTTCTACAGAATCGAGATTAGAAGATTCATAAAAAGGCTTCACAAGTCTCATAACTAAAAATGAAATAGTAAAAATCATCTTCTATTACAAACCTTTAACAGTAAGTGGCTTTGTATCCATTATTATAACTAAAATATGTTAAGAATTGATGATATATATCAAAAAATATGATGATATTCGTAATGATATAAATTATAAACTCAAATCATTTTTTAAACTATATTCTTTCTGTAGGGTAGGTGTTTTGACGTTTTTAGGATCTGATGATTATTTCTTTTTTAAAGGGTTAATCTAATCAATAATTGTGATTTTCCTTTATATTTTAATTTTTATTAATTAATCAATGAGGAGATGGTTTTATTGATCAAGTTTGTCTCAACACGAGTTTATCATGTTCTTCATTTATGTAGATAGAAAATATAAACACAAAAATTCAAATATAACTTTGTTTTTGTTAATTATTAAGAATTGATAAATAAAAAGAGCAGACTTTTTTTGTTAGAGAATAAACTGCCTTTCTGTGACAAATTAAAACGATTTCATCGATTATTTCATATTCCATCCGTAAATTATTAAAAAGATATTGTGTAGAATAGTTGTGGATTTGTCAAATCGAATAGAACAGATGCACACATATACTCTACAGTATGATATACTAATAAATAATAACAGAATAACAAAAATAAAAGCTAATTATCAAAAGGAATAGAAAATCAACAAGAAATAGTATACGAATGGGTGAACAAGAATGAAAAGAAATGTAAAAATATGTTAATGAATATCTTACAACCATAATATATATATATCATAATATTAAAAATAAAATGAATAATTAGAATTTATAATGTTAATTTAAAGCAATTATTTTTCCATAAATCAGAGCTACTAAAACTATTTCGAACTTCAATAATGTTATTTGTAACCAATTTATAATTCTCTGCATTATGTATGAAAAGTAGTTCTAATTGAGGAAAATAATCAGTTGATAATATTTCAGAGAAATCCATATAGGCCTCAAAGGAAAACATATTCTTAGATAAATCAAGAACTTTAATATTCATGAATTTTTTATCTCTAATTAATTGCATTAATAATCGCAACGTATGATCAAAAAAATGATTATCTGATAATACTAATGTATCCAGTTTTGGGAAAACCCCTGAATCGAATGCCTCAAATAGAGGTTCACCCTCTTCAAAACTTAAAAACATATTAGATAATGATAATTTTGTTAGCGCGGGAAAATCTCCTGGCGCCAAACGTGAAAATAAATAGGTCAAATCATTAGTATGAATTTGTTCAAGAGATAATGTTTCTAAATAAGGAAAACAATGCGCGTGAATAGATTCAAATAAATTAGCTATAGTCTCATCAGTATCATAATAATTTTTAATACTAATCTCTTTCAGACCAATAGATACCTGCTGGAAATAACTCTTCTCAAATAACTCCGTTAAGAATCGACCTGAATCAGTATTATCTTGAACATCAATAAATTCGAATTGATAAATATTACTTAATTGTCTCTCTCTTATATCTAAATTCATTTTATAAGCTCTCTTATAATATTCCATACTATAAGCAACTTCACCTGAATCTATCTATATATATATATAGAGTATAATAAATACAATAAATATAATAATAAATATAATAAATAAATAAATAGAATAATAACTATATACATCATTTTCTTGTTTATTCTCTAATAGTAACGTACGTATATCTAAGACAGCTTCTTCAGAAGGTAAACAGTTACAAAGAAGGGCTGTATCTAATGAACAATGAGGATTCGCTATAGATATATACATATATATAATACATAAATATATAATATATATAGATTAGAAATAATAATAATAATAATAATATTAATAATAATAATAATAATAATAATAATAATAATAATAATAATAATAATAATAATAATAATAATAATAATAATAAACATAATAATAATAAACATAATAATAATAATAATAATAATAATAATAATAATAATAATAATAAAGATATAATAATAATAATAATAATAATAATTATATACCAAAGAATGTGATTCCCCATCCCTCATAATGAGGGATATCCCTCACTTGTATGTTAATGCACCAATCAGATTCATTCTCTGGATCATCATCAAGATCTATATATATATATATATATATAATAAGATGAAATAATACTATATATATAGATATACATGTAACATCTAATAATTGTAAATAGGGTATTTTCATGTCATCAATTTGAAATAATATTTTCATAAACTCATAATTCAAATTACAACAGCTCATATATAAATGTGTTAAATGTTTTAAACATCCTTTATTAATTGTGTTCCATAAGAGATCTAAATCTTCTGGAGATACCATATATCCATGAATATTCAATTTTTTTAATGCTAATGATGAATTTGTCTGAATACATGTCATCAAGTGACTAAACACATTTGCTGTAATATAATTATCTATATATATATATAATATCAATTGTATTATTTTCTTTATATAAAACAAATATATATATATATATATACTTGATATATTCAGTTTCTTTAAATGTTCTAAACTTGCATTTTGAAGGCAATTTATAAATGTTAATAAATATTTCTCACCTAAATTATTATCTATATATATAAATAAGATTGTTATATATAAAATTAAATTATTATATATATATAAATTATACTATTATATATAAAATCAAAATATTACATATATAAATATAAGATTATTATTCTACATATATACTTGATATATCAATAGAAGTGAAAGTAGATAAAGGAATAGAAGACAGTTCACATATATATTGAGAAGCAATAGAAGATTCATAAAATAATCCTTTAAGACAAAGAGAGGTTAAACATTTAAATTGTTTTTGTTTATAAAGATCTAGTATATAATTCTTAAGAGGATTACATATATCATGTATATTAAGTGTTTCAAGTGAAGGGAGTACAGAGGGATCCATGAATTTTTGACCAATCAAACAATTGTGTATATGTACTAGTCTATATATATATAATAATAATTATTATTGTATATATATTATATATATATATACTCCATAGAGGATATGAGATAGGTTGTTTGATCTATATAATAATAATAATAATAAATATAATAATAATTATATATATACTGTTATTATTATCAATAATGTCCTTATTTACACTAGTCAATATATATCGAGAAATATCTTCTTTTTCTATATTATTCTCTGTATACTCAAAATGAATTTCTATATATTTTAATTCATCAAATAATTGCGGGAATTTTGAATTTAATAAATGCTGAATAGATAAAGTCTCTTCATATGTATCTATATATATATATATATATATAATTCATAAAAACATCATAATAAATAAATAAATATATATACAATATAACATAACAATTTCAACTTTTAATAATTGAAATAATGTTGAATAACTCTTTAGATTATCAAAAACTTCTTCTAATTTCATATCTTTTATAGATAAACAATATTTTTGTGATTCTCTTAATATTTGAGGAGATCGATAGCGGATAAATGTGTCTAATGAACAATCATTAGGATTTAAATTAATATCATCTTTCTCAATTTTTTCTAAATCACAATTTAACCAATTATCATAACTAAAGTAACCCGATTCTAAAACAGAGTATATGAACTCTTTAAATATTTCTTGACCTTCATAAAAATAATATCCAGCATCAAAAGTCAGAGTAGCTAAATCATTAGGATTTTCTTCAAATAAATTCTTATCTTTATTAGAAAGATATTCAATCACAATATTCACTTGTGATGAAGGTCTATCTATCTTTATTATCGTTTTATATGCAGAAGGTTGCTGATTATTCAGAAATAAATCATAAAACAAAGTATATGTATTATTTTCTATAGTACTAATTGGAGCATATATATATTTCGAATCAGAGCATTGAATACGAACTATAAAAATAGAAATAAATAAGTATATGTTACAAATCAACTTACTATTATCCTTCTTCGCTTCTGGTACACTCATGTTTGCAGTATTATTTTGCACGTATATTCTAGACAAATAACAGATTTAAATTGATAAGAACAAAACTATGAGATTCAGTAATTGACAAAAACAAAGATATTTATATAAATGCTATGCTGTTCATTTAGCGTATATACGATTAAGATCTTGTAATATTCAAAAAGCACACTTTGAATAAGAGTAAATGAACAAAGAATAGTGTTGAGAAATACCAATCAGAAATAAGGCATTAAACACATGATTATTGGGAATAAAATTTTAGTAACAGAATCCTCCGAAATATTCAGTAAAATATTCATTTCTGTTTGTTTGTGTGTATATGGGATGAGACTTTAATAATAAGCTTAGATAGAGAGTTCATACTATCTGAAGAAGATGAATATTCATATGAAAATTTAATTAGTGAGAATAAAAGGGTGATGAGTTGTTCTTAAGAACATAAGGAGGTTATTCATGGACCAAACAACAAAATAATGATAGTAAATGAGCTAATCAGTTAATCACTTTTTCTAAATTAATTGTTTCAAAGACATGTGAACAAGAAATCAACATAAAGAAAGAAGAAAGCTAACAAAACTATGTAGTTATTTGTGAAAGCATATAAGAAATTCAATAAACTAATGACGATTTATAAAACTAAAAAAACTATAATGTATATATAGAAAAAATACATCTTATTTAAAATGATTTAAAAAATGGAAAAATAGAAAAAAAAAGTTATTATTATTATAAAATTCTTGTAGATATATATAGAAGATAAAATTATGATTCACACAGCAAATAAAAATTGTTTAAATATAAAGAATACTACTATATAAATGTATTATATAATAATATTCAGCTGGTCATTTGAAGTAATTGGATTATCAATATCAGAAGGTCCATGAGTAGTAGCAAAGACATTTAAATCATAGAGATTGGCGTTAGGATCCCATTTAGATTTTGTTCCAGTGACAGAGGATTTGTCAGTAGGTACGGATGACGCATTTAATATAGTAAACAGATTATGACGACGTAAATGAAGCTCATCAATCTATATATATATATATATATATAATATATATATATATATATGTATATATATACTTTGAGTTGCCTCTTATTACAGAGTACAGAGAAAGAAGAATCTTCTATATAATTATTATATATATATAATAGATATTATAATATACCATTATTTGTATTATTATCTTCATCTTCTTCCATTGATTCTTTACTATCATTATCATTACTGGAAGTATCATTAGAACGACGAGAAAAAGAAGAATAAGATGACTGAGAACGCGTCATACCGATGACAAAGTCACCATCATCATTATTTCCTTTTAAAAATGTACAATCGGCTTTCATTTTTACCAAATAATCTTGATTATAATTTCCTAATATATAATATATATATAATCTATATTATATATATATACCTTGAATATAAAGAGGAGATCTTGATATACATAAAAGTATATAAGAACGAGAGAAGAAAAGAAGACGACCATCATTTAAAATAGAGGGTTGATGTTCCATTTCATCTTGATCTGTAGTATATTTATTTAAATCAATATTTTTAAATGTATATATATCCCAATTTGAATCCTTACGAGCTTTTTCAACCTATATTAAAGCATATAATAATAATAATAATAATAATAATAATAATAATAATAATAATAATAATAATAATAATATATATATATATATATATATATATATATATATATATATATATATATATATATATATACTTTTTGAACTATTTCTCCTAGTTCTGTAGATTGTAATAGAGTAGATAAATAGTTCAAGTAACTACATATAAAGGAATGAATCATTGCATCGTACCCTCGTTGACTAGATAATAACCAATACTCTATATATATATATATATCATAAACATATATATATATATATACTAGAAGCATCGACTTCACTATCATTTGTACTATTTCCTATATATATAATAATAAATAATAAATAATAAATAATATAAATTAACATACGTCTTTCAAAAGATCGAACACTATTTCTCAAATCCCTCTCTTCGTCATTTTCACTTCCACTATCAACATCAATAGACATTTCTCCAGATTCTTCGAATTCTTCGATATTAATCATATTCGATAAGCTATTCCCGCGGGAACTGACTCTCTTTTTAAGAGTTGAAGTAGGAGACACATTATTTATAATTTCAGAATCCAATTTTATGGAATTCGAATTATCGATAGTTGTGTCTTTATTTTTATTATTATTATGAATATTATTATTATTATTATTATTATTATTATTATTATTATTATTATCTTCTTCTTCTTCTTCTTCTTGAACTATCTCTAATCCTTCTTTATATATTCCTTCATTATCTTTTTCTTCTTCTTCTTCTTCTTTCGATTTCTCTAATCCTTTCAACATAGAAGGAGTACTAGGTAAAATACCCGATTGTACCATATCCCCGTGGGAATCTGAAGAATAAGTAACAGTAGATTGTTCATGTAAATCAACAGTACTATCAGGATCATCTATATATATATATATAAAGTTATATAGTTATATAATAATAATAATAATAATAATAATAATAATAATAATATATATACAGAATATATTGGATAAGTTACTATATATAGGGTTAAGACTATCAATATCTTGAATAAAATAACTTTGTAATTTAAATATAAATTGAAGTGATACATATAGATTTTCTTTCGTATTCATAATTAGCAATGCTTTTAATAGTTCTAATAATAAACATAAATGACTATATGTATAGGATTTCTTAATAAGAGTAGTATAGAGAATAGTATATATATATGGAAGTTGAGTTACATATAATCGAGATGTAGGCTATATATATATATTATAATATGTATATATTATATATATTATATATACATAAACTTTATTTTGATCTTGAAGTAAATTAATAAATAATTTAATCCACAAAAAACGTATCTATATAAATAAATAAATAAATAATATTAATAATATTAATATATAAATATATATATACATCAAGAGAAGGATGACTCATATTCATTAAAAGAATTCGAAGAATTTCTTTAGGGAGGGATGTGAGAGGGTCTAAATGACGCTTCTCTGATAATTCAACGAGTAAATATAATAACTCAACTTCACTCTGATCTTGAGCCTATATATATATATAAATAATAATAAATATATATATATAAATATAAATATAGATTAAAAAACAAATATAATAATAAATATAAATACAAAATCAGGAATAACATTCATTATAGTCGATAGAATTTCTAGATATTCACGGGAACCACTAACTTTATCTGCTAAAGTGATGATATTTTCACGGGAATACTTTTTAAGTTCAATACATAGAGGATCTTGTTTTGTATTATATATAGACATATATATATATAGAAGAAGTAATATATCCAGAGAACTAATAATATTGGGAAGTGTAAATACTGTAGGCTTATTTAAACAATATAATGAACACTATATAATAATAATAATAATAATAATAATAATAATAACTATATATATATGCTTTAAGTATTTGAATATCTTCTTGAAGTTGCATAGAATATATATTAATTTCTAAAGATTGTTCATTATTATCATCATCCCCGCGGTTATTATACGAATGATTATTAGAATTACATGAACCCAAGAATATAGAATTATTATCTATATATTATATTCATAATAATAATTATATATATATATATATGTATTATATATGTATATTATATTTTATATACCTTCATTTAAAGCTACAAATACACTTGGTTCTTTAATTCTCAAATATTGTAAGAAATACATATATAATGGAACAACATAAGTATTCTATATATTTATAATGTTATATATATATATATATACTTGAGCATCATGAATAGTATCAATGCATTTATATATAAAATCAACAGAAGACCATTTCATACAATCTATATATACATATATATAACTATATATAACTATATATACCTAGATAAGTAAAGAAATGATGAATAAACACTGTCACATTATTAACATCAATATTATTACATATTTCAAACCAACAACGTTTTCTATATATAATTATATATATTATATATATAATTTTATATATATAATTCTATATATAATTCTATATATATAATTCTATATTATAATTCTATATATATACGCTTGTTGTAGTACTTGATGAATATTCTTCGAAACACCAGAACGTGACGAAGGAGGGTTTTCCCCCACGGGAGTCATTGGAGAAAGGGCTTCTTCAATACTATATATAATAATAATAATAAATAATAAATATAACAATAATAAATAATAAATATAACAATAATAAATAATAAATATAACAATAATAAATAATAAATATAAAAATAATAATAAATATACGCATTGAAATTATCACTATTAAAGTTATTAAGAATCGTGGGAATAACCATCGGATAAAAGAGGGTTTTATCGTGAGGAGATAATAAACACAAATAACGATATACACAACGTATACCATATATACGAATACTATATATAATATATATATAATAATAATAAAATAATATACAAAATAATAATAAAATAATATACAAAATAATAATAAAATAATATACAAAATAATAACAAAATAATATATAAAATAATATATAAAATAATATATATATACATAAACATAGTAGATATATCAGTATCTTTATATTCACAAGCAGCTAATATATGATCTTGAAATTGAGATATATTTGTTATATCTACGTCTTTCTCTTGGTCTTTATACATAACTATACTATGAAATAATTGTAAAGCTAATTTTGTATATTCAACTTCGTTTTGTAAAAATAATGAAAGAATCTAAAAAATTTATATATTATTTATTATAATAAACAAATTACAAGACTAGGAATATATGTTTCAAAAACATTAACATCGGAATGACATAATTCTATCAATGAATTCATTGCACTTATACCCACATCAACATATCTATAAAAATGCTTAATGAAACATAAAAATCATGATTCTATACGCTATTCTTGATTTTCTGAGATCGTTGAAAATACGCTTAACCATCCATTGAATAACATCTGGTAAATCTCTAGGATTTTTCAAGCAATACTTAGCAAGACGATCTGCATGTTGTGGAGCTAAATTAGGTTCGTATCCAGTAGAATTAGGTGGATATAAGCCATCAATCAGTTTCCGATAGGCTGCTCCTTTGCAGCATCCACATGTGAGAATATATAGACAACTAGCAGAATCCATAAACGAATCTTAAGTTGAAAAGTTATTATTATATCTTTCTTTTAAAAAATATATATATTTTTTAATAAACATCATTATTCTGAAATTTGAACTTTATAGTCGTAAAAAACCGTGTAACCATTTTTTGCATTTTTTTTATAAAAGCTAATAAATTAATTATGAATATTTCTCTATTGTCTGCATATATTTCATTTTTTTCCTTGTTTTTTTAGAATTTTTTTCTACTTTTTTAAAAAAATTTATATTTTTTGTTTTTTTAGTTGAGCTCTTCTAAAAATAGATTATATTTGTTCATATCATTTTTAACGTAAACTATGTCTATAACATCCGATGAAGTTAATTATTTGGTATTCCGTTACCTACAAGAATCAGGATTCGATCACAGTGCATTTCTTTTTGGATATGAATCCATGATTATGAATAAAAAAGAGTTTCATTCAAATTTAAAACCTGGTGCTCTTGTTGTTTACTTACAAAAAGCACTTCAATTCATGGAGATGGAAGCACATATTAAAGATGTATGTTAACTTAATAAAAAAAACAACTTTTTCATGTTATATTTTATATTCATATAGGATGGAACAGAGATTGAATGTTGTGCTCCATTTTCTCTTATTACACCTCATGTCTGTATGAAGAAATGGAAGGAAAATACTCAAGGTATTTAGCTTTTTTTTTCGTAATTTATAAAATCATATATAGAAAATGATGAAATGAATATTGAAACAAAAGAAATCTCGGGTCACAAAGAAATTAAAAGAGATGACTGTATTATATTGGCAGATCATAATGATCAAGTTACTGCATGCGCCTGGAATCCTAAAGATGATATTCTTGCAACTGCGTATATATATATATATATATACTTAATTTTTATTACTATTACAATAGAAAATAAAACTATTGTCATTTGTTGTTATAATAATAATATATATATATATAGGTCTATTGATAGTAGTGTATGTTTATATAACTTTACAGAACATTCTATATCGAATCATCCAATCAAATGTCAACATGAATTATATAATAAAAAGAATGAAATTACCACGATTAATTGGGATGTATATAGTTGTAGTTATTATTTGTTTATTATTGTTTGTATATTATATGTTTATGTTTATTATTATTTCCTTATGTTTATTATTATTATATATATATATAGAGTGAAGGTAAATTACTTGTTTCTGGCTCTGCAGATGGAAATGTCAAATTATGGAATACAAAAGGAGAGAAATATTCATCTCTTAAACCAATTTCAACGTCTATTTTCTCTGCTAAATTCTCACCAGATTCACGGGAATTACTTGTTTGCGGTTTAGATCCTTCATTTTATCTTTATTCATTAGGAAATAACAATGAATGCAATTTAGTATTTATATTATATAATATTATTGATTGTTTTAATGATTATTAGGACTTAACAAGTCTGAAACTAGCTGAATCCTCTTCACTTTCTTCACCATTACCTAGTGACGGTATATTATATAGATTATTGTGTTTATTATATTTAATATGAATATATTTATTATGAATAAATTTATATGAATATATTTAATATGAATATATTTAATATGAATATATTTAATATAAATATATTTAATATGAATATATTTATGATTATACATATAACCCTATAGGTGTTTTATTGGATTGCGATTGGTGTGATAATAATATATTCTCCTATTGCTATAATGATGGAAGATTAATTACTGTTAATATGAATCAAGATAGTAAAAATCATGAAGTTATTCAACATGATGGACATAAAAGTGAAATTAATGTTTTGAAATGGAATCAATCGATTGGTCGAATGGCATCTGCCGGTGAAGATCAATATATTAAAATATGGTCTCCTTCTTCTGTTCATTCCTTATGTGATTATACTAATAATGTTACTTCTATATATACCTTAGAATGGTATGATACCACTTTATATAGTGGTGCTTTAGATGGATCTATATCGGTATATAATACTGAAGCTAGCACATGTGTTAAAGTCTATAATTATCACAAGTATTTTTATTATTATATTTATTATTATTTTTATTATTATATTTATTATATATATCATCCTATAATTATCATCCTATATTTATTATATATATCATCCTATAATTATCATCCTATATTTATTATATATATCATCCTATAATTATCATCCTATATTTATTATATATATCATCCTATAATTATCATCCTATATTTATTCTATATTTATCATCCTATATATGACTCTATCTTCTCCTCTCTCTAGAAAGCCTGTATATTCTCTCGCTGTATCTCCCTGCGGCCGTTATCTTGCGTCTACTTCTGCAGACCATCATGTCTATATCTATAATACTACTGTATATATATATTTACATATATATATATATATATATATATATATTTATATATATATATATATTATAGACTCAAGAACGTATTCGTACATTTGTTTGTGAAGGTATACCTTTCAGTGTAGACTTCAATTCCCGCGGGGATAAGGTTGCCGTTGCTTCCTCAGATAGTAAAACATATATTATTGATCTAAAAGTATAATAATATATATAAATATTTCAAAAGTCTATTTCTTATACTAATAATATACATTATTTCCTGTTCATTATATGTTATATATATACATTTTGAGCGATATTCTATTTTTATAATTCCTCAATAAATAATTATACTCCTTTTTCTATTAATATATTTAAATTTTTATAAATACTTTAAAATATACATAATCTATAACAATTATTAATATATATTTTTTCTGATTCTATTTTTCAATTCTTATTTTATTTTTACTGTTTCTGTATATTTAGTTCTTTTTGCTTTATTTGTTTTAATTTTTTTTGTAATTATATAAGTATTTATTTGTTAAATTGATCTTCTTTCTTCTTCTGCTTGTCTAGTCATTCTTTTTTTTATTCTTATATTTTCCATTGTTTCGTTATTTTCAGTTTCTTATATACAACTATATTCGAAGAGTATTGATGAGTTATATATAGTTTTTCTCCTTTTAAAAACATATAAATTATTAAAAATATATTTATATGAATGTATTAAAGATCATAAACATTTATATATAAAATCCATTCAAGTCTGTTCATAAAAACAAAATAAGAACCATAATAAAGCTGAAACTTCACTGCTTTCTATTATTGATAATAATGTAGTGATTACATATTTTTCAAAGGAAAAAAGTGGGTATTTAATTATATTAATTTCTCAAAATTTACTATATTATGATTAGTAATTTTATTATGTTTAAAGTGTATTATTTAAGATTCTTTACAATATTATAAAAAAAAATATTTTCTTTTAGTTATTATCTACTACTTCGTCATAAAACTTTTTAAATAGTTAACATTATATATGAACTAAAAATGTTACTCATATTTATAAAATACTTGTTTTATTAATCGTTTTGGATATTATTAATTATAAAAATGTATAGATATTATTGAAGATTATTATTCATTTCATACAGTTCCTATTCATTCAAACAAGTCTAATTGATCAATTAATAATTAATAACAAAGTAATAGAATTAATATAAATATAGAAAGTCAAAACAATAAATTAGTTTATATCCTATAATTATAAAGATGTTTATATAAACATATAACATATATTAAGCTTTTCCCCACACTTCATATTCTTCTACTGTAAAGAGATTTCGAGTATTAGCATTATTCGTATTCACAAATAATGATGATTTTTGAGGTGTATTCACAGTAGTAAATGAACGTGACTCAGTCCATGCCTGATCACTAGTAGTATGACAATTACTGTGCATACATATATCAGAACCTTGACCAAATATAGGACCACAGGAAGAAGAACAACATATACCTCTACCATGATGATTATGATCATATTTAGTAGGAGGAATACCATGTTCATTACTTAATGTAAATATAAATTCTTTAGAAGGAGATATGTCACCACTATTACTATTCCAACTTTGATCTGTATATCCTCCAAATATATTAATCTGATTATTATGACCTATATGCTTAATAAGAGTAACTGTTTCTCCTTTATTATCACAATAATTATGAAATTCACTTGCTAAATAATTATGTTCACTTGCTCTAAATAATAATTTCCATTTCTTTTCTTTACCTAACCAATTCACTAACGGAATTTCAAAACTTCTCTTCTCAATTATAGTGGAATTCATAAAAACATTTAATTTTCCTATCATTGCTTCTCTCACAGCTTCTCTTCCTTCTTCACCAAATAATTCAACCATTTCTTTTTCTAATAATTTTTTATTAATATCATCAATCATATCTTCTTCTATATCTATATATCTATCATTTACATATTGAGTAATATATTCAATATATTCATATTTCTTATTCATATATAAATTATCATCTATAGGATTATAATTAATAAATCCATTATTATAATTCTTAACATAATTATTCCATAATCCATTCTTTACTAAATATTTTTTAATAATATCATTTTTCTTTCCATTAATAATCAAAGAAACTTCATCTCGTTTCTTATATTTCTTCATCTTTCGATCTCTTCTTTCTCTACAATCTATTAATTCTAAAGGAATCACTAAGCCACAAAATTCAAATAAATTCAATAGTTCTAATTGTTCTTCATAAGAAAAAGAATCAAAATCTACTTTCTTTCCATTCAAATAATCAACTAAATAATAAACAGAACCATCATTACCTCTATAATCTAGATATATAGATCCATCATTTGTCCTAAGTTCTTTATTACTTTGTTCTTCAATAAAAGAACCTTTTAAGGCATCTAAAACAGATTTTGATATTTGAAATATAGGACCATTATTGGTAAATCGTATCAAATCCATATCATCATCATTATCATTATCCATATTAGCATTATTTTCATGAATAAAAGAATCATTTTGAAGAATTTCTTGTTTCTCATCTTCATTTTTATTATTGATTTCTTCATTATTTCTAGTTAATTGTTTGATTAATTCATTGATGAACTCGCCAGAGTGGTTACAGAAACTAATTGACTTACTGAAAAGACCAATCAAATCAACAACTAGTTGTTCAAAGTGAAGTATATTCTTCTGAATATCACCATTCTTACTACTATCGTATTCTACCTTTTCTTTTACCATTATCAAATAATAAAAAAATATGAAAATAAAATAAAAATGTCAAAAAAAAAAAATGAAATCTAAACAATTGAGGAGAATTCAATTTGATTTCCCTTTGATTCTTTGAACCAATAATATATGGATTTCTTCTTTACGTAGAATTGTCATCGACTACGATAGTCCTCGTCAAGAATCTCAATAGAAATATTATAAATAGTATTTTCTATGATGAAATCTCATCTTTTGAAAGTACTAGGTTTAACAGGAATGAATAAACTGAAGGTTTTGAAGGATTTGAAAGTATTTTTTATCTTTTGTATATATATATTATGAATCTTATATATTATAATGAATTATAAAGTAAATAATTATTAAAAAAAAATTTTATGAAAAACAGAATTGTTCTTTTTTTGTTTATAAAAGTCACCTTTTTATTCTAATCATTCATTATTTCGATTCTTTCATTGATATTATTCAAGATAGTGTTGCTTATTATTTGTAAATATTCATATGAAAGAAAATATCACTGTTATTCTGGTTTCATCATTTTAAATCACATGAT
This sequence comes from Blastocystis sp. Blastoise, assembly GCA_039096225.1. Classification (NCBI taxonomy): domain Eukaryota; class Bigyra; order Opalinata; family Blastocystidae; genus Blastocystis; species Blastocystis sp. Blastoise. The sequence goes on from JBBPEB010000009.1 coordinate 403,710, forward strand.
TGGCTTGTTTCAGTTCAAAATTTGTTCAGCCACTAAAAATAGAGTAGTTTTAGAGACTTAGGCAAAAATCGTGAATTTTGACAAAATTTTGACACTTTTTTCAGTTGACTTTTGATTTAGACTTAAAAACCCTATTAGACATATTTTAATAAAGAATTGACATTATTTTTTATTTACACTAGGTCACATAATATCCAAAACGTTTTTCTTTTGTTTTAAGTCGCAATTCCGACAAATTATGGGGTCAATATTTTAAAACCTTTTGTTACTCTGTTTAAAGTTTAGACCCTCTTGGAGTCATAAATGTAATTAAAAGTCAATCAGCTGACCTCTATGGGACAAAACCAAAATTCAGTCAAAAAGTTAAAAATTTATATTTTTTTTACACTGAAAAATTGAACCGAGCCTATTTGTATCATGGACAGTCAGACCAGAGTTTTGCATTTTTAAAATATTTACGGGAATAATTTTCTCGTTCAAAACTGAGAAAATTTATATTTGATAGCTTTTTAGGCTTATAAAGACTCTTAGCTTATTGTGTCGATTTATTTTAGACAAAAGACCTTTGGCTATATCAGAAAATTTAAAATAAGCCGGATATACGCACTTCTTTCCCATCTGTGAAAAAACACCTTATTTTGAGATCATTTCAATACTTCTCTACTATTCCAGACTTTGCTGTATACAAATTGATTATTTTAACAGATCATTTTAGTAATCAGTGATTTTGACAAAATCAGCTTGTTTTCTTCATCATAAATTTAAAATGTCTTGGTTCAATAAAGCAGCGTGTTTAGTGATGTGTATGATCTGTCAAGTGAATATATAATAAATTAATTGTGTTTAAAAAAAAGAAAACAGTTCAAAAAATTAATTATGGGAATTATGTTGTTATAAACCTTCTATAAAAATATATTCATAATCAGAAAGAATTCTTTAAAAGTGGTCAATCCATGTCATTTATTAGTATTGTATATATTTTGTATCATCTATATATTTTATTATATACAAATCAATGATTAGTATGTTTTATAATTTTTTCCTAATTAATTAATGCATTATATATTTTTTATTTTTGCATATAGGTCTTTGTTTGAGTCTGATGTGACTTAAGATTGTATCTTGAAATGATTATGATGTAATATTAAAAACAGAGTATGTATGAGATGTGCAATTATTATTATTTTTTATTTATGTATTGTTTTATTTGATATTATGTTACTATCGTGGCTTGTATCGTTTACTGTCTATTTTTTATTTGCTTATCATTAATCTTTTTTAATAATTAAGTTGATTCTTAAATTATTATTATTTTTTTTTTATTTATTATTATTATATATATATAGATGATGATGAAAGTAATAGAATGAGTTATGGCTCTATAATGTATATATATGAAATATTTATTGTATTTATTATATTTATTATATTGATTGTTATATAGTACAAATGAATATAATTATGCAAGTAATCTTGACTTTGAGGTGTATATATATATATATAGATAGATAGATATATACATATATATATAGAATACATCAATTGTTGCAGAGTTATATAATTCAATTAATTATTATAATTTGAATAAGAAAGAGATGGAACCACTTATTGAACCTTATTCCTTAAAATTTCAACAAAATAATAATAAATTGTATTATATATATATATATATATTTATTTATTTATTTATTTATTATCAAGTTTATTTTATAAATTTATATATATATTTATATAGTAAGAATCTTATAAATATTCAGAATTTTGAAGGTATTAATATAAAATTACCAATGTCACTTATATATATACTTAATAATACTATTCTTTATCCTGATGAACATAAACAAAATGAACAACAAAGTGGACCATTCATGTATATATATTATAATGTTATTTATTATTTATTTATTTATATTTATTTTTGTATACAGTATTACTATTTTCTATTGTATATATATATATTTTTATAAAAGGGATTATTCTTAATTATTCACTTTGCAATTTTTATCTATTATATATATAATATTATTATTTATATTTGTTTCTACTATTCTTCATCATTTTTATATTAATCATTATATAAAAATTTATATCATTACTATATATATGAGAATAGGCAAAAAAATTCCCATTGGTCAGTTTTTGGAAAATGCATTTGATTGGCTACTATATACTATAGTTTGTCGCCGCAACTCCTCTAAACTTAGGGGGTTAACTTTTGAGTGAAACACAGTTCAATAGGATATAACATGTAGTTGTGCACCATATATTTGGTTAAGCGATATAATTAATAATTAAAAAGATATTAATAAAAGAACAGAAAACATGATTTTTGAGTCGTTTTTGATTGGCTCTTTGGGGTGACCCCGATAAAAATTGTTGACCAGACAATTGGAAAATAAACATGGGGTAAACTTGATTTTTTCTAATCCCACAATATACGTTATCCGTGTTTATTCTTTATATTTATCTATTTTTTAATACTTTTTCATATTGAACACGTGGGCTTAACGGTCAAATTTAGATTCTTATTTTGACATGATATTCTGATTAGGAGGTCGAAAAACCTAGGTGTCCAATTTTGAGTTCCTGAGGACGATTTTTGAGTGATCGATATTTTCTTCGTCTTCTTATAATGGACTAATATTGTATAATGGTAATCAATAGGTCCTCAAACTACTATAGTTAAAACAAGGTCTTAAAATAATGAGTTTGAGTGTCACAATTTTGAAAAATGTGAATTAAGTGGTCTTAGAGGATAAGATTCAATATAATGACTTTTGTTTAGTAAACTAGAGATAATACTCTATTCTATGTTAAAAGGGAGTAAAATTATGATGGTCAAAGTGTATCACCAAATGAAAAATGTGTCTTAAAAAGTAAAAGTGTTTGCATATGTGTATAGAATCATGTATTAAGTATATTCTATGAATAAGAACTTTAAATAAATAGTTTAAGGTTGCCAAATTTAAATAAATGTGTAAAAATAGTCTTAAACTATGAATAAAAAATTTATAGATTTTAATTAGTGTACAGCTGTAGTGCTTACAACATATCAAAAGTGCAAAGAAAATAATTTTTAGAGAGTGGATGTGTGAGGTGTTGTGAGGTTATTAAAAATTTATTTTTACTTCAGTTTATTTAAAATCGTGAATTTGTGCACTGTAGAAAAATTGAGTCAAAAAATCAACTCTAAGGCTTAAATTTAAAAAAAGTAAAAATGAGTGACTTAGAGGAGAGATTCAAAATAAGAGTGTTTATTCATTAAACTAGAGGTATAGTATATTATGTTAAAAGAAGGGACGAAAATGTTTTGATCAAAGTGTATGACCAAATGGTAAAGTGTCCTTAAAAAGTCTAAAGTGTTGACTAATGTGCTTATAGAGTCATATAAAGTCTACTATGTAAATATTAGCTTTTAAAAATATGTTTAAGCCTTTCAATAGTAAAAATATGTTCAAAGAGAGTCATAAAATGAGAGTTTTAAGAAACGAGATATTGTTCAGTATACACTAAGAGACACTCTACAACATATCAAAAATATAGCAAAAACTATTTTTAGAGACTGGATGTGTGAAGGGTTGTGGAGTTATTGAAAAAATATTTTTACTTCAGTTTATCCAAAATCGTGTTTTTGGAACACTGTGGAAAAATTAACTTAAAAATCAACTCTAAGGGTCTTAATTTTAAAAAATGTGAAAATGATTGACTTAGAGGACGAGATTCAAAATTCCCCATCGCTTTCATATAATTAGACAACACACTCTATATTATGTAAAAGGAGGGATGAAAATATTTTGGTCGAAGTAAATGAGCAAATGCAAAAGGTTTACAAAATGTTTTAAAGTGATCACCAATGTGTAGCTATGGTCATATTAAGTAAAGTGTGTAAATATTAGCATTTAAAAATGAGTTTAATGTGTAACTTTTATAATGTTCAAAAATTTTAAAAAAAAAAAAAAAAAATTTTATTTTATTTAAAAAAAAAAAAAAAAAATTTAAAATATATCAAAAAACTGTTTTTGATCAATGATTGAATAGGGTAAATTATTAAAAGTTACTTTTTGGTATTTATGAAAATCATATTGAGAAATATAAAAAATTTTAAATAATTTTTTAGTTGTCAAAGTTAGAATGAATGCTGACTTTGTTATGATTAAAGCTTTCTAATTCTTTAAAAAGTATTAAAATGAGTTAAAATTATTATATTATCTTATTTAAATGAATTTTATGAATTAAAAATACTTTACACTACTTCACATTGATACTCATTTCTAAGTTATTGACTTTAAAAACTAAGAATGTAACAGTTGTTTAATTATTATAAATAAAAATATATTTAAAAATAAATTGTTTGAAAAATGACTTGAAAGTGATTTTAATTAAACAATAATTTTTTCTCTTTTTATTTCTTATTTAAAAAGTCTAAAATAATCTTATATAGGAATTGAACCTGATTACAATATAAAATAATTGTAACTCTCCATATAGAGTATAAGAAATTAATATTTAATAAATAATAAATAATATATATAATATATAATATATAATATATAATAAATGACTCATATTAAAAACTATATATATATAATATATAAGATAAAAGATAATAAATATTTTTTATATACTCTTTATGCAGCCGCGGTCCGGGGCCGTTAGGCACTGGACCTGCGGCGTGACCCTAGTAGTATACAAAATAATACTCAATCTTTACTATCCGTTTCTATTACTTATTCTCCTCATGTTTCTCTTTCTTCTCCTTCAATTAGAACTATGAAGAAACAGGATATTATTTCATATTCTATTCTGGAATCAAATTCAAATTATAGAGAAACACAAAAAAAGGAGAAACATCAAAATATTCTCTATTTCTCAATACATGCTATTGATATAGATGGAGGTACATATAAAATGAAACCAGTTGAAGTTATACCTGAAAGTATATATATTTATTTTATTTATTTTATTTATTATATTTATCTTATTTATTATATTTATTTTATTTATTTATTATATTTATTTTATTTATTATATTTATTATATTTATTTTATTTATTATATTTTTTTATTTTATTTATTATATTTTTATTATTATTAATTTTTGTATATACTATTATTATTATTATTATATATTTATGAATGAATATAAATATAGAAACCTATATAATTCCATTGTTTTCTGATTCCATACCATCCTATGAAAAACAATACAACTCAACTATTCGTCAATATATACCAGTTACTAATGAATTTATATATGTATATTTTGAACAGAATTGTGAATGTATTACTGTACATATAAATAGTCCTGTCAGAATTATAAATAATACAAATAGAATTATAGAATTATATCCTTATATACAAAAGCTATCTTCTACAAATAATTCTTCAAATTCAATAAATAATAATAATAATAATAATAATAATAATAATATGAATAATAATAACAATAATTATATCTCAAATAATAATAATAATAATGACAATAATTATATCTCAAATAATAATAATAATAATAATAATATCTCAAATACTAATACTAATAATTACAGTATGATTAATGATGGTAATACTGTTCTGAATCCCCCATCTATCTTTACTTCTTCACCTACTAATAATGTACTCAGTACAAATATCCAACAGAATCCATCAGATTTTACTCATCGACGATCTTCCTCTCATATTCAGCCATCTTCAGAAACATTCAATTGTCAAGAAATATTATCTATTTATCCTGGTGAATGTATACCTATTCCTCTTGTATATTCTTATCAATCATTTGAATTTATGATACGACCAAAACAAGAAGGAATTGATAGTGAATGGAGTGATCCTATATCTATAGATTCAATACCTGAAATGACCTCAGAATCACGGTTATATACAGTTTTAAAGAATAATAATATTACTAAAGAACGAGAAAAGATGAATTTGAAAGTAGATACACAAACAAGAACACATGGAAAATGTAAACGTATTCAATCTATATGCTTAAAGAAAAATGAAGAAAAACAAAGTTGGTATTGCTATTTAAAGGTATATATATATATATATGTTATATATTTTTTTGTTGTTTTTATTTATTTATTTATTTATTTATGATATATTATTGTTATGTCTATTATATATATATATATATATATATATATATATTCCTTCTCCTTCCCTAGCGTAAGTTTACATCTCCCAAAGTTGATAATACAGAATCTATTCATACAAGTCATGCTGCTTATATATATAGACATACTATGGATATTGTTCTTACACCGGCTTATATTGTATATATATATATATAGTATTCTCTTATTTTTTATTATTTCTGTTTTTTTTTTATTATTATTATTATGATTCAATTTAAATTAAATATATGATAATTTTATTCATATTTAATATTATATATATATAGATACATAATAATTTGCCATTACCTCTTAATTATGCATTTTACGGTCCATTTGAAGTATTAAAAACACGTGGAGTATTAAAGAGTGAAGAATCGGAACAAGTATATATAGGAGATAATGCAACAGATGTTATGTATTTAAGAATTAATATTGAAGGATATCGTTGGTCACATGATGAGCCGTTACATGATCCTAATAATCCTAACGGACATATTGTTCAAAATATTAAATTAGAAAAATGTCGTATATAAATATATTTATGTATATTGTCATATATTGTCATATATTATATATCTTATTATTATTCTATTATAGCTTTTGCCCCAAATACAATGTCTTCTATTATTCCTCCTTTTGTGTGTTGTATGAAATATGATATTGAAGATATATATATATACAGTCATTATATGCTTACAAACTATACTTCTATGCCGTTAAAAGTATATATTATTATACTTATTATAATACTTATTCTTATTATAACTATTCTTATATTTATTATACTTATTCTTATTATTATTATACTTATTATTATACATATTATTATTGTTACTATTAAATACTATTTATAGTATCGATGGGGAACATCTGAATCATTATTACCTCCAATAAATCCAATTCCCGCGGAAATTGAGTCCGATGGAATTGATTATTATAATAATTTCCATTATTATAAAATAGCTCCTGATGATATTAATAATATACTAGCGGGTGGCATCGGCTTCGCCGATGCTATGTATCTATTAAGTCTATTTCAGTCAATTATTTCTTGTTTTTTGTTATTTATTTATTTTCTTTTGATAATGATAAAGAATTATAAACTAAACAATATAAATTTTAAGAATTAACTAGCGGGTGGCATCGGCTTCGCCGATGCTATGTATCTATTAAGTCTATTTCAGTCAATTATTTCTTGTTTTTTGTTATTTATTTATTTTCTTTTGATAATGATAAAGAATTATAAACTAAACAATATAAATTTTAAGAATTAATTATTAACAAATAAAAATAAACAAATATACAATTTAAAATTGAAAATTAAAAAAAGTATTATAAACAATAAGAAAAATAAGAAAAATTAGAAAATGAAAAAAATATAAAACAAAATACAACAAAAAAATAAATTATAATACTCATTAAATACAAATTTTCGTAACCATTATTACTATTTGATTAATTGACTTGATTAATATTATATTTTTAAACATTTTTATACCATGAAAAGAACGTACCTACTTAAAGCAACATATAATTGACCATGACTAAATACAGGTCTTTTAAATAAATACCTCATTTTGAAATGTTTGACTTGTATTTATTAATAGTCATAGCAAAAGCTAACGGGTGTTCTCTTAACTAAGGTAAACTATATATAAATTTTTTTGGATATATCTTGTCTATATATAGCTTCTATTGATCTTTTTTTGGTTTTGTCTTATCTAATTCGTCCTTATAACCTTTTATATTATTTTAATAAATAATACTGAATTTTAATCTATATGGGGGATTGGGATTTTTTATCTGTTGACTCTTTACTTCTCTACTCGTTCTATGTATAATAATGATGGATATTTATATTTTGATTATTTCATTATTATATGTTGTTTTTGTTGCAATAATATAATTTGAAGCTTTTCTGCTATATTTCTGTTTTGATCTTATAAATTATGATTTCTTTTTTCTCATCAAATGTTCTTTGGTATGTTTTTCTTTTGTTACTTTTCTTTTCATCTCACCTTTCCTATTTCATAAGAATTTTTATCTTTTCTTTGTTGTCTCTTTTTCGTATTGAATTGATTAAATTATTAAATACTAAATTTTAATTAAAGGAATTCGTTTTTTTGAGTTTGGTTTGCTATCTCTTCTTGTTTTATGAAGGATCCTCTTTATATAGAATTTATTGATCATTTTTGTTTTAGAGATGGGTTTCCTTTTTTTTTATTTCTTTTTGTTTGTTGGAGATTTGAAGAGGGGTTTTTTAAGGTTAAATTGGTGGATGTTTTTTATAATAAGTGTGAATATGTATGAATTATATTTTTTTTTTTTGATTTTTTTGTTTTAGATGTTTTTGTTTCCGGTTAATTTCTTGGGTTTTTTTTCCTGTTCTTTGTCTTTCTTTGTTTTTATTTTTTCTGCTTTGTCTTTTAAATTATTTCGTCTAACTTTTTGTTTTTTAAATGTGTATTGTTGTTTTTGTTTTTTTCTGTTTTTGTTTATGTGGTTATATTTTTTTCTACCTCTTTCCTGATTATATATGATCTTGTCTTCTATATTTTATTCTTTATATATTGATGAAAGAATCATTATATATATTCCTATGTTTAAATGTGGATAGTATGGTTGAGTAAATTGTTAATTGAAGGGTGTCTTTTTTTTGAGTTCTTTCTGTTCTTCTAATATTTTCTTCGGTTCTTAGTATTTTTTTGGTTATAAATTTTATCTAAAACTTAGGGCTTAATGTAATAAAGTTTTTAAAAAATAAATTTTTTGTGGTCTTATGTTTTTATTTTTTTCTCTCTTGTTCCTTTTTTGTCTTGTTTTTTGGAAATTTTTGTTAAATGGGTTTTTGTTCTCTTGATTCTTCTTTTTTAACTCTTTTAATTGTGTTACTTGTTCTGATTCATTTTCTTCTAAGCTCTTTCTTCTCTCCTTCTCTAATATACAGTTCTACATTCTCATCATGAATATTAAAGTAATTACACTCACATTACAATACTTTGGAAATCCTTTCTCCAATGGGGGGGTAGGGTAAAGCAAAAAAAATAAAAAAAAAAAAAAAAATAAAAAAAAAAAAAAAAAAAAAAAAAAAAAAAAAAAAAAAAAAAAAAAAAAAAAAAAAAAAAAAAAAAAAAAAAAAAAATTTTTTTTTTTTTAAAAATTTTAATATAAAAAAAAAAAAAAAAAAAAAAATATTTAATTAATTTTTTTTTTGATGGTTTTTTTTTTTTTTTTTTTTAATAATATATAATTTATTATTTTTTTTTTTTTTTTTTTTTTTTTTTTTTTTTTTTTTTTGTTTTTTTTTTTTTTTTTTTTTTTTTTTTTTTTATTTTTTTTTTTTTAATTTAATTTAATATATTTTTTTATAATATAATATATATTATTTTTTTTTTTTTTTTTTATAAATACAATAAAAAAAAAAAAAAAAAAATACTTTCTTTTTTTCTTTTCTTTTTTGGTAGAGGGGGAATGTTATTATTTACCCTTTCTTCTTCAATTTTTTTTTATAATAAATGGAAAATAAAAAGAGATTTCTTTTTTTTTTTTGTTCCTTGTGTTTAAAAGAGTTTATTATTGATTAAAAATACTTTTTAGATTTAAAAATTAATTGTTAAATATTTTTTAAAAATTAATATATAAATTTTATTTTTTGTGAAATTAATATTAATTATGAATTGTCCTATCTTCTGTGTTTGCTTAAAAATAATGTGTATTCTGTCAAGACTTTTTTTTTCTTTTTTAACTTTTAATATAATATAATTTTAAGTTTTATATATTTTATAAGATAGACAATATAGTATTAAATATGAAAAAATAAATAATAAAAAATAATAATAATGGTGAAATTGCTTGTTGATAAAAATAAAATTTTGGAGAATTTCTTTCATTTTTGACGGCGATTTATATTTTGCTTTTATATTTTGTAATGTTTTTTAATATGTTTTAAAAAGTGTGTTGAAGTTTTTTGGTAAAGGAATTATTTTTGATTTAAAAGTTTAAAGAATAAAATATCATAATTTCTTGGGGTCTTAAAAATATAAGATAAGGAAATTATGGGGTCGAAAGGATAAAATTTGTGATAAAATGAATATGTTTTTGTGTTGGTGAGGTGTATTATATATAAAATCAGAATTTGTTTTATGGGGTCAAAAAGTCCATTGTTTAAAAGAAATGTGGGTTAATGAGGGGATTTCTAACTAAATATTGTAAATTCTTTATTAAGAGTAAAATGATTTGATATCTCTTGCTTTTTATTTTAAAAATGTGTAAATAATTTGAATATTAGATACCGTAGTTTAAAAATTATAAAATAAAAAATGTTGGAGGATGAGTTTTTGTCAATTTTTAAATGAAAGGTTTTATGTTTTGGTGGTTTATGGTTTATGATGACGATAGTTTTATTAAAATTAAAGGGTCAAAAGATGCGATCTAATTTTGTGGAATTTTTTTAAGTTTTATTTCTTGGTTTTTTATGTTATAAGTTATTTAATAATTAAGCTTTAAAAAGGTTTTTTAATTGTTTTTAAAGTTTAAAAATGTTTTATGTGGGAGAAATGTTGATTTAAAATAAATTTATTAATATTTAGAAATATTAAGTACATAAAGAAAAATATTAAAAATAAATAAAAAATAAAAAAATATAAAAAGAAAAGTAGAAAAATAAAAAATGAAAAAATTGAGAAAAGAAAAATAAATAGAATTTATGTGAAATATGTTTATTGATAAAAACAAATTTTGAATTTTGCCAATTATTTGGGGCATTTCCGTTAAATTTTTTTTGTCTTCCGTTTTGGCTTAGCGTGGAATTTTTGAAAATTTTAAAAGCGCGTCTAATCGTTTTTCATGTAGTTCTTACTCTGTTATCAGTGTAACATAGATATGTAACACAAAAAAGTAATCGGTCCATTTATATCAGTACAATTTTGTGCTTACTTATCCCTTTTATATATAAGATATAATAATAATATATATTCATATAGTACTACTCCCTATTTGTCTTATAATAATAATAATAATCAATCAACTTTATCTTCTAATGTCAATAATATGATGACTCTGACAAATGATGCGTCACCTTATCCCTCTCAAAGAAGTTTACTTAGTAATATAAAAGATAATGATATATATATTACTCCTCCTCTATCTTCTAGTAATATTATATCTCCGTTATATTCACAATCATCTATTATTTCTATTAATGATGATAATAATAATAATAATAATAATAATATATATTCCTCAAATAGTAATCTATCTACTAGTAATCTATCAAATAATAATCTATCTACTAGTAATCTATCAAACAGTAATCTATCTACTAGTAATCTATCAAACAGTAATTTATCAAATAGTAATCTATCTACTAATACTATAATTCCATTAAATACAATAAAAAATTCATCATCACGATGTCCTTCTTTTGCTTCTGTTTGTAATCCCCATGAATCTGATCAATTTATTCCTCAAAATATTGATATTCCCATAGAAAAATCTGTTTTGAGAAGAAGAAAAAGTAAAAAACAAATGTTTAAAACAGTTCCAATTAAGTATATATATTATTTATTACTTTAATATTATTATTATTATGTTAATATAACTTTTTTGTTTTTAATATAAATATATAACTAAATATATATATATATAGTAATTCAACATATTCATTTAACTTTGAAGAAAAAGCAATATCACTTTTACATTTCTTCGAAAACCGTCGGGATCCACTCGATTATCGCGATTCAAGCATCTTTCCCCACGGGAGTATGATTTATATTCGTGTTACATTACCTACAAATATAAAAGAATCATTATATTTACATATTGAGAAAAATAGTACTTTTGAAGAACTTTTAGAATATGTATCAAAATCATTATATAATAATCCAAAGTATCTTTCTATATATGATTATAAATGGCTTGATGTTGAACATGAAAAACGAGAGATTACCATGGGAATTTCGATATTGAATTATTTATATTCATTAATAACCATAACAAAAGAAGATATTAAAGAGAATTTAAAAGAAAATCATTCTTGGATGCATTTAGCACTTCGACATAAAATACATGATAATATACGATTCTATAAACATGTATATATATACTAATATATTATATTTTATGCTTTATATTATATATTATTATATTATATTATATTATATTATATTATATACTATTATATTATATATATTACATTATTATTATATATAGTATGAAAGTACATATCCTTGTGTTACATTTTCAGATCCTTCTTCTATTTCTATTTGTAACCCTCAGAATGAACAATATACAGACTTATCCTATTGGATAACTAATGAAATGGAAGAAAAACACTATTCGAATATCTCACTTCTTACACAATGTATATATAATATATATAATCTATATAATATATTATACTATTAATATATATAAATCTTTCACAACATATTTATACTATTTACTATATATATAGTATATTATTATAATCTATCAAAGCCACTTAGTGTCATATCATCGTCATCCACCCTCCAAACACCGATTATTTCCTCCCCAGCAAGTACTTCTTCATTCGATGCCTTAGATCCATCAATCTTTGAAATACCGTTAAAAAACTCACAAAATCAAATAATTAATAAAGTTATGGAACCAGTCACATTCCAATACAATCTAGTTCTCTCCCAGAAACAAGTATATATATATATTATATATAATATAATATATTTATTATTTCTTTATCTATCTTATCAATTTATACTCTTCAAATAAATATTACGTTTATATATATATAGTCCGATATTGATAATATTTTTGATAAATATTTATCTTTATATCCTCAATATTATCTACATAATACTACCAATGTTCAATTACTTATAAATTTCACAGATTCTGATTATTATTGTTATTTACCACCAAAATCATGTGGACCGTTACATTGGATTAGCCAATCAAATTCAAGAGAATTATGTATCACTATTTTACAAAATACTTCAAATTCTTCAGAATTGTCATATTCATCAAATAATATCGTTCCATTTAATGTTAATACTAATAATAATAACAATATATATTCCAATTTATCTTTAAAAACAAATCTTTGGTCATTTTCATATCCTTTTAAAATTGAAGAAACCAAAAAGTATTCTATTCGAATTCCAAGACAAAATAAGAAAGAAGGAACTGATGCAGTATATATATATATATTTATTATTATTAGTATATTCATTTATATATATATTTATATTATAAATATATAATATTTTTTTTTCAACTCTTTTTATATATTCTTCTTCAACAAACATTATGAATCTCTTTCTATTTCTATTCTTATTCATATAGATATTAACATGTGACGTAATGTATACTTCTTCTTCTTCTTATATTCTCTCTTTCTCCTTCCATCATGCTTGTATTTCTTGTGTATTAAGAAACTATTGTTATTTCCCTATTCAATATGCACAAATACCTCCAAAAGAAGAAAATAGAAGAATAAGAAATGAATATGAATTACTTCCAGCTAATAGTTATCAAGATTATATATATAAATATAATAATGATACAGATGTTTCTTTAATGGTTCTATTCCCATGGGAAAGTAATAAACATTGTCATCAATTTAATCTTGAAGATGAAAATAAATCTTATACTTTTAAAATTGATGTGAAATTGCCTGTTACAGAGAATATATTACGTACTAATATATTCCGTATATATAAGAATGGTATATGGGTTAAACGAGAATTAGTTTTATGCCCTGAATTCTTATATATACATAAATCAAATAGAAAAGCTGGTATATATAGTTATTATAGTTATTATAGTTATTATTATAGTTATTATTATAATTAATATTATATTTATTATTATAGTTATTATATTTATTATTATATTTATTATTATAGTTATTATTATAGTTATTATAGTTATTATTATAATTATTATTATAATTATTATTATAATTATTATTATAGTTATTATTATATTTATTATTATAGGTGGTAGATCAATGTTGCAAGGAATACCGTTAGCAGAAGCTGAAATTATCTTAAAATCTCAAATTTGGAATAAACAGAAGAAAACAGAAGATGATTATGTATATAATATATATATATATATATATATATATATATATATATATTTATATTTATTATGATTTGAATATTATGTCATATATATATATAGGATTTACAAATAAAATTAGATTATATATCAGTAGAATCCTTTTCTCGTGGAATAGAATATCCTACATTAATACAATTAAGAGATATATGTAGTAAATATGATAATCCAGATGAACTTATATGCACACTATTTGAAAGACGTATATATATATATATATTTGACTTTTTTTGTCTTTTTAATGTTAGTATAATTTATTTTTTTTTTGTTATATAATAAATATATATATATATATATATATATATATATATATATATATATATATATATATATATATATATATATATATATATATATATATATATATATATATAGGTCTTATATGTACACAAAAGAGTTCAGATTGGAGATCAAAAATGATCGAACTGTCTTCATCTATAAGTTTACCCTCATTAGTAACTTTTGAATTAAAACCCTCACAAGTTGAAACTACATATATTATTATTATTAAACAAGATAATCGTCAATTTATCTTTTCATCATCAGATCATGATATAATGTTGAAATGGGCAAAAGATTTAAGAAGAGAAAGTACTAACAAAAGGAGAAACAGAGAGACTGAACAATGGACAGGTGAATTAACCAATTGGAAACTTAGAAAACATGAAGGCATATATATATATATATATATATTGTTATTATTTATTTATTTATTTATTTATTTATTTATTTATTTATTTATTTATTTATTTATTTATTTATTTATTTATTTATTTATTTATTTATTTATTTATTTATCTATCTATTTATTTATTTATTTATTTTATTATTTATTATTATTATTTATTTATTTATTTATTTATATGTCTATATATAACATTGATTATATATTATAGTGACTGTTAATGTTATTAAGGAAGGGAATGATACTATTATTGAATTCCGTTCAGGAGAGAATCAACCAAGAACATATTTTGGCAGAAAACAACGAAATAAAACAGTACAAGATACAGAAGTATATATATATATATATATATTATCATGTAGGTCGGGCCTAACGGACGAGCGTATAAAATAATAAAGTTTTTTTTTTTTTTTTTATTATTTTTTTTTTTTTTTTTTTTTTATTTTTTTTTTTTTTTTTTTTTTTTTTTTTTTTTTATTTTATATTTACTTTAATACACTTTTATTTTTAATTATCATTTATTGTTGTAATAGTTAATTTGTTAATTAATAATATTTATATATAAAAAATAAAAATTTAAAATAAACTATGAATATTTATATTTTTTTTTTTTTATTTTTTGTATTTTTATAATTAAAAACTTTCTTAAGCTTTTTGTTTTTAAAGTATAACTTTGAATATAATTGAGACTTTGGTTTTTAATTATAATTATTTATGATAATAAAATATTTTAATTTTTATATTTTAAGAATTAGAAGTTTTATATAAGTAATTTTGTCTTTGCACTACATTTTTAAAGTTAATATTTAGTTGTTAATACTTTTTTAATATAAATGATGAAAAGTGATTTTAATGATTTACCATTAAGTTGTTACAGTTTGTGTTTTGTTGTTAGGTTTTCATTTTTTAGTAAAGTATGTTTTGTCTCTTTTTAGCCCTTTTTGACATTTGAAGTTAGCTTAAATTTGTGGTTTTTTAAATTTGTTAGTTGTACATTGGTGATCCTTAAGCATTTTTAACCTTTTTTGCTATTTATTGACAAAATATTTGTCTCCTTTGCATATTGGTTGTGCTTGTTTATGAAAGTGAGGATTTTTCTTTGTCAATCTTTTTTTTTTAATTGATTAGGTTATTTTTTGTTTTTTTTCTCAGTGTTACGCATTTTCAAACTGAAGTAAAGTTTTTTTAATCTCTCACAACCCTTCCATCATTTAAAATTTTTTTTTGTATTTTGATTGTTGTAGGCTTAAGCTGTCCTATTTCTAATTTTTTTATGTTTAGACTTGTTTTATTTTTTGATTTGCAATTATTTTTTTAAAGTTTTATGAATTCTTAATCATGTTTAAACCATTGCAACTTTTTTTTTGAAATTTTTATTTGTATACTTGCTTAATTTTGCTTTTATGTTAGGTTTAGTGTTTATAATAAAAGTATATTTGATCTTTATCTGACACTTATTAATTTTTAAATTGTGACTAAACTGTTTTTTGCTTTGTTTTTATGTAGTTTGAGGCCTTTGTTACTTGATACAATATTAGTGATTTAGAAGATAAAGAAAATTGTACTAAATCGTCCTCAGGGCTCAAATTGGTACCCTGGTTTTTCGACCTCTGAATCAGAATATATGTAAATTGACAATTAAATTTACCGTTAGCCTCGTGTTAATATGAAATTTAAAAATAATAAATTAAAGATCCATACGTTTTGTGGGATTGATAAAAAATATTTCCCCATGTTTTTTTAATTGTCTTACATTTTTTGGGGTATCAAGAGCCAATAAAAACGACTAAAAAATTGTTTTTGTTCTTTTATTATATTTTATTTTTAATCGTTAAAAATTCGGTGAAACTACATGTTATTGTTTGACTGTGTTTCAAAAGTTCTCCCGTGTTTAGAGGGTTGTGTAAAATTGAGTTTAGTGCAATAAAGCATTTAAACGAAATGGGAATTTTTTTGCCTATTCTCATATATATAGTAATGATTAATGATAATTTATTTCTGTTATCATGAAAGACAACTAGTTCAAATTTTATATTATATTTTTATTCATTATTATTTTCATTACAAAAGTACTATTAATACTATATATATATATAGTTATCAATAGGTATTGGATATATTGGTTTATCATTAATTGATAAAACGCCAGAAGAATTATTATATGTATATTTCTATAATATTCTTGGGAATTATATATATTCAAAACAACAACATAATTACTCATTGTCTATTGATTCTTTACAAGTATATATATATATATATATATATATATATATATATATATATATATATATATATTATTATTATTATTATTATTAATAGATTGATGTCCAAACTCCAACTCCCTTGTTCCCATCGATGGTTTATATTAATAGAAAGAGTATTCAGTCTATTTCAGAAGGTAAAAATGATTCTGAAATGTATCGAATGATTAATCGAAGAGGTGAATGCTCAGGATGTGGAATAGAATTCAAACAAAATGTGCCATTTCTACATATATGCTGCACATTGTATATATAATAATAATTATAATAATAATAATAATATATATATATATATATATATATATTCATTTTATTATTTTTATTCTTTATCTATGTTTAATTGTTTAATAATGTATGCTAGACAACTATATACCTTTTTTTGAATCATTTTAATTCTATTTATACTATTATATATAGAATAGAAAATAATAATAATAATACATTATATATAAATGATGGTTATTTTTCAATGGAAAAACTTATTTTAAAACTTGACGAACAATTTATACTTAAATTATATCGAACATTTGCTGATGTTACTGTATATATATATATATATTATAAGTATTTATAATAATTGAAAAGAGTTTATATATATTTCTATATATATATTATAATTATTTATAATTATTGAAAAGAGTCTATATATATATATATATATATAGCAATTACGTATATCTACTCCTTCTATCTTCTTATCTAAAAATACTCATCGAACACCCTTACAACAATTATTATCAAATATATATACAGAACGATATATAGTATTATTATTACAAAAAATAGAAAGAAATAAATATGTTTCTATTCGAGAAATTGAAATTATGCCGATTTCCATAGAATTAACAATAAGTACTAGTCCAAATTCAGAAATAACCACGGGAACCTCTCTAACGGTAACTGATAAAGGAGTTAATTTTGAAAATCGTTCTATGCAAATAATGAGTTTATGCATAAAAGACTCTATATTAACGTATATATATATATATATATATATATATATTATTATTATTAACATATATATAGAACAGATGAATTATGGAAGCGATTATTTGTCCATTTCAAAAAACAGATTATTCTTAAAGTGTATATATATACAATTATTATAGTTATTAATATTATATAGCATGATTATTATTATTATTATTATATACTTATTATTATTATATAGTTTATCTATATTAACATCTACCGATTATCTTGGAGATTTCTATTATACTATTAGTAGTATTCAGAAGCAATTAGTCAGTCTGAATGCATCTGAATATGATGATGGTATCAATTTAAGTAAAGTTGGGAATGTTACTGGAAGTATTGTTGATGGTATTTGGCACACTACTTCTAAAGTATATTATTATATTTATATTTATATATTAGTGTATCACCTATTATTTTATTATGTATTGTTATGTATTATTACATTAATATTTCCAATTTTTGTTTATTTTTATTAGTAGTATATATATATTACCTAAATATTAATTGTTATCATTTCTGTTTCTCTCTCTCTCTCTATATATATATATAGATGTCGAAAGGTGTGGGTACTGTATTTACTATGATAACACTAGATAAAGACTTCAAAAGAGAACGAAGTAATATGTTTACAAAAAGAAATAAAAACCCATTATTAGGTATATATATATTTTTTTTTTTTTTTTTTTTTTTTTTTTTATATTATATTATATTATATTATATTATATTATATTATATTATATTATATTATATTATATTATATTATATATAGATATAAGAGATGGTGCTGAGGGATTTGTTAAGAGTGTCACAAGTGCCGTTACAGGTGTAGTCAGTCAGCCAATGAAAGGAGCGAAACAGCAGGGATTCAAAGGATTTATGGACGTATGGATATATAATACATATTATTATATTATATTATATTATATTATATATACAATTTATGTTTTATGTATTATATACATCTATAATGAAATATATTTATTGTATTCAATAATAATATATATATCCCCTTTATTCCCTCTATAGGGTTTGGGTCGTTGTCTTATCGGCGTTCCTATGAAGCCATTAGTAGGATTATTTGATATGGCCAGTAAAACTATAGAAGCCGTTGAGAAAACTACTAAGAAATTGTTTAAACTACATAAAAACGATGTTAAGGTATATATTATATATATATATATAGTATTAGTATAAATATATTTATTATTGTATATTATATTATGTTTATTATTATATTTATTATATTTATATTTATTATATATTTATAATAATAATTATTATTATTATATAGCGTGACGCATTTAATCGTGTGCGTCCTCCACGTGACTTTAAAGATGGATCTATACTAACGGTTTATAACAGGGAGAATGCAAGTGCTCATCAATTCTTATATTTCCGGTTTAATACACTCTATAATAATACTAATATTGACTATTATTATGATGTATATATATATATTATTATTATATTTATTATAATAATAATATTATTTTTTTATTATAGAAATAGGAAAAAAATTTTAGTAGTTTTGTTTTTTTATTTTTAATATTATAAAAAAGAAATTTTTTGATTTTTTTTGGTTTTGATGACCCGATATATTTTAGATTAAATTTTATTTTTTTTTTTTTTTTTTTTTTATTTTATATTTATTTTTTTTGGGTTTTTTTTTTTTTTTCTGTTGGTTGGTTCATTTTTATTTTATCCCTTATTAAGGATAATGTGTTGAAAGTTATTTCTTATTTTTTTTTTTTTTGCTTTTCTATTTCTTTGAATCATTTTTTTATTTAATAAATAGTTGTAACTTTTTTTTTTTTTTTTTTTAATTTAAATTTTTTTATGCCGTCGGGGCCGTTGGCCTGGACCTGCGGCGTGACCCTAGTACTTATTATTATAATAATATTATTATACTTATTATTATACTTATATATAGTTCCGAGAAAATGATGATGATGAAAATATACCTCCATGGAAAAAGCGATGTATAATCGCGGTTAACGGCTTATTATATTATATGACTATTGAAAACCAACTGAATCCTAAATTACTAGTTGCTGTATATATATTATTTTTTTTAATTTTACTACATTATATATTTTAAATAGTTAAAACTTAAAACCTTATTGTCATATATGTATTCTCCCGCGATTAATTCGATTCTTTTAAAGCTTTCTGTCCCTCTTGGTCTATCATCGCGGAATCCACATATATATTATGATTTCACGAACTGTGCTTTTTATCCTAATTTATCAAGTGTAGAACAAGATAGATTTGATAATGTATATATTTATTTATTAGAATAATTATTTATTTCTGTGTTTTGTATAAAAAATTAGTATAGTATTTTATTTTATTTATTCTTATAAATATAGTTATTTACCAACGGTTCTTATTCTTTGCTACTTCTATTCCTCTTTTGTGACTCTATTATTTTATTTTTTCTAAAGCTGTCGTTGTTGCTTGTGCTCCTGCTTAATACCAAACTCCTATTATGTCAAATTCTATATTCTTTATATTTCATCTTGTTCGTTGTACTACCATTACAATTGTTTCTATTTCTTATTTTATATTTGTCTGCATTATTTGCATTCTTCGGCTATAAACATCACACTTCATTCTTTGTTTTATAATTTTATTTTTCTGATTCTACTTTTTTTCTGTTATTATTCTGGATAGTATTTTATCTTCCTGATTTTAATTTCTTGGTTTCTTAATATTGGTATGAATGTTTCCGCCCATTCGAATATCTACATTTTCTAACCTCTAATTATTAGTTTTACTTCATCACTGTTCTCATAATCTTATTATTATTATTACTAATTATTCCACAAACATTTTCATTTCTTTTTAATACTCTTATATTATACCTTACTTATTTTTCTTAATTATTTCTGTCCTACTTTTTTAATATTGTTGCTACGTTTTTGATGTTCTTGATTTTATTATCTTGTTTCTGGTTTTTCTAAATAGTATTACTCTTCATATACTTCTACACTTACTACTTTTTGTTGTATTATCAGTAATTGTTTTTCACTGTTCGTATTTTTCTTTTTATTTGTCTACTACCTTCAGTAACTGTACTGATATTATTACTAATACTGATATTCTTATTTTTCTATTTTTTTCTTCATACATTTATTAATCATTATTATTATGTTTCTTTACTAATAATGTTTTTCTCCTTTTATTAATATTCCTTGTTTTTTTTTCCTGTTTATATTAAACACTTGTATTCTTCTTATTCTGATATTAAAATATTAGATTATTATTCATTTAACCACTGCTATTCTTCTTTTTTCATTTTTTATTTTTCAGATCTACCTGTTCTTCATGTTCTAACTATGCCTCATAGTAATTCTACTCTTCATATTTTTAGTATTATTGATTCTACTCTTCTATTCTTTACACTCGATTACTGCTATGCCAACTAGTTTTTGTACAACAATTGATATCGTTCTACTATTTTGTTTTTAATATTTTCTAATAACGTTTAATTCTTTAACGTTTTCTTAATATAAGCACCATATTTATTCTTATTTCTTTCTTTCCTTTCATTTTGTCTCTTCTTAGTTCTACTCATCTTCAGTCTTTTTCTTTTATCAATTACTAATGATTCTATTATTTTCGCACTTGTCTACATAATTCTGTGCACTTATTTCTATACTAATTTTTTACAGTTTTGTTTCTATTATTCAGATTTCTCGGATATTTTTTTAAATCATAAGATACTATTCGTCATGTGACTGCTATTGCAGGTGATATTTTTAATAATTTCTTCTTATATTAGCTTTTTTATTTTTAGCTACTCTTTTTTAATGATGCTATTGCTTTTTATTATTTCCAGTGCAATGAATCTTCGTTCTATTTTTAAGTTTCAGTCTCTTTTGTAGTTACTTTTGGAACTATTTTTTGATACAGTTATTCTTGTTAATGTTTACATTGTTTTCTTATTGTTACTCTTGCTACTCTTAATAATATTAATACTATTGTCTGTCATATTATTTTTTTGAAGCGCTACTAATCTATTTACATATATGTAGTATTGGTGTTTCAATGTTTTCAAGTCTAAAAATAATGAATCTTACTCCATTTTTACCACTTTCTACTATTTTAGTTATGTTCTTGTATTAGTAATTTAACTTATACTATTTCATATCGTATCTACTATTACTCTTCAGTTTTACTACTGTTTCTAGCAATCATAAGTTTCTTTTCTTCAATTATAATTATTACTCCTCTTACTATTCACTTAATAGTAAATGATTCATTTCTTTTTGTTTTTCTTTTTTTTTCATAATCGTATTAATGAGAGAATAGTTATTAATTTCCTCATCGTTGCTTTATTTACATTCTTTGTTTCTTTAGATTATTTTATTGCAAATTACTACTCTTACTGCTTTACTAATATTGTTTTGAGTACTCCTTTTCATGATAGTAGTGTTTTTACTTCTATTTTTTTTGTCTAATTTTACAACTATTACTTATTCTATATCTCACATTTTGCAACCCTTTCACATCTTCATCTTTAATTAATCTGATTAGCTATTTCAATTACCCTTGGTTGTGTTATTCTTATGGTTTTTGATATTTTGACTAACAATCTGTTTTCATTGTTTTCATTGTCTTCCTTCTCTTTTTACTTTGTTTACTTATTATTATCCTAATTTTGAGTGCTATTATAGTTCTACTTATACTATTATTTTATTGCTTTTCACACTATTCTTCCTAATGTCCGCAGTACCTGCTACATATTCTTTTTATTATATATTCTTTCCCAAAATAATCTTGTTTTCTTCAGATATTTTACGTATACTTTTATTAGATTTTAGACTCTTAGCCTGGTACTCTTACAATAATTTATAACTGAATTAATATTACTTGTTTTTATATTATTATGTTCTTGGTACTATTTAGACGTTATTTCTTTCTCAGCTCTAAAACCTTCTACTACTTTTATCAGTATTCTGTCAAGAATTATTATGCGTTGTTATCATCACACTTTAGAAATTTAAGAATATTATTACTAGTTTTATTATAGTACAAAAATCATTATTGTTGATATTCTTATAACTATTACTATTATAGTTGCTACTATCTTAGATCTCTTTTATGATTACTTTTTAGTTTGTATTATTCATAAAATTTTTATGGATTTTATTATTCTGGTTAATGCTTCAATAATTATAAAATATTTTTTATTATAAAGAATGATTTTATGGTAATAAATAATCTAACTAAATGCATTTATATTATTAGCATTTGTATTGTAAATTTGAATTACATATATATTTATATAAATATGAAGAATGTATAAAGAGAATAATTACAAATAGTAAAAATATATAATGAAATTTATATGATTAATAGATTTTTATTTATAAGCATAAAGATTTCCAATATCGTGAAGTAAAAACTGTATCTGTGCGGATACTATCAAAACTATGATTACCCTTCTTCTTCCTTCTGATATTTTTGTTTACCTATATATAGATATACATTAATTAATAATATGTATTTTTGTAATACGATATACTTCACGATAATCCTTATCTTCATTATCTAACGCAATATGTATATCAGCAATAATAATATTATCTGGAATAATTATATCTCCTCTCATAAAAGGAGATCCATACTTTGACTTTATTGGCACATCTTCATTAGATTCATTTATTATATAATAAAGTCTACTAGTTGATGGAATTGATATGGGATACTCATGTTTTCGTATTAATATGATATTAAAAATCTGAATATAATAGAGTGCTTTTATCAGGTGAATCTCATGATTTGATGCTTCTCCTTTTATACTATATGCAATATAAGAATTATCAATTGCCTCTATACCTTCATTCTCTTCTGTGCTTGTGAATACAATTGATTCATTAACAAATATTTCTGAATAATAGAAAATAGGTAGCTGTTTTAGATTGGATTTTAGCTGATCATATGAGTAATCATATTTTAATAAATCTATACTATTTTCAAATAGGTCAACATTTATGTTATCAAATAATATTCTGTTTATTGATTCATTACCTATTAGAATTAACTCTTTTAGAAGATAGTATGTCTCCATTTTATCGAATGTTTTTTCTTCTTCTTCTCTTATTCCTTTTATTGAATGAATATTATTAAGATTTGGAAAAGTAACTATTTCAAATTTATTATATGAAGGATTGATTAATAATGAACTGTCTTGTATTATTTCAACACTGTTCACAACATTGAGGGATGATTGAGAATCATTCATATTATATACTTCATTACTTTTCGTTGTCAAATATATTTCATCTTGAACTATACTTCTTATACTAGATTCGTTGAAGCACTGTCTACCAAATGTCATACGTTTAATCTTTGAATAGTATCGTTCAGATTCGTATGTACAACCGTACATATATGAGCCTGTTAATTGAATTGAATCAGATAGATGAGATATTAGATGTATTTGAGAATTTATGATTTCTTTTGGAAGTAGTAAATCACATAAGAAAGAAAACATATAGCATTGCTTCTTTAGTATATCTATATTACCATTGATAGTAAAAAGTCTATCATATTCTATCTCTCTTATAATGGTTGCTAATGGATCTATTAAAAGGACAATTGGAGAATCTTCCATAGTAAAATCATGAAGAAGAAGAGGTAATATTGTCGATAGGAAGAATATCCTTGTGTGTGATGAAACAGATGAAAATTTCTTTTCGTTTAGAATAAATCTGAATTCATACTCATATTTATTATGTAATGTATTAACATTAGTTATTCTTGTACTTAATATAGCCATATTATCCTTGTTTAAGGCATATTTACTAATTATATCTTCAGCATTAATACTGCCTGTTTTCGAGAGTAATGATGAATAATGATTACTATTAAAATTAAATAGAAGTGATAATAGAAGGGTAACAATATTATTGAAAAGATGCATGGTATCGATACTAAAACTTGATACAATATCAAAATAGGATAAGTCTTCAAAAGGGCTAGATCGTTTCTTGACTCCTTCATATGAATTATTTTCTAAGCAAAGCTGTCTTTGATTTTTGATATTATCAGATGTTCTTTGTTGGTATTCCTTCGTTGAAAAGGCATCTTCATATATCTTATCTTGTGATATAGTATTTAACAAAGTTGGACTAATTAGAAGGCTATTAAATGTATCTATATAATAGAAATAATAGAAACAATAATAAATAGAATTATATAATAAATTAATATTAATGAATAAACTATTAAATATAATTGTAACTTGAATTATAAGAATTATTCTATTATTATTACTATAAGTTCTATTATTACTCTTCTTGTCCTATTATTACTCTATTAGTCCTGATATAACTAATATTATTACTATTAGTCCTATTATTACTTATTATTATTAGCCCTTTTACTAGTATTATTAGTCTTTTTTGCTATTACTTATAATGTTCTGCTTTAATACTATTATAACTATTAGTCCTAATAGTCTTTCTATTATTACTACTGATCTACTATTACTACTATAATTATATAAAATCCTAGTATTGCTACCATATAGTCCTAATATTATCACTTTCCCACTGTTACCGCTATTATTACTGGTATAAATTCATGTTATTATTACTATAAAATTCGGCTATTCGTACCATTCCTATAAATACTATATAAAGTTATGATATTATTACTATTATACTATAAAGTCCTACTATGGCTACAACAACTACAACTATTAGTCTTGTTATCGCTACTATTACCACTATCCGTCCTACTACTAGTCCTTCCATTTATACGACTATTGCTACTACTATTGTTGTTACTACGACTAGTTATGATATTACTAGTCTATTATTATTATTAATATAATTATTAGAGAATTCAATATTGATTCTGTATCTATTGCTGCTAATATATGTTCTATAGCTGCTTATATTCTTACTACTACTATTACTACTATATTTTTATATAACTGTTATCCTTACTATTATGAATTATATTTTATATAACTACTATCCTTACTATTACTACTGTTATTCTCATACATTCCTTGTATTATTAGATCAATAATACTGATAGTGGAAAGAATATAAATATTATGAATATAGTTATTATAAAATGATTAATAATACTTATGATAAATACAATTATATATATATACCATTATTATTGAGTATTATGGGATAATGTATCCTTTCGATATGATTAGTCATTTCATCTTTATCAATAAGATCAGACACTTTTGAGAATGAGCATTTTATTCCATCATGAAAATGTTCATCATCCCTTTCCCATTTCAAGTTACAGCATCTACATGGATAGGAAGAAGAGGACCCAGTGAAACTACCTATTGAAGTCATTTCTGCATAATCACCGTATACATTAAACAATAATCCAACAACTCTTCTTCTTTGTATTGTATCATTTATCATAATATCCATTTCAATTCCTTTTTCCAATTCTTTGAATTCTTCTACTATTATTGATAATACTTTCCAACTATGATAATCTGATGTGACAGTATACGGCCAGAACGTTCTTCTATCATAATACCTTTTGTTGTTATAGTTTAATAGTTTTAATAATACAGGACATGAAGATTTATTGTAGTCTATGATTGAATGAGAGAACGCTGATATACCATCACAAGTGAGACTGAAAGTTAAAAAAATATCTCCATTATTCAAAACTTTTTCTATATACCTTCTATATATAGAACTTGTTAAATAAAGAGGAACATTACTAGGTGTATTATTGTTACTAGAATCAATAATAGATAGAATATCCTCCTTCTTATAAAATGAAATGTCTTGTATCATTGTTGAAGATCTTAATAACTTTCGAATTCTTGGAATTATAGGAATAATGGATATTTTTCTACCTATATATTATTTATTAGAATTATTATAATTATAAATAATATACAAGACTTTTCTTGACATTCAATATTTGTGCAAGTTCTTTTACTTGAATCGATTGATTCTTTTCCAATATTAAATCCTAAAAGGGAATTACAACAATTTGATAAATATATATTAATTGTTTGAGGTCTATTTGGTTCTAATCGTACTAGTCGTTGAACAGCTTGTTGTCCATGAAGAGGCACATTTATTTTATTCATTGTTGGCATAATTAGTTCAATTAAATTATTTACAAACTTATATATAAGAATAATACTTTCCATGCTTGTCTTTAACGATATCCAAAAATTGAATATTATTTTTTCAATCTTATCATATATATCGTTATTACTGAGATTATCCATTGCTAACTATATTAAAAAATACTTATTGATTATATATTATTGTATCAATTACTTTTTCATCAGCTATTAAATTTATAAGGTTAGATAATAGTTGATTAGTTGGTAAAACATTTGAATCATCATTAGATGTATTATTAATTATCTCGTTTACATTTACTTGAGATATTTGGCTATTATTATGCTCGTTTAACGACGAATTTTGATCATTATTAGAATTCTTTCTCTTTTTTTTTCTTTGGAAACCGGTATCTTTATATGTTCTGTTTGCCGTCTCATATAAATTTGGTATAATATTGGAAGACATTTTTCCTACTAGAGTAATTTATACAATGAAAATATGCTCTACTTCTACAAATTGTATGACAATTTAATAAGAAAATTAGAATTGGTGTGATTATTAATAGTAATATACTATTCTTATTATAAATAACTCTTGAATTTATAAATTTCTTTATGGTAAGCGATTATTGTCAATAGCTCTAAGAAATAAATTTTGCTTATTATTCACGGGAAAATGTAAGATTCCCTTATTTATTTATAATAATCATTTCAGGCTATATTTTCATGTTTGGATTTATGAATTACATAACTCACTGAAAAAATGATCTCATTCATCCTTTTTATCAACACTATATTATCCACTTCCTTATTTCTTTGTATAATGAGTAATTATTATGAATATGAATATACCATCAGATGATGACAAAGACAACACATACTTATTGTAGAATAGAGTAGATTGAATTAAATGAAATCTAGAATCTTAACAGTATTTAATAATCATTCTATCAAATTATATGATTTTTCAGATGAAGTAATTAAAACAAAAATATTTTTAAAATACTTATAGTTTAACATGTATAATTATAGAACCTATGAATCATTGTTACATATATATCACTATATTAGTTTTGTTTTCATAGAAAAACTGTTTATTTCTCATTATTTAGATTATACACACCATAGAATACTCAATTAACTGGTTTTCGAATCAATAAAGAGTTTTAGTGTAACTTCATTTGCAAGCAAATACAATACTATATTTTTTATTATTATTGACATAACCATAAAAACAACAACGATAAGAAATATTTAAAGAAATTTATTATATTTTTGTTTCTTGAAATGCCAAAAAAGTAATCTATAATAATTCCTTCTATATATTTTATAGAGTTACTGAAAAGCAACCATTAACAGCACAAGAGTTGAATAAAATTAAAAAATTCAAGATTGAATTCATGAATGAATTTCACTATTTTTATTCAACACTTTTCTTGTCGAAAAAACCTAGTAAATATATATCATTTTAATAATCTATTATTTTTTCTTAGAAAAAACATTATACAAACAATCCAACTATGACATGGAAATTTTTTTTAGAAAAGAGGCTCTTAAAAGAGATTTAAAAATATCATCAATAATGTCTTCTACACGAAGAGTCAAAGTATACTTCATATACTATATTATATTTTTTTTAAATTTTTAAAATTTATTTTTAGTTTTGTCTAAGATTTATACCATATGTTCTAAACGATGAAGAACTAATACAAGCTAAGCAACTATTTATCAAAGATAATGATTGTATAAGTATAAACGAAGAAACTGAACTTTTTGAACTCATTATCAAAATAATCAAAGACTATTTAACTGTTGATTCGTCTATCCTCAAGTTAGATGATTATACTATAACAAGAATAGTTAAGAAGGCTCTTTATGATAAAAAGAACAATGGTAATTTTCCTATGTTTTTTGGTTTTTTCTTGCAGGATAATGGTTATATAAGAATAACTGATAAGAAGAAGATTAAAGAAAATTTTCTAGTAACTTTATTATATTATATTTCATTTATTATATTTCATTTATTATATTTATTATATATTTAAAATTCCCTTGATTATTTATTTCATTTATTCTAGGTCTTTAATTGGGTTAAAGATCTTGACGCTTTTAATAAAAACTAGCGGGTGGCATCGGCTTCGCCGATGCTATGTATCTATTAAGTCTATTTCAGTCAATTATTTCTTGTTTTTTGTTATTTATTTATTTTCTTTTGATAATGATAAAGAATTATAAACTAAACAATATAAATTTTAAGAATTAATTATTAACAAATAAAAATAAACAAATATACAATTTAAAATTGAAAATTAACAAAAAGTATTCATAAACAATAAGAAAAATAAGAAAAATTAGAAAATCGAAAAAAATATAAAACAAAATACAACAACAAAAATAAATTATAATACTCCATTAAATACACAATTTTTCGTAAACCATTCATTACTATTTCTGATTAATTGACCTTGATTAATATTATCATTCTTTATAAACATTTTTATACCATGAAAAGAACGTACTCTACTTAAAGCAACATATAATTGACCATGACTAAATACAGGTCTTTCTAAATAAATACCTACATTTTGAAATGTTTGACCTTGTGATTTATTAATAGTCATAGCAAAAGCTAATCTGACAGGAAATTGTTTTCTACTTAACTTACATGGTAAATCACTATCATCTACTATAAATTTAATTCTTGGAATCAATACTATATCTTGTCCTTCTAACATATTATCAGTTCTTACTAATAATTGACTTCTTATTACATTTGGTTTTGTATCTAATACTACTAATCTCGTTCCATTACATAATCCTCTCTTTATATCTAAATTTCTTAATAACATAATAACTGAACCTCTTTTCAATTCTAAATCATGAGGTGGACATCCTTGAGGAATTAAACTATTTAAATATTCTGTACTATAAGCATCTCTTTCATCTATATCTTCTACTTCTTCTGCTAATTCATCATGACTATAATAATGATGAGAACTTGATCTTATCATATTTTGAATTATTTCATTAATTAAATATGCTTGTTCATTTGTTGCACATAATATACAATTTGAAGCTAATTTCTGTCTATATCATTACTATATATATGAGAATAGGCAAAAAAATTCCCATTGGTCAGTTTTTGGAAAATGCATTTGATTGGCTAAGGTATACTATAGTTTGTCGCCGCAACTCCTCTAAACTTACGGGGAGTTAACTTTTGAGTGAAACACAGTTCAATAGGATATAACGTGTAGTTGTGCACCGTATATTTGGTTAAGCGATATTGTTTATAATTAAAAAGATATTAATAAAAGAACAGAAAACATGATTTTTGAGTCGTTTTTGATTGGCTCTTTGGGATGACCCCGATAAAAATTGTTGACCAGACAATTGGAAAATAAACATGGGGTAAACTTGATTTTTTCTCAATCCCACAATATACGTTATCCGTGTTTATTCTTTATATTTATCTATTTTTTAATACTTTTTCATATTGAACACGTGAGGCCTTAACGGTCAAATTTAGATTGTCAATTTGACATGATATTCTGATTCAGGAGGTCCAAAAACCTAGGTGTAGCGATTTTCAGCTCCTGAGGACGATTTTTGAGTGATCGATATTTTCTTCGATCTTCTTATAATCGACTAATATTACAGCATAGTAATCAATAGGTCCTCAAACTACTATAGTAGCAACGTGATCTTAAAATAATGAGTTTTAGTGTCACAATTTTGAAAAATGTGAATTAAGTGGTCTTAGAGTGAGAGATTCAATATAATGACTTTTGTTTAGTAAACTAGAGATAATACTCTATTCTATGTTAAAAGGAGAGTCAAAATTATGAAGGTCAAAGTGTATGACCAAATGACAAAATGTGTCTTAAAAAGTAAAATGGTTTCTATATGTGTTCAAAATGTTGAATCACGTCTATTCTTTGAATAAGAGCTTTAAATAAATAGTTTAAGGCTGTCAAATTCAAAAGAATGTGTAAAACATAGTCTTAAACTATGAATAAAAAATTTAGAGATATTAATTAGTGTACAGCTGTAGTAGCTCTACAACATATCAAAAGTTCAAAGAAAATAATTTTTAGAGAGTGGATGTGTGAAGGGTTGTGACTATTATTTAAAATTTATTTTCACTTCAGTTTGTTTAAAATCGTGAATTTCGTGCACTGTAGAAAAATTGAGTCAAAAAAACAACTCTAAGGATCTTAAATTTAAATAAATGTAAAAATGAGTGACTTAGAGGACGAGATTCAATATTTGAGTGGTTATTCATTAAACTAGAGTGTATGAGCTATATTATGTTAAAAGGAGGGACGAAAATATGTTGATCAAAGTGTATGACCAAATGGTAAAGTCTTCTTAAAAAGCCTAAAGTGTTGACTAATGTGCTTATAGAGTCATCTAAAGTCTACTATGTAAATATTAGCTTTTAAAAATATGTTTAAGCCTTTCAATTAGTAAAAATATGTTCAAAGAGAGTCATAAAATGAGAGTTTTAAGAAACGAGATATTGTTCAGTATACACTAAGAGACACTCTACAACATATCAAAAATATAGCAAAAACTATTTTTAGAGACTGCATGTGTAAAGGGTTGTGAGAGTTATTGAAAAAATATTTTTACTTCAGTTTGTGCAAAATCGTGTTTTTGGAGCACTGTAGAAAAATTAACTTTAAAAATCAACTCTAAGGGTCTTAATTTTTAAAAATGTGAAAATGATTGACTTAGAGGACGAGATTCAAAATTCCCCCTCACTTTCATATAACTAGACCACACAGTCTATATTATGTCAAAAGAAGGGACGAAAATATTTTGATCAAAGTGTATGACCAAATGGTAAAGTGTCTTTAAAAGTGTTATGATGATGACAGTTGTGTTTACATGTCTGAATCAAGTTTATTCTTAAAATATTAGCTTTAAATAGCAAGTTAAAGGTTGTCAATTTGTCAAAATGTTTTAAAGACTATCTTAAACAAAGAGATTCAAGAAGTTGACTTTCATTTTATACATTATATGTCTATATAAACACTTTACTAAAAGAACTTTGGAAAATATTGTGGATGAGTGTTTTGTCAAATGGTAAAGTTGTATCAAGAGTGAATTGTTTCCATTCCTTTTTGTTTAAATCAATGTTTTATGTCCACTCTATAAAAACTATCTTTTAATACTGAGTTTAACGTTTTAAAGTCAACATGTGTGTTTGGTTTGCTTACTTTTGAGAGTTGAAAATCAGTTTAAATTGATAAATTATGTTATAGACGTCTATATTAATTGATTCAAACAGTTTTGAGATGACTTAGTTGTTTGAGTTAAAATGGATTTGTTCTCATTGTGACTGTTGTTGAGAAGAGGAAGTCTAAAAAAACTATAAACAGTTAGATATATGTATATAATGTCAAAATTTAAAAGGTATAATCTAAAAGAGATAAAAATAAGTTTAAAAAAAAGAGAAAATATATATATATATATAATATGTAAAAAATATTAAAGAAAAAGAAAAATAAGACTTCATGTCAGGAATTGAACCTGAAAACAATCTATAATGATTGTTTCTCTCCTTCTAGAGCATAAAGGGAGTTTATAAATAATAATAATAATATATATATATATATATATATATATATATATATATATAGATATAGATATAGATATAGATATATATATATATATATATAGATATATATATATATATAGATATATAATAAGGAGAAAGTAGGAAGTAGGAAGTAGGAAGGAAGAAGGAAGAAGGAAGAAGGAAGGATGAAGAAGTAAGAAGGAAGGATGAAGAAGAAGGAAGAAAGAAGGATGAGGAAGAAGGAAATAGGAAGAATCAAGGATGGGGAAGAAGAAAGAAGGAAGAAGGAAGGAGGAAGAAGAATGAAGAACCAAGGTGAAGAAGAAGGGAGAAGTAAGAAGTAAGTACGAAGAATGAAGGAAGAATGATGAAGAAGGAAGAAGGAGGAAGAAGTAAAGAATGAAAAGAAAGAAGGCAGAAAGAAGAAGGAAGAAGGAAGAAGGAAGAAGGAAGAAGAAGGAAGGAAGAAGAAGTAAGTAGGAAAGATGAGGAAGAAGGAAGAAGTAAGAAGGAAGAAGAACGAAGATAGAAAGAAGAAAAAAAAAAACTAAGAAGAATATTAAACCTATATACAATAAATAAACATAATAAATAAATAAATAAATAAATAAATAATAAACAATAAATATATATATAAATATATATATATATATATATAATTAATAAATAAATAAACATATAAAAAAAAATGAATAAATAAATAATAAATAAATAAATAAATAATAAAAAAAATGTAAACAATAAATAATAAAAATAATAAATAAAATATAAATATATACCTTTAAAATAACCTTGAACGACAGATTAAAGAAGGAAAATATTTAGCAACGAAGACCACAACACATCCATTGAAGTTTCTTTCCTATAGAATAAAAATTATTAATAATATATAGAATAAATTATATGTAAAGACTAAATAAATAATATTGATAATAAAAATAATAAATAATAAAAACGAATTAACAAAAAGAAAAACAGATCTTAAGAAATAAATAATATATTTATATACCTGATCATAAATAAACCATTTTACACAGCCAAGACCACTTCAAGAACACTTCACCACTATAACGAAGACAAATACAAAACAATCCTATAGAAAATGAAATATTTTAAATAAATAAATATATACATACAAATATATATAAAAATAATAACTAAACAATATCAAATAAATAAATAAAACATACTCAGTCAATCAATATAATTAAATATTTAAAAAATGTAAAAAACTATGTTTTTTGGGTACCCTAAATGTTTTTAATAGAAAATGACCCAATTATTACTTTTAGAAATAAATCAATAAAAACTCAAGGGTTTTTATGATTTCTATTAAGTTTTAAGAAGCATATTTTTTATAAAAGACCCTTTTCTTTAAAAGTAGAAATATAAACACAATTTTTATATTAAGAGAAAACACTTATTTTTTATAATTAAAATATTATCTAAGATGCCTCAGAAGGCATGATGCTATCAAGATCGAAGTGTCTTAATGGAAAAATATGCTTTTTTTTCAAAAACCTTCAGGTATATTGTATCTATTTTTTATTATTATTTGTATATAGGTTCTTTTACTCAATAAAATCCAGTTGCGTATGTTCTTGGTCTTGGTGGTACTTGCTCTGATGGTCTTAAAGGTATATATTTTCCATTTCTTTTTTTTTTAAATTATTTATTATATTATTTTAGGTTCTTCTATGTTATTTGTATCATACGGAGGCTGTGGTGTTGCCTGTTATGCTAACTGTGAAGGTATGTTGTCAATGATTTGTTTTTATTTTTTTAATTTTATTTATTTATAGGTTCTTCTGTTGTTTTAAATGATGCTAATGGTTCTAATGATGTGATTGTAGGTTCTTCTTATTGTATTGAAGGTATGTTGCCAATCATTTAATTTATTTTTATATTTTATTATTATTTTATTATTATTTCTATATATATATATAGGTTCTTCAGTTGCTGTGCATGTTGACAGTGGTGTTGATGATAGATGTCTGTGTGGTGTTGAAGGTTCTTCTGATGCTTTCAATACTGCTGTTGATGTTGTTGGTGATCAGATAGACTGTTCCTATGGTATTAAAGGTATATATATATATTGTCATTCATTTATTATTATTTTTTTTTATTTATTATTTGTCTATTACTGTTTCTTTATAGGTTCTTTTATTGTTGTGTGTGTGGTTGCTGAAGGTGTTAATAATTAAGGTATGTCTATTTTTTTAATTTAATTTAGTTTATTTTTATTTATTATTTATATATAGGTCCTTCTATTCTGATCGAGTCTTCTATTATAGGTAATGAAAGGTATATACTTATTTCTTCCTTTCTTTTTTTTTTAATTTATTAATTATCTTATCATTATATATAGGTTCTTCAAGTCAGTTATGATATGATACTTATTTTTCTGTTCCTTCTTTAGAAGGTATATATATATTTTTATTGTTTATATATTTTTTATTATTTATTATATATAGGTGTCTTTTCTAATAGGGGATCTTATCACCCTAATGTTGGCTTTTATTTTAATAATAAAAATATATCTAAAGGTATATATATATATATATATATAACAAATATTTATATTTCTTTTAATATATATATCTATATATTTTATCTATATAGTGATGGTGTAAATAGTTCTTTAATGCTGAAGGTATATATATATATATTTATCTTTTATTTCTATAGGTTCTTCTAATTTGGTTGGCATACTTAACATATTATTTCATTTTTGTTTTGTTTTGTTTTGCTTTGTTTATTATTATTATTTTTTTTTTCACAGATAATATCTTTCTATTATCTGCTTTCTTAGTATTATTTATTTATTTTTGTTTTGTTCGTTTTTTATAATTTTTATTGTGCTTACTATTAAGATAATTTTGAAATTAGTTAATGTTATTAGTATGTGGTCCTTAATATTGTTTTAATTTATAATAACATTCATTTATCACCTAATCTGATATAGACTAGCGATATAATTACATCAATGATTGAGTTATTATTAAGTTTTGTATTCTCCACTTTCATTTATATATTTAATTATGTGTAAAATTGTAAGCAATAAGAAATGTGAAAAAATAGGTTATTAAATTAAGAGATTTAAAATTATAGAAATTGTTTAATATAGAACAACATGTACTCTACAACATATTAAAAAATAAGAGAATTTCATTTTTGACAAGTGAATTAACAATGCGTTTGAGTTGTTCAGAAATTTTAAAGAGTTAGTCTATTCTTTTAAAATTGTGTTTTTGTTATACTATGAAAATTTTGACTTTTAAAAACAAGTTTAAAGGGATTATTTTTTTAAAATGTAGAAATGAATTATCCAAAGGACGAGATTCAATATAAAACATTTTATTTATCAAACTATTATTTATAGTCTGAATTATATTAAAAGGAGGGACAAAAATACTCTTGACAAAGTGTATGACCAAATGAAAAATGTTTATAAAGAGTGTCAAAATGGTAGTTAATGTATTGGCAGAGTTATGTCGAGCATAGCGTTAAAATATAAGCTTTTTAAATTAACTATAAGTGTGTTAACTTTTCAAAATGTATAAAAAAGGGTCTTTAGGTCAGAGATTCAAGACATTCAACTATAAGTAATATATGACATAATGAGATCTATATTGTGTGAAAGTTATGTCTAAAACTATTTTGATACACTGGATATCAAAATGGTGAAGTCTCTTTACAAGCGATATTGCTGACACTTTTATGTATAGAAATGCTTTTTAGAGTGACATTATTAATATTAATTCTAAAATTATGTGTTTAAGTCGTTAAAGTGAAAATGAATGTTGACTTTGTTGTGTTAGATTCGTTTTAGTTTTATGAAATGGTTAAAGAAAGTGTAAACTACCTTATTATAATCTATTTAAAATGATTTTACATAATAATGACTTTCAATACTTAACATTGTGACCCATTTCTAAATTTATTAGCTTTAGAAACTCCATAATAATTAAAGCAGTAACTCAACTATTTATAAATACAAAATATATTTTTAAAATAATAAATAACAAATATAATGATTCAAAAACGATTTCTTATTTTTTTTAAGTATTATTTTTAGTGTTTCAGATACTATTCAAAAAATTCAATTTAATTCTTATATCAGGAATTGAACCTGATTATAATCAACAAATGATTATTACTCTCCATATAGAGTATAAGAAGTGTTAATAAAATAATATATATAATATATAATATATAATATATAATAAATAATAAGTAACATATTATAGATAATATTTAATAAATAATATATATTATATAATATATAGTAGATAATAAGGAAAGAAAGTGAATAAAAACAAAACACTTATTATTCATTGCAGCCGCGGTCCGGTGCCGTTAGGCCCCGGACCTGCGGCGTGACCCTAGTATATCTGTATTTGAATCATTAATAAATTCATGAAATATTTCTTCACCTATATTCTCATCACAAATGCATTCTCTTGGAATATGTACTTTATCTTTTGATAATAATCTTAATTCATTATTACATCTCTCACCATTTCCTATCTTCAATAAGAATTCTTTAAATTCTATTTCATTTGCATTTGCTCTCATATTTTCTGTTAATTGAAATTGATTAAATTCATTCCAAATATCTAAATATTTAATACATAAAGGAACAATATCAGCTTCTTTTCCATGAGCTACTACTGGTAAACATTGTCTAAAATCTCCACCTAATACTATTGTTTTACCTGCAAATGGAATATCTATCTCATCATTATATAAGAATCTTAATAATCGATCAACTACTTTTAAAGCATATTTAGAAGCCATAGGAGCTTCATCCCATATTATTATTTTACATTTCTTAATTTGTTCTGCTCTTGGAGATCCTCTTGAAATAGAAGAAGAAGAAGATTCATTTAATTCAAAAGGTAATCCAAATTGTGAATGAGATGTTTTTCCTCCACATAATAAAGTAGCTGCAATACCTGTCCATGCAACTGCTATCACATCATCTATATTATTTCTTATTGATTTAATTATTGTATTATAAAGAAATGTTTTTCCAGTTCCTCCTGGTCCATCTATAAAAAACATATTATTTCTATGAGGTTCATTATTATTCACTGATTCCATTATTGATTCATATACTCTTCTTTGTCCTTCATTTAATAAACTTATATTTCTTTCTGCTATTCTATGATCTTCTTCAAAATTAATTCCTTCAGATTCATAATCTATCATATTAGTATTATTATCAAATTGTGGTAAATTAGTACTTTGATATCCTCCATTATGTTTATTTGTATCTATGACACTTCTTATATGATTTAATGCTCTAGGTATACAATATTCTTCTATTATTCTATTCACTTCATTATCTTCTGAATCTAATACATATGCATCTTGTCTATCTATACTTATATATTCATTTATATATTGATGAAAGAAATCATCTATCATATCATTCCTATAAGTATTCCAAATAGATAATGGATCAGTAATAGGATAATAAGAACAAAGTAAACCAAATAATTGTCTTAATTGCCAAGGAGTAGCATCTATTACTTCATTTGCAAGAATATCATAATATTCTGTATCATCTACTAATAATCCTCTTGCTATACAGGATTCTCTATATGTATTATATATTTGGCCTTCATAACATTTTAAATCATCAAAACTTAATGGACGACTTACATGTAATAAAAGTATTCTTAAACAAAATAAATTATCATTTGTAGGATCTATATAAGGAAGTCTTCCTATTACTTTATTATTTCTTCTTCTATGATTCCATTTCTTTAATTTTGAATCATATGTATAATATTTAGGAAATTCTATATAAGTTAAAATAGAGGGTTCATCCATTGTTCCTCTTGATTCTTCATTTATATATAAATCATTCATTTTAAAATATGCTGTTAACATTGTATCTTGATTCATTATTCTATCTAAAGCTCTTTCTTCATCTCCTTCTACATAATATACAGTTCTATCATTCTCATCATGAATATCTAAAGTAATTACACTCACATTACAATACTTTATTGGAAATCCATATATTCTCCACATTGCTTCAGGAGCTGATAAATATCTTCCTTTTAAATAAGATTTCATTTCATTTGGTATTTCTATTTCATTTCTATTTGAATTATTTGGATTATTATTATTAGTATTATTATTAGTATTATCTTCTCTTTCTATTTCTGCATTAATAGAATCATGTCCTTTAAAAGCATATTTAAATATATATTTAGGACTTCTTACAGAAGAACATACTTCTACATTAATATGGCAACCTATTCTTAATGATAAATATGGATTATATGGAACTACCCATCTATTATCTAAAGTATTATTTACATTTGATTGCCTACCTATTACATATACTCTACCATTATCTCTTCTTCTATAATTTGGATATCCATCTTCATTTATTGTAGTTTCATTTCTATATTCTTTTGGAAATTTCTTTGAACAATATTGTTGACCATTTATTTCTTTCATACATTGAGATGTTCTTGTATGAGGACCATGCATATTCATTGAAGTAATAATTTCATATAATCTTGGATTCTTTATAGGATCAGGAATTTCTGCACATATATAGGAATCTATATCTTCAGGAGTTCTTAATTTATATTCATTCTCTAAAGTAATTAAAATATGTGCATGAGGCATTCCTCTCTTTTGATATTCTATTGAATAACATAAACATTTTACTTCTCCAAATACTTTAAAGTTTGTTATCAAATGAGTTAAGATTTTCAATTTTATATAAAATACTCTATCTACTATATCAGGTCTCATCCAAGGTTGTTGACCTTCTTCTAATGATTCTAAGATTTCTGGCCAATTTGGATTGCAAGTCATGGTTATAAATAAATCTGGTTTACCATAAGCTCTTACAATAGCCATTGTTTCTAAGTAAGAATTCTTCATATATCGAGGACCACCTACAAAACTTGATGGAATAATAACTGCTTTTCCCATTCTACTTCTTATATATTCATCACTAAATCCATTTCGTATCATCTCATTCACTGTATCTCTAAATACAGAATATTTCTCTGATCTTAATTTTGTTTGATTATTTGCTATAAATAATAATCTTGAATATTCTATTTTTGTAGCTGCATCAACCATAAATTGTAATAATAATTTTTCAAATAATAATAAATAATTCTTATGATTAGGATGTCTTGTATATAATAAATAGGAATAGAATTCTCTTAATGAAATAGTAGGTATAGTATAAAATTCATTTCCTAAAATATCTAATGGAAATCCTCTTTCTGATCTATTTCTAAAAATTGGAATAATTCTCATAGATTTTGAATCATCTCCATTACTATCATTATTCTCTGTATGATTATTATTTATTCTATAATTATTTCTATTATTTAATTCATTTTCTACTTCTTCTATTATTTCATTCTCATTATTATTATTATTAGTTGAATTTGAAATATTTCTATTATTATTATTATTATTTTGACGATTTAAATGTAATTCAGAATTACGTATAATATTAGAAGTAGATTCTAAACTCCATAATGGTAATCCATAAGGAAACATTAATGGATATATTAAAGGATCACAAAAAGGATTATTATAACTAAGATTTGTTATTTGTTGTTCTGATATATTTTCATTATTATTTTCATTTTCATTTTCAATTTCATTATTACTATTATTTCTTCTTCTTCTTCTTGGATAACATGAAAGATTAATATTTGGTAAACCTTCATCATTTTGTTTTGGTATAATCATAGCTATTTCATTTGTTGTAGTAGGAGCATTAAATCTTCTTCTATCATCATAATTACTTATTTTAAATTGTAATTTTAAATTTACTTGTGAATAAGTAGTATTATTTATTCTTCTTGATTCTGTTACTTGTTCATGTAATGTTTTAAAAGATTCATATATTTTATTATTATTTCTTATCATAGAATCAATACTTAATAATAAATCAGAAGATAATTCTGAAAACATACTATTTCCATTTCGAATATGAAGAGCTTCTTCTTCATCATAAATATATATTTGATTAAAAGAAGGAGGAGAATTATCAGAAGGATATAAATCACTCATAGAATGATATACATTACCATGAACTCTATAAAAATATGGTCCTGGACCATTCATTCTTGTTACTACATTAGAACATGACATAGAAGCAAAAGCAAAAGCATTATTATATCTTCTTATCTCATTTCTAAATAATTTATTATTTGGTGTTTGACTCTTTAATTGATTTAATAATTCATTTGGAAGATTTATAGGTGATTCTACTTTCACTTTCCCATTATTACAACACATTGTATAATTTGAATTTCTTGTAATGATATAATCATGATCTCCTTCATAGTATTCAAATTGTATTCTTGAATCATTAATTAAATTAATGTATTTTTTATATGTAGAATTTTTTGTGATATAAAAGTTTGTTTTTTCTGCTTCAAAATGAAGAGCTTCACAATGAATACAAACGTGATTCATTTTACCTATATTATAATATTCATATTTATTATTTCCTTGAATATCTCTTTCATTCTCTTCTATTATTTGTTCTCCATTTCCTATACATAATATAATAATAGTTTTATTATCATAAAGAAAGAATTATAAAAATGATATAATATTAAGCATACTTAATTTAATACATGCTTCACAATTTTCAAATCTTATCACAATAGGAATATTGCTATTATTTTCTTCATTATTATTTTCATTTTGATTATCTATATCTATATCGTTATTATTTGTAGAGTTTATTGGTTCTATTTGCAAAATAGGATTATTAGTAGTATTAGAAGGAATAATAGGTGTGAAATCACTATCTGTACTTGAATCATTATCTGAAGTAGAAGAATCAAAACTAATTCTTCTTCTATGATTATTTATATTTGTTGATAATAAATTATTATTATTAGGATTTTGAATGGGAGATATTTGATAATAATTTAATATATCTAATATTGATGATCTTGGTAAAGGAGGAATAATAGAATGATTATTATTACTATTATGAGAAGAAGAAGAAGAATTAATAATTCTTGAATCAAGAGGAGATAATCTAGGAGGTGTTATAATGAGAGAAGTAGAAGGAGATACTATTTGATTATTTGTATTAGAATTTGGTGTATTATATATAGTTGGAGTATTAATATTATTGATCATATTATTATCTGAAAGTATATCATTATTGTGTTGATTATGTAAAGGAGTTACAGGATTATTTAATATTATAGGTTGTGTATTATCATTTGT
Organism: Blastocystis sp. Blastoise; assembly: GCA_039096225.1. Classification (NCBI taxonomy): domain Eukaryota; class Bigyra; order Opalinata; family Blastocystidae; genus Blastocystis; species Blastocystis sp. Blastoise. The sequence goes on from JBBPEB010000009.1 coordinate 445,771, forward strand.
TTCATTATTTTCAAAAATAAAAGTAGAATTAAAACTATCATCAATTATTGATTGAGATATACTTTCATTATTATTATTTATTTCAGATTCTATAAAATTTGTTTCATTAATTAAAGTTTCAGATATATTTTCGTTATTTAAACTTGTATTATTATTAGAATCTGGCTCTATTAAATTGATTTCATTAATTAATGTTTCGATTGTGTTATTATTATATGAATTTGTATTATTACTTTGAGTTGAAGTATTATCTGAAATAGGAGAAGAAGAAGAAGAAGATATAGTTGCTATATTGTTTAGTTGTATTGGGTGTTGTTCAGTTACTATTTCTTCATTATTTAAAGAATTATTTGTATTGAATAATGAATTGTCTTGATTAAAAGCATTTTGATTTTCGTTTAATATTTGGTCATTAATCCTTTTAGATTTGTGGGTATTCAAAAAATTCCCAAATATATCTCTTCTCTTAAGAGAATTAAATCGCTTTCTTTTGTTTCCTATAGTATTATATATTATTAGTTTTATATATAAGATTTTATTAATTAAATAATATTAATATTTGTAAACATATATATATAAAATATTTTATTTTTTTAATAATTTAAAAATAAAATATTTAACTAAACAAAATATAATATAAAAGAATAAATAATTAAAGAAAGAAATAAAATAATACAAAACAACAAAATATTTATAAGCAAAAACAAAAAAAAATTTAAAAAACTCCTTAATAATATTCAGGAGAAGAAACAGGATAAACAGGAGAAGTAGGAGGTGAAACCCTTTCATCATAATAAGGAGGACTTGAGAGATCCTCGTCACTTTCATTCTCCTGATTATTATTTAAAGTAACTATCAAGTCATAATAGAATTTAAATAATAAAAATATTTACCTTGATTTGTTGGACATGTTGAAAATCTGTTTTTATTTGCAAAAAGAGTTGTGTTGTCTTTAAATATAAATTTATTTGTTATTTCTGAGTCTGTAGTTCCTATATATATTTTAGGTTGTTTTCACATCAAAACATACCTTCACAATTAATAGTAAACAGATTACTATTAAAAAATATTTTTTCAAGGGTGTTTTTGTAGTTATTATTATCTAAAGACGAAACAATAAAAATATTTTTATTATTTTATTAGACAATAATATACCTTTGTCTCCCTTGTTGTTAAGACAAAAGCAAGATGTATGAAACTCAAAAGTATTTTCAACTCTTTTACAATCTATATATATGATAATATATTTTGTAAGTTAATGAAAATATTTTCGAGATCAAACATATCAAAAACAAAAGTGTGTAACATTAATTTGCCATAACAAATAAGTTACAACACAGAACCAAAACAAACACATCAAAAAATATAAAACAGCAATATGATATTTGATATCTTCTATTCAAATTAATTAATATATTAAATACTATTTAAGTTTATAAACTTTAAACTATATAAAGAGACATCATGAACTTTAATAAAGCAGAGTCGGGCATTTTATATAGGTTAAACTTAAATAATAAATAATTTAAATTAATTAAAATAAAAGAATAACAAAAATAATAAAAGCTGTTAAATATTTAATGATATAAGAAATAAAAATAGAAAAAGAAGAAAAATTAAAAAGTTAAAAAAAAAATATAAACTAATATAAAAAAGAATAAACAACAAAGCAACAAACAAAACTAAAAACAAAAAACAATAAAGAAAGATTTACTTTTTATATTTATATTAAAAAGGCCAGATACACTACTTGTTTTGCTTTTTTTTGGCTTTACTCCATTATTATTTAAATCTAAAAAAATAATATATATAGTTATAATATAAAATACCTTTCAATTTAATTTCATTATTATGTTTTTTAGAGCCACTCTTTGAGAGAGTGCGGCGATTTTCTATAAATATAAATATAAATATAAATATAAATATATACTCTTCATTAGGGAATGTTTTGATCGTTTGCATTCAGCTATATATATAGTATAGTATATATATATATATTAGTATATAATATATATGCATATACCATTATTTGAAGTATGATTCAATTCATTATCTATATATATAGTGTTGATATATAATGTTATATATATATACCTTCGGTCAATGGTTTTGATCCTGAATCTATATATATATTATAATATGATATAACATAATATAATATTATATATACATTGAATCAATGGTTTTAATCCTGAATCTATATATATAATAAGTATAATATAATATAATATAATATAATATAATATATACCTTGAGTCAACGACTTTGATCCTGAATCTATATATATAATATAATGTAATATAATACATATATATAATATTATATATATATATACCTTGAGTCAATAGCTTTGATCGTGAATCTATATATATAATAAGTATAATATAATATTATATATATATATATATATATATATATATATATATATATATATATACCTTGAGTCAATAGTTTTGATCGTGAATCTATATTTATAATAAGTATAATATTATATTATATATATATATATACCTTGAGTCAATAGTTTTGATCCTGAATCTATATATATAATAAGTATAATATAATATAATCTAATATATACCTTGAATCGACGGTTTTAATCTTGAATCTATATATATATATATATATATATATATATGTATACCTTCACTCGATTGTTTTAATCCTGAATCTAGATATATAATATAATATAATATAATATAATATTATATATATATACCTTGAGTCAATAGCTTTGATCCTGAATCTATATATATAATATAATATAATATAATATAATATAATATTATATATATATATACCTTGAGTCAATAGCTTTGATCGTGAATCTATATATATAATAAGTATAATATAATATTATATATATATATATATATATATATATATATATATATACCTTGAGTCAATAGCTTTGATCCTGAATCTATATATATAATAAGTATAATATAATATAATCTAATATATACCTTGAATCGACGGTTTTAATCTTGAATCTATATATATATATATATATATATATATATATGTATACCTTCACTCGATTGTTTTAATCCTGAATCTAGATATATAATATAATATAATATAATATAATATTATATATATATACCTTGAGTCAATAGCTTTGATCCTGAATCTATATATATAATATAATATAATATAATATAATATAATATTATATATATATATATATTGTGTCAATATCTTTTATTGTGAATATATATATATAATAAATATAATATAATATTATATATATATATATATATATATATACCTTGAGTCAATAGTTTTGATCCTGAATCTATATATATAATATAATATAATATAATATAATATTATATATATATATATATATATATATATACCTTGAGTCAATAGTTTTGATCCTGAATCTATATATATAATATAATATAATATAATATAATACTATATATATATATATATATATATATATATACCTTGAGTCAATAGTTTTGATCTTGAATCTATATATATATATATATATAATATAATAGATTATAATAGAATATAATAGATTATAATAGAATATAATATAATATTATATATATATATACCTTGAGTCAATAGCTTTGATCGTGAATCTTATATATATATATATATATATATATATATATATATATATAGAATATAATAGAATATAATAGAATATAATAGAATATAATAGAATATAGCATATATATACCTTGAGTTAATAGCTTTGATCCTGAATCTATATATATATATATATATAATAGAATAGAATATAATAGAATATAATAGAATATAATAGAATATAGCATATAAATACCTTGAGTCAATAGCTTTGATCCTGAATCTATATATATATATATATATATATAATATAGTATAATAGTTTAAATGATTGTATACTTAATAATAATTAATAATATATATATACATACTTTTCGTATTTATTTTTAGTGGATTTATAAATACGCATAAAAATATTTTATAAGACAAAAATGAAAAGCTAAATAAATATATACCATTATTATTTGAAGATTCAGCATCCTCATATTGTGATAATAACGATAAGACTGGACAATCAGATTCCATAGTACTTAAACAATACTGAAAGATTTAGCAAAAAGCACCTTCTATATATATAAAAGGTATATTAAAACAAATGGTTTAATAAATCAAAAAGATATACATAATAAAAGAAATAATATATTATAATATAAATATATACATGACATCAAAGATATTTTGTGGTGAATTTACATATCAAAAAATGAATGGTGAACTTTTAAAAACGGAATCTTCATATCATTTTTTTCATAATAACCAACCATTTATTTATAACTTCCAGCTACATTTCTTTTCTTTCTTTTCTTTCTTTGGATAGCATAGTTGTAACAGTCAATTCTTAAGATGAGTAATAGCATACCTAATAAAAAAGTTATACATTATCCCCTGTATCATTAGTTTACCCATTTACATTGTATCATTACCAAATATAATTTATTATATTTATCATCTACTCTCTATACATATATAAATTAATTAATAAAAACACGATAAAGACAAAAATGAAAATAAACTTACAGAAGGAATTATTAAAATAAAGAATGATTTGGTTGTTACCAATATATTAATATGTTGAACGTAGAAATAGCATAGTAGTTTTAAGTAACCCTTTCTTATATCACTCTAAAATCAGCTAAAGTTTCTTTGTTCACAATTAGGCAATCATTCTTTCAATCAGTTAAAAATTCATTAATTAGACATTCTACCATTGGCGCTTTTAATTCTGTTCATGAAATGACTTGCTAAATGTATTTAAATCTATTTCTAAATACAGTACAATAAAAAAAAGAAAAGAAAAGAAAAATACTGAAAGTTTTAAAATATTCTTTTTCATTTTTATTGTTAGCTCATCTTCTTATGTGTTTCAAACAGAGATTAATAAGATTATTGATCACTATAAAAAAATTTGAACCTTTTTAATTAAGATTGTAAAACAATTACATCTATATCAGTTTGCAAAAAGTATTATTTTATAAAAATTAGCATAATAATAAAACATTTATAATATTATTATGTAGAAATATAATATTAATTATGAATTAAGTCCATAATCTTCATGTGTTTGACTTAAAAAATAATGTAGATAATTCTGTCAAGACCTCTTTTTTTTTATCTTATTTTAACTTTTAATATAATATAATATTATAAAGTTTTCATATATTTTATAAGATAGACACATATAGTATTAAATATGACAAAAATAAATAATAAAAACATAATAATAATGGTCGAAATTGACCTTAGTTGAAACATCAAAAATAAAATTTTTGAGAAAACGCAAAATTTCTTTTTCATTTTTGACACCGAGACCCAACGATATTTTATATTTTGACTTTATATATTTATGTAATAGTATAATAACTATTAATATGACTTTTAAAAAGTGTGTTAGAACGACTTTTTTTGGTACAAAGTCGCAATTAACTTTTTTTGACCTTTTTTAAAAAGCCTTTAAAGACATAAAATATCATAATGTATCCTATGGGGCATCCTTACACCAAATATAAAGTCATAAGTCGAAATTAATGGGGTCGAAATCTGCCGATACACCAACTTTGTTGTCATAAACATGCAATAATGATATATTTGTGTATGGTAGAGGTCACTGTATTCATATATAAAATCAGAATTTGATTTTATGAGGGTCAACCAAACAGATATCCACTCATTCTTGTCTTAAAAGAAACCTGATGGGTTCAATGAGTGGCGAATTTTATCTAAACTACAAATATTAAGTCCAAATTTCTTTATTAAGAGTAAAATGATTTCGATATCTCTTCGACCTTTTTATTTTAAAAATGTGTTCAAATAATTTATGAATATAAACTCATAAGATAAATCCTGTAACGTTTAAAAATTAATAAAATAAAAAATGTTGACAGAACGCGCGATTGAAGTTTTTTGTCAATTTTTCAACATGTCAAAAACAGGTTTTAATGACTTTTAGGATGGTTTCATGAGTTATCATGATGATCCAGATAGTTTTCATTAAAATTCAAAGGAGTCAAAAGAGAATGTGTCCGATATCTCAATACTTTGTGGATCAATTTTTTTAAAAGCTTTATATATTATCATTACTCAGGTTATTTTATGTATATAAGTTAATTTCAATCAATTAAAGTCTCTTAAAAAAAGGATTCTTGTCTAATTGTCTTTTTAAAGTTTAAAAATCGTTTATACATGTGGCGAGAAATGTTATGCATTTAAAATAAATTATATTAATATTTAATGACAAATATTAAGTACATCATAAAGAAAAATATAACTTAAAAATGAAATTTATAAAAAATAAATTTTACAAAATATAAAAAGAAATTTTTAAGTAGAAAAATGTAAAAAATGAAAAAATTTCTGAGAAAATGAAAAATAAATAGGAATTTTATGTACGAAATATGTTTATTGGATAAAAACTCAAATTTTGAATTTTAGCCAATTATTTGGGGCATTTCCGTTAAATTTTTTTTTGTCTTACCGTTTTAGGCCCTTAGACGTGGAATTTTTGAAAATTTTAAAAGCGCGTCATAATACGTTTTTCATGTAGTATCTTACTCTGTTATCAGTGTAACATAGATATGTAACACAAAAAAGTAATCGGTCCATTTATATCAGTACAATTTTGTGCTTACTTATCCCTTTTATATATAAGATACATATGAATATAAAACAAACTGCGTCATAATAAACGATCTGACGAGTTGCTATGACAGAGTTAAACACAATATGTGTCAATAGGATTCCCAATTTCTATTTGATAATTTCTAGCCACAAAAAATAAATCTTTTTATTATTAAAGTTGCTTTGTGTTTATTATTTATTGTTTTGTTTTCATATTTTATTTTAGTAAATGCTATATTATCAAACAAAGCTGTATATTCTTAATAACTAAGTTTATTAAATCATATTATAGTTATTATTGCTAGAAAAAAATGAATTGAGTTTCCAGTAATCTATTATTCTTTTAAATTAATAGCATACATTGTATAGGATTTCTGATAACTATTAGAATTGTTAACAGTAGAAGCAAAACTAATGTTAATCGGGTATATATATATATATATATATATATATTCTTTTAATTTCTAATTATTACTATAATCTATTTTATTTCTTATATAGGCAAGACCACTTTAACTGGAAGAAGGTTCAAATCGATATATATTTTTTCGTTGTTAGTATATAAATATTTCATTACAATTTATTATTAATTATATTTTATAGTATTCAGTTGGTATAATTTTATTCAATCAAAAGAAAAAGGTAAAATATATATTATCTTTATTGTTAATTTATTTATATATAGTAATTACTAGGGTCACGCCGCAGGTCCGGGGCCTAACGGCACCGGACCGCGGCTGCAATGAATAATAAGTGTTTTGTTTTTATTCACTTTCTTTCCTTATTATCTACTATATATTATATAATATATATTATTTATTAAATATTATCTATAATATGTTACTTATTATTTATTATATATTATATATTATATATTATATATATTATTTTATTAACACTTCTTATACTCTATATGGAGAGTAATAATCATTTGTTGATTATAATCAGGTTCAATTCCTGATATAAGAATTAAATTGAATTTTTTGAATAGTATCTGAAACACTAAAAATAATACTTAAAAAAAATAAGAAATCGTTTTTGAATCATTATATTTGTTATTTATTATTTTAAAAATATATTTTGTATTTATAAATAGTTGAGTTACTGCTTTAATTATTATGGAGTTTCTAAAGCTAATAAATTTAGAAATGGGTCACAATGTTAAGTATTGAAAGTCATTATTATGTAAAATCATTTTAAATAGATTATAATAAGGTAGTTTACACTTTCTTTAACCATTTCATAAAACTAAAACGAATCTAACACAACAAAGTCAACATTCATTTTCACTTTAACGACTTAAACACATAATTTTAGAATTAATATTAATAATGTCACTCTAAAAAGCATTTCTATACATAAAAGTGTCAGCAATATCGCTTGTAAAGAGACTTCACCATTTTGATATCCAGTGTATCAAAATAGTTTTAGACATAACTTTCACACAATATAGATCTCATTATGTCATATATTACTTATAGTTGAATGTCTTGAATCTCTGACCTAAAGACCCTTTTTTATACATTTTGAAAAGTTAACACACTTATAGTTAATTTAAAAAGCTTATATTTTAACGCTATGCTCGACATAACTCTGCCAATACATTAACTACCATTTTGACACTCTTTATAAACATTTTTCATTTGGTCATACACTTTGTCAAGAGTATTTTTGTCCCTCCTTTTAATATAATTCAGACTATAAATAATAGTTTGATAAATAAAATGTTTTATATTGAATCTCGTCCTTTGGATAATTCATTTCTACATTTTAAAAAAATAATCCCTTTAAACTTGTTTTTAAAAGTCAAAATTTTCATAGTATAACAAAAACACAATTTTAAAAGAATAGACTAACTCTTTAAAATTTCTGAACAACTCAAACGCATTGTTAATTCACTTGTCAAAAATGAAATTCTCTTATTTTTTAATATGTTGTAGAGTACATGTTGTTCTATATTAAACAATTTCTATAATTTTAAATCTCTTAATTTAATAACCTATTTTTTCACATTTCTTATTGCTTACAATTTTACACATAATTAAATATATAAATGAAAGTGGAGAATACAAAACTTAATAATAACTCAATCATTGATGTAATTATATCGCTAGTCTATATCAGATTAGGTGATAAATGAATGTTATTATAAATTAAAACAATATTAAGGACCACATACTAATAACATTAACTAATTTCAAAATTATCTTAATAGTAAGCACAATAAAAATTATAAAAAACGAACAAAACAAAAATAAATAAATAATACTAAGAAAGCAGATAATAGAAAGATATTATCTGTGAAAAAAAAAAATAATAATAATAAACAAAGCAAAACAAAACAAAACAAAAATGAAATAATATGTTAAGTATGCCAACCAAATTAGAAGAACCTATAGAAATAAAAGATAAATATATATATATATACCTTCAGCATTAAAGAACTATTTACACCATCACTATATAGATAAAATATATAGATATATATATTAAAAGAAATATAAATATTTGTTATATATATATATATATATATACCTTTAGATATATTTTTATTATTAAAATAAAAG